>CM028758.1:20197632-20797632 GCA_016801395.1 Leptodermis oblonga
CTAGAGTTAGATTAGCACAAGGGGGAAAAGTCATAAGATTAAGAGATTAATCTTAAGCAAGTGTAAGGGTTTGGAACACACCTTTAAGTGTTTCCTAGAGTTGATTAGGAAATCTCAAGTTGTAGAACTTGGGGAGTTGACTAGGATTCAAAAGGAATTTGAACAATTTTTTGCTTTCATTTTGAAAAATAACTCATTACACACTTCACTTAGCAAACTAGTTTTAAATTATTTTAAAATATGTCTTTGAAAATGATTTTTCAAAGTTGCTCTTTTTAGAAGAAACAATACAATTATAATTGAAACTTTCAAGGATCTTTCAGTCATAAATGAATAAGCTTGTAAGGAAATATTTGTCTACCTTCTTAATACTTCAACATGAGTAGTAAAATAAAAATATTCATCAAACTCTACCTTATTAGTTGTTTGTTATTATTGAATATGCATGGCCATGATCAATGTACTACAACTGATAAAATTCCCAGCTACAAATCAATAAGTAAGATCACCAATACCTCCTCATTGCAAAAAAAAAAATCAATTGTTTTCAGTTTTTTGAGTACTCGTTCAAAATAGAATTCAAAATCTTTTTCATCTAGACCAAAAAAAAATGTTAAGAAAATAGAAAATATTTCCATTAAAAATGTGTTTTCAATACAAAAACTCTATCTAATTGGTTTCAATGTATAATTTTGAAAAGTTTCAACATCTTAAATGCATAATTAAAATAGGATTAAGGAGAACAACAATACTAAATAATCATACCTAAAAAAAATCAAATAGAGCCACACTTGAGTATTTCCTAGTTTTCACCAACTTTCACCCAGAATACCAAACATATGAATTTAACATAAACATAATTAAAAACAAAGAAAACCATCAAAGAAAATTCAGTGAAGTGCATAACTCATCATGCAACTTTCAAATGCTGATTTTTAGTCACGCAACTTTCAAAAACATGCAAAAAAGGTTATTCTATTAGGGGTAGCCGTTAATAGGGCTGTAAACGAGCCGAGCTGAATCCGAGTTGGGGTCTTATTGAGCTTGGCTTGATAAAAGGCTTGAGCTCGGCTCGAGCCTAAATATTTGGGCTCGAGCTCGGCTCGTCCAAAATTACAATAGGCTCAAGATCGAAGTAGAGCAAGCTTTTGAGCTCGAACTCAAGCTCGACCTTGAGCTTGAACTCGAGATTGAATTAATTTTTTTAATTTATACTAAAAATTTATAAAAATATTAGAAATATATTATAAAATTACATAAATAGTCGGCCTCGATGGGCTCAACGAGCCCTCAAGCCAGTAGTAATTGGACTCGAGCTCGGCTCGATTATTAAACAAGCCGACTCGAGCTCGGGCTCGAGTTTGACCAAGCTCTGGCCAAGCTTTGACCGAGCCGCTCGGGAGTAGCTCGGCTCATTTACAGCCCTAGCTGTTAACTCCCTAACGGAAGCTAATTTTGAGGGCAAAATCGTCCAATTTCCTTTTCCTTTGTCTTATCTTTCAATTATTTACTTTTATTAGCAAATAAACCCCTAATCTTTCATTTTTTACATATTGAACTAAAAATAAATTTTACTGCATAATAATATTACTAAAATAGTAATTATTCTTAATATTACGATATATTTAAAATTTGATATGATTTTTTAAAAAAAATTATAGTATTTAATTTAAGATAGTTTAATATTTTATTTTTCATATTTAATTTTTACAAAAATAATTTAAATTTTTTTCCGTCCTAATTAAAAAATAAGTTGGGCTCCTATTATGATATTTATAATTTAAGATAGTTAATATTTCATCTTTTATTTTTAAATTTTTAAAAATAATTTGAATTTTATAATAAATTGTTTTTTATGCAGTCAAATTTTTGGTCAAATATGTAAAAAAAAAAAAAAAAAAGAAGAAAGATTAGGGGTTTATTTGGTAATAAAAGTAAAATAATTGAAAGATATGACAAAGGAAAAAGAAATTGAATGATTTTGCCCCCAAAAATTAGCTTCCATTAGGGAGTTAACAGCTGCCCCTAACAGAATGACCTTTTTTGCACGTTTTTTAAAGTTGTGTGACTAAAATTCAGCTTTTGAAAGTTGCGTGATCATTTTTGCAATTTCTGCAAAGTTACGTGACTAGTTATTAGACTAAAAACAAAATTTGCTTACTGCAGCCTAACAAGAATAGTAATGGGTGAACATTAATATGTTTGCTCACAGAAATAGCGAGAAAGATCAAACTCGAAAAATCCCAAGGGCCAAAATACAACAAAATACAGTTTTCATGAACTTTGCAAGAACACACAATTAAACATAAAGTTCTTAAGTCTCAATAAGCAGCCGTGCAAATCAATTTCCATTACAGTATGAATGAATGCGGGCCTATTCTCCCCTAACTCCAAATAACCATGAAATCTAGAAAGATAAGCATACAATTATCTTTTATTTATACAACATCATTAAAAATCAAGTTCACAAAGTAAAATTACATTTGGGTTATGAGGATTTCAAAATAACACCAAACAAACTAAATAAGTTAAGTTGTTGCTAAATCCGCCAATGATCGGAAAATCTTAATTCTATCATTCTTTGTGAATTATCAGCAAACAAACATTGTGTGGCACACTTGAAGTTTTTAAACAAACTGATAATCTTGGCATCCAAAAAGAGTCAAGCTCAGCAACAGTACACTCCTTAAGAGCATGTACTCTTATAGCATCAAATATAAAACCAAAGAAAATAGAAGGATTGTCGTTGTGCAGTTACAAATAGACTGTAAAATACAAACTAGAAGTCAAATGCGTAATTAACAATTGATTGAATATAATTCACTAATAAATAACAAGATTTAGGGAGCAAAAAATGGAAATAATTAATTAACAATGATGGCTAGACTACACAACTGAATTTACCTAGAGATTATTCATCCTTTTTGGTTGGTTGATATAGCCTATTGATAGTAGAAACAAGACGATTAGCAACTCTCTGGAGGGGGAGATATAAGGTTGTGGTTCTAAAATTTGGGATTCTGATTCATAGCTGCAGCGATGGAGTATTTGTTTGTTACTTAGAAAATTTGGCCCTCCCATGTAAATAGAGGCTGAATATTGTAGTATTGATGAGTACCTTTTGGTGATTTAAGAATTGGAAATTCATTTGATTGAAAAGTTTGAAGTTTAAATGTTTCTCTCTAGATGGTGTACATATGTAATTGCTAAATTTTCATTTTTATCAGTTTATTACATTTTTATAGGGCAGTGGTTAAACTCTATATCTAGAAACCATAAAGTAATGCTTTTGTAGTTTTGTACATAATTTAGTGATACCACTGTAGGTTTTTTGGATAAGTTTTGCTTCATTCACTAAATTTAGTACATTGTTCTAATTTGAAAATGTATCTTCGATTAGGCAATTTGATTCTTATATGGTGGGGAGTTTATGCCCTTTGGTTAATAAATCACTACTATAGATCGGGTCTTCAAAACCAGTTATTTAATCCCTTTAACATTGTAGGTTTTTTGTTTTTTCTGTTATTGTGTGAATGTTAAGCAGTGCTAATGGTCTTGGCTCATCAATACCGATTATTTGGAACCTGGTGTTAAAGGTTCTGAATCTTCAAAACCAGTTATTTGTAAAACCAGTGTAAAAAGTGGGAAATTTTGAAAAATAAAATAAAATTTCTCAGCATATACATTAATTAAAAAATAATAATGATAATATATTACACAAAAGAATAAACTGTGCAAAAACTTGATTTAAAATACTTTGAACTAAGTAAAAAATACTTAATAAAATGCAACAATTCAACTTAATAACAATTAGTATTTACATATATGTATACATATATATATATATATATATATCAAAAAATCTAATTTCTATTACAATCTTAATGCTTGAAAATCCCTTTTTAATGTAATCAACCTAAGAGGGGTGGGGTGAATTAGGTTCTTTGGCAATTTAAAACTTTCTTCTAAAAAGAATAACTTTGACAAACCATTTTCAAAGACAAGTTTTAAAACAAATTTAAAACTAGTTTGCCAAGTAAGGTGTGTGGTGTGATTGCAAAGTAGAAAGCAAATAAACAAGAAGGCAAGACACAACAATTTATAGTGGTTCAGATTCTCCTTGAATCCTAATTCACTCCCCAAGTTCTACAACTTGAGATTTCCTAATCAACTCACTTAAACATGTGTTCCAAACCCTTACACTCTCATAAGATTAGTCATGTGAGTTGTTCCTCACGGATGCAGAAAGTGTCAGGGAAGGTGACCGGTTGCTGATCACAAACTTACAAGTAAGGAAATAGTAACACAAGCTACTTTAGCTATAACCTAGTGAGAAGAATTGAATTGAAACCAGTAGAATATATGCGGAGCAACTAACCTAAATTTACCTAAGTTTCGGTTAAGATTATTTTGACAATTACATGCAAAATACATAAGTGCAGAGAAAGAATTCTTAAACTAAGGATTAAAATTTACACAAGATATAACAAATCTGAGTTCATTGGTTGTATTCACCCAACCCTATATGATTTAGGGTTGGTTGATATTTTTAGCAAATACAATAAGGAAAAGGAAACACAATAAAAAGTGGAATCCAACTAGAGTTGGTATTCCTTACAAAAGCCAAACCCAAAAGAAGCATGGATTTGGGTTGATTAATTTTCGGCTGCACCCTATCGGATCCACCCAAATTCCTTTTTGATTCTGAGAAGGATTTGGAAGATGCATGTTTTACTTTTCCTTTTCTAGTTTATATTGTAATTTAGAGGCATCAATTCTAGTTCAATTAATATTGTAGCAATTGTCGCTACAATTGTAGCAAATACAATAAGGAAAAGGAAACACAATAATATTGTAGTTTATATTTTTATACATCTAAAGATTAACATACGTACTATGATTATAAATCTTAATTTCACATAAAGAATCAATCTAACTCCATTAGATCTCATATCAAACTAAGCATCAAACATGGTTCATAAACATGCATAATCTCTAATTTTGTCTTTTCCATTAAATCACTATTACCCAATTAATTACTAGAGGCATTAATATTCAAGAAAGGCATTAAAATCCTAAGAACATAATTTCTATGATTTATTACATGAACTCTAATTATTTGTTCTTCAAGATTTCATAAAAATATAGTCTTTTAGCATGCTTCTTAATTCTAGATTCTTGTTTCAATCCTATATTTAAAACTCATCATGAGGTCCTAAGATTACCACGAACTAATGATCTTCAAAAAGAAAGCATGAGATGAGGGTTGGCGTCGAAATCCAGCTACTGTGGCATGGTGGCAGCAAGGCGGCAACTCTCTCTATCTCTCTGTCTCTCTCTCGATTTTCTTCTCCTTTTTTGTTTTAAGAGTTCAAGCTTTTAATTCATGAAATTAAGATTGTATATATAGGCAACCTCTAAGTTTAAGGTAATTCTAGAATCTCCTTAATTTAGGTAATTGCCAATCCATAAATTTCCTTATTTTGGATTAATCATGATTTTCAATTTCCTAATTTCAAGATCCCTTCCTTATTGCTATAGCCGAATTTCCTTCTTCAATTTACTCCATTTTTGCACATTTTTTATACCCACTTTAACTATCAATCAATTAATTAATTACTCAATCAAGTAATCAATCTAAGCATTCACTCAATCAATCAATAAAGCAATTCATTCAATAATCAATCGATCAATCAGTAACTCAAGAAATTCAAATTCATGCTTAAAAATTAAGGCACGCAAAAAGTCTATTTTACCCCTTAAAATGTCTTTGTTCCTAATATGAAATTCTCGGTCCTCACATTCTCACCACTTAATTGAATTCCGTCCTAGGATTCTTTGCCTATTCCGCGAATAAATGCGGGTACTTCTCTTGCATTTCAACTTCAGGTTCCCAAGTGGCTTCTTCTAAACCATGGTGCTTCCACAGAACTTTGACCAAGGTGATGTCTTTGGTTCTCAATTTCTTAGTCAATCGATCTAGGATTCGAATTGGGGTTTCACTATACTCCATTCGCTCATCCACTTCCAGGTCATCTAACTGGAGTATATGCTTCTGGCTAGGTAAGTATATCGTAAGCATGGAAACATGAAACACGGGGTGCATCTTTCCCATTGATGCGGGAAAATCAAGTTTTTGGCCTACCTCGCCCACTCGCTTAATGATCGAAAAATGTCCAATGAATCTAGGGCTCAATTTTCCTTTCTTCCCTTTATTCACTATATGGGTATACGTGGTTACTTTCAAGAATACTCTCTCACCTTCTTTGAAAGTCAACTTCTTCCTCCTTTGATCCACGTAGCTCTTCTGTCGGCTCTGAGCGGTGACTAATCTCTATCTGATTAGCTTAACTCCATCAAAAGCTTCATCCAATAACAATGATAAATTTGGTGGGGTGATCTTACGTTCACCAACTTCATCCCAATATATTGGGTATCTCCATTTTCGGTTATACAAATCTTCATAGGGTGTCTTTCCTATCGAAACTTGATAGTTGTTGATGTATGAGAACTCTATCAAGGCTAGGTGATTATCCTATGCTTCTCCAAAGTACATGGAATAAGCTCTAAGCATATATCGAGAATCAGTATGGTTCGTTCCGAGTGTTCATCGGCCTGCGGGTGTGCTACAGTACTGAAGTTTAGTTGCGTGCCTATGACTTTTTGTAACTGTTGCCACAATCGGAATGTAAACCTAGGATCTCTATATGAGGTAATACTCATGAGTATCCCATGCAATCTCACTATTTCTTATATGTACAACTGGGTCAGTTTCTCTAACGAATACCTTACGTTGATTGGCAGAAAGTGCGCAGTCTTGGTGAGTCGATCCACTATGACAAACACTGCGTCATAGTTCCTTTACGACTGCGGAAGTCCAGTCACGAAGTCCATCATGATGTGTTTCCATTTCCATTCGGGAATCACAAGCGATTTCAATAATCCTGACGATCTCTGGTGTTCGGCTTTCACTTGCTGACAAGTCAAACACATCGCTACAAATTGGAAAACTTCCTTCTTCATGTTGTCCCAACAATAATGGTCGCATAAGTCCTTATACATCTTGGTCTGTCTGGAATGTACAGTATATCAGGACTTATGCACTTCCTCCATTATCTCCCTCTTCAGCTCCTTGTTCCGAGGCATGTACAAACGTCCTTAGTACCCAAAAGCTCTATCTACTCATATCCATTAATTTGTGTGCTCCTCTTTCTGAGCAAGTTCTATCCAGTGGCTAAAAGTTGGGTACACTACCTGGGCCAACTTTATACGAGCGGGTAATTCAGGTTTACAATTATGTTCGCGTGTACCACTAATCGGGTTAGCTGGGATTTTCGGCCAAGTGTATCGGGTATGATGTTTGCCTTACCAGGGTGATAGTTTATCATACAGTCGTAATCCTGCAAGAATTCTATCCATCTCCTATGTTTTGTGAGAACAGGTATCTCAAGTTCTTATGGTCTGATAACACTTCGAACGTCACTCCATACAAGTAGTGTCTCTACTTCTTCAAAGCAAAGATCACGGCTGCTAGTTCGAGGTCATTGGTTGGGTAATTCTGTTCATACACCTTCAACTTTCGCGATGCATAAGTGATGCGGATTCTTATTTGAATCCCGTTGTGGAATCCCAAAATCTTCTAAGTCAGAGATTAGCTTGATGTCTTTGATTTAAATCACCTTCTTGAATTCACTCTTGAACTAAGAACTAATGATTCATAAAAAAGACCTCACCAACTAAGTCGAACACCTAACTTAATTATGTATTTCGAAACCCCCTTTGAAATCAAGCTACTATTAGCTAAATATAAATAGAAGAATAATTTACTAATGAACAACTATAAGTTCCCAATGAACATTACCCGAACCCGAAGGTTGAAAGCTCAAAGCTTAAAATTGTATAACCCACAATTCAAATGAATGTATAATCTTAATCTTGTTTATTAATGTCGCCCAAGGCCCTTTAAATAGAAGGGAGTTGGGCGCTTTTTACAAATTAGAAAAGGAAATAGAAATAAAAGGGGAATCCAATCATAATTAGAAACCATACAAACCAGAAACCAAAAGGAACTAGGTTAATGGGGAAGGAATTTATATTGTCCCTTATGGAATAGGTATGAACGAAATTCACTTCAAGAAAAGGAAAAAAAAAAATCCCACTAAAAATTAAAAGGGAAGTCTATTTATTTCCTAAAAGAAAATATTCAATAATTCTTTTTAGGAAACCACTAATTAAGAAATAAGGAAACGAAAACAAGGAAGGAAAAGTAAAACACACACAAACACACACTACCTAATTCTTGGCTGACCTAGCAAGGAATAACCCTTAGTTGTGCGCCTCTTGAATGTTGAAGGGAGGTGTTTTAACTTGTGTATTATATCTGTGGATCTGAGAAGCTTCTAGATCCTTCCTGCATCTTCTAGAACCTTCTGGAATAACTTAACTCAAGAATAATTTAATTAAAATCAAGAGATTTATTATCTTCAAGACTTTTATTAAATATCCAAGAATCTTCTTTTTAGCTGGAAGTGGCGTGTCGTGATATTTCTTTTTGACTCCATTTTTAATGACCCATTTATCCTTCTTTGGATCAAAGTTCTTTTTAGTGGATTTGTAAGAACCCATATGTCGACTCTGAACCTTCTCAACCACTTGTTAACTTCTACCTTTCTGGGAAGTCGAGTGTTGACTTTGGATGACCTCATCAATCCCTCTTCCTTTGAAAGGATTCATCCTCGAATCCAATACTTGCATTAACATAAGAGATCGAGTTTTCATTCCTTCATCATCCCCTCTCCCTTCAAAAAGATTTTGACCTCGAATCTGATTTCTTGTCGGATTCAGTCTTGTGGCCCTTCGGACAAGGCATTGGGTTTGTTGGCTTCGTGTCTATTTGTTGGATCTCCTGCAAAACAATTTTAATTGGCGGTTTACTAGTTTGAATAGTATCAACTTTTACATCCTTAGATTCCACTTTTTCCTTCCCCCTATTACAACTGCTAGAATAAAGCTTCACATATTCTGCCATATAAGTACTCATCGCCTCTCTAACCGGTGTTAACGCCTTATGGCAATATTGTGAGAGAGCCTCACGGTACTTAGCTTACGGCACGCTGGTACCATCTATATTCCACAGTGATGGCATCTTTATAGGAGCAGCATCTTAATCCCTAGCTCCTCCATAGTTGTTCTTTTGTAATGGTGGCGGTGTCATAGTAACATTTAGTTCTTGAACCCCACCATCGTCTTTCTTGCGTACTAAGGTTTTAAGATATTGGGAAGCAATATGCCCTTTCTATCTACAATTAAAACACTTAGTAGTACCTCTTCACTTAACTCTTCCTGGACCTCCATCTTTGACTTCTTGGACTCGAGTCTGTCTGTCCATGTACCAACCTTGTTGGTTGGTTTGACGTACCTCGGATTCCAAACTTTCAATGCACCCCAATAACTGTTTCACTAAGGCATAAATGGCAGTCAATGTTTCACTTGTTCCCATTGTTTCCAAGAAAGAAACCATGATTCTTCAATCACTAGTTCAATCAGGCTTCAGATTAGCAGAACTTCAAAAATACCGAAAAGCTGGGAAACTTCAGTTTCAAAATTTTACGTAAAATTAAGATCCAAATGTCACCAAACTTTAGAATAATGATCCCCAAATTAGTTGACGCAAAATATCTAATTGCATGCAAAGTACGCAGAAAAATTCTGTTTCATAGCATAACCCGAAAATCACGGCGTGCTGGAAAACTGCCCAAACGAGCCCAGAATACTGCCAAATTTGAACACAATCTTTCTTCTACTCCACTATATCCAAATCGCAACTTAGATTCCAGAAAAGATTAGAAAATTTTTAGATTCACAATTTCAACAGTAATTTGCCCGTGAAAGCTCAAACGGCGGATAACAGGCAATGTATGCTCCAAAAATTCTCAAAATTCTACGCAAATCTTCCCTTGATATGTAGATAAGTTTCCCCAAAGGAAAGAAAAAAGAAATTTTGACAGTCTCTAAAACTGAAACCCTAATCTACTCTTTACACACTTTTTCGAAGAGAAAATTCCAATAACTCTAGATTTAGATCTTTTATAATTTCAAGATCTAATCTTTACAATAATATCAAGTAGGAAATAATTTCAAACTAATTAAAACAGCCCTAGGATTTTCAAAATTTTAGTCTAGCAATTGTTTCCACAATCCTTTTACACAATAAACCCAAGGAAATTTAAAGATAATGTAACACATGCACAAAATCACCAATTAAGGTTTCAATTTGCACAATGTTATATAATATCTAAATTTCATAAACCAAACAAGAAGCAATCTTTAATTAGGAAAACAAAGTTCAATAATTTTGAACAATTAAAGAACAGTAAAGAAGAAAAGATAGCACCTTGACTCCGTAGCCTAGCTTGGCTCTAATACCAAATTGATGCAGATTCTTATTTGAATCACGTTGCGAAATCCCAAAATCTACTAAGTCAGAGATTAACTTGATGTCTTTGATTTAAATCACCTTCTTGAATTCACTCTTGAACAAAGGAACTAATGATTTATCGAAAATACCTCACAAACTAAGTTGAACACCTAACTTAATTATGTATTTCGAAACCCCCTTTGAAATCAAGCTACTCTTAGCTAAATATAAATAGAAGAATAATCCACTAATGAACAACTATAAGTTCCCACAGAACATTATTAGAACCTGAAGGTTGAAAGCTTAAAGCTTAAAGCTTAAAATTGCATAACCCACAATTTAACTGAATGTATAAACTTAATCTTGTTTATTAATGTCGCCCAAGACCCTTTAAATAGAAGGGAGTTGTGCGCCTTTTACAAAGTAGAAATGGAATTAGGAATAAATGGGGAATCCAATCAGAATTGGAAACTGTACAAACCAGAAACCTAAAGAAACTAGGTTAATGGGGAATGAATTTCAATTGACCCTTATAGAATAGGTATGAACGAAATTCACTTCAAGAAAAGGTATAAAAATCTTACTAAAACATTAAAAAGGAAATCTATTTATTTCCTAAAAGGAAACATGCAAGAATTCTTTTTAGGAAACTACCAATTAAGAAATAAGGAAACCAAAACAAGGAAGGAAAAGTAAAACACACACAAACACACACTACCTAATTCTTGGCTGCCTAGCAAGGAATAACCCTTAGTTGCGCACCTCTTGAATGTTGAAGGGAGGTGTTTTAACTTGTGTATTATATCGGTAGATCTGAGAAGCTTCTAGATCCTTCCTGAGTCTTCTAGAACCTTCTGGAATAACTTAACTCAAGAATAATTTAATTAAAATCAAGAGATTTAATTATCTTCAAGACTTTTATTAACTATCCAAGAATCTTCTTTTCAGCAGGAAATGGCATGTCGTGATATTTCTTTTTGACTTCATTTTTAATGACCCATTTCTCCTTCTTTGGATCAAAGTTCTTTTCAATGGATTTGTGAGATACCATCTGTTGACTCTGAACCTTCTCAACCACTTGTTGACTTCTACCCTTCTAGGAAGTCGAGTGTTGACTTCGGATGACCTTATCAATCCTTCTCACTTTGAAAGGATTCATCCTCGAATCCGATACTTGCATTGACATAAGAGATCGAGTTTTCATTCCTTCATCAATAAGGCACTGCCCTTCCTCTTTCCATCAACACACAACCAAGTCCTTCCTTTGACGCACGGTGTACACTATCTAATCCTCCTTCCCCTCTGGCAGCACTAATATTGGTGCTGTTGTGAGCCTCTTCTTCAGCTCTTGGAACACCTCCTTAGCTTTCGCACTCCATTCAAACTTTGCCAACTGCTGGGTAAGCTTTGTCATAGGTCCGTCAATCGTACAGAAGCCAGAAATGAATCTCCGGTAATATCCTCCTATGCCTAAGAAGCTTTTCACATCTGTGGGGTTCTCAGGTCACTTCCACTTCATCACTATCTCAACCTTAGATGGGTCTACTGCGATTCCATTTCTAGAGATCATGTGTCCTAAGAACAAAACTTGGTCTAGCCAATATTCATACTTATTGAATTTGGCGTACATCTTGTGCTCTCGTAACTTTTGAAGTACTTTTCCTAAATGCTCTTTGTGCTCCTGTTACTTCTTTGAATAAATCAGTATATCATTGATGAAAATCACGACGAATGAGTCTAGGTAAGGTTGGAACTCTAGGTGCCTCAAGTTCATAAATGCATCCGGTACATTGGTCAATCCAAAGGGCATCACAAAAAACTCGTAATGTCCATATCGGGTGTTGAAAATGGTGTTGGAAATGTCCTCTTCCCGAATACGTAACTGGTTACTCCCTGTAAATGGTCGAATAGCTCATCTATCAGAGGTAACGGGTACTAGTTCTTGATGGTCAGGTTATTCAATTATTAGTAGTTAATGTACATCCTCATCATTCCGTCCTTCTTCTTCAAGAACAGAATTGATGCACCCCAAGGTGAAGAACTAGGTCTGATAACCCTTGTCCTAAAAGGTTTTGGAGTTGTTGCTTCAACTCACTCAACTCAGCTGGGGCTTTACAATATGGGGTACGAGAATAGGGTTCTGCTCCGAGTACTAAGTAAATGGTGAACTCTATCTCTCGCTCAGGCGATAGGGTTGTCAATTCTTCAAGGAAAACGTCATCGTAGTCCTTTACCACGGTTGTATCCTCGATCTTGGCTTGATCCTTCGGGTTGTTAATCATTACTGCTAAGAATCCTTGCACTTTTTTCCACAGTAATTTTTGGGCCTTTAATCCAGAAATCATTGCGGTCAAAGACTTCCCTTGTCTAAGTCTCCATTCTACTTTGGGTTTACTGAGTTCCTAAAAAGTCACTATCTTCTCGCGAAAATTTAGTAGGGTATGGTTCTAGGCTAACCAATTCATTCCAAGGATTGCGTCGTAAGTCTGTGGGTAGATTCTGACCTAGGGCATTGAACAGGCAATTTTGGTAAACAAAGTTTGTACACAAGGTAACACTTGAAGTTGGGGGTACTAACTTCGAGTGTATAAGGTAATTTCCATATTACTACCTTCCTTTCTGATCTTTCTGTCCCTTGGGGACTCCCCTACTAGGTATGAAGCTTATATTTTCTCTAGTTTTGGAACATACTTAATCGGTCTTATACGTTCTCTTAATGCTTTCTAACCAACCTTCTACTTTCTCAATATCAGGCTCTACGTCGAACCTAGGTGTGTGAGATTTTAGAAAGCCAGTCATGGCATGGTATGACGAGTTCGGTTCATCTATAAAGTTGGGTAGGTATTAGCTAGGGTTTTTGCGAACCAGCTTTAGCTAAGGTGACTACCCTTGTATCCTTCGTTTAGGGTTTTCAACCAATCTTAGTTATTCCATTACTAGTAATTTGCCGAAGGTACATGCATTTCTAGGCATACAATAAATGATTAACAATAACGGACATTCAATAAACAATAACAATTGATCATTTATTCAATCAATTAGTGATAGGACGTCATGCCCACTTTATTCATACAATCAATCCGAAGCTCAAGTCTCAAAACCTGGCCTGGTTTAGTAATCTAACAATCAAGAAACCAATTAAACAATTCAATCAAACATTATCAATTAAGAAAGAAAAAAAATATATATGAAATGCGCAAACAACGCACCTAACGCTCTCATCCTAGGACTACTCGCATTCTTCTTCTTTATCTTCTTCGTTGGCCTCTATGGCCACCGATATCTGAGGGTCCATGTTGGGGAGGGACACTAGTAGTATATTGTCCAATGTCTAGTTTTCCATTACTTTTTCTACATTTTTGACCCTTCGGTTAAAGGTCCCTACCATCTTATCCAACCACTGGAATGTTCCCATAATGTCATCGCGATGGGCTAGGTGTGCCTCGAGAGTAGCCACTCACTCTCTAAGTGAGTCCCTTTCCTTAACCACATGTTGCACTACTCGGTTAGGGTAATGAACCACTACTCCTACCGTCCTGGCTGTCAATTGGTTGCATGTCGGGGACCAATATTGTTAGGCTCCATCGGGGAGGGTTCTAAAGCTAACTCTCTTAGCTTGGGTGTCGTCTGGATAGATACTTCGTGTTATTGAAAGCCATTTCCACAAGGGACATCGATTAGTACGGGGTAACCTTTTACCAATTACGCATGCTTTTACACCATACCTAGTTTCAGATTCTAAGTATAATTCTTTAGAAATTTTATGCAGGCCAAGCCTTATACCAACTGTATTGTTGCCTCAGTCATTTAAGTCTTATGAATATTAGATCCTATAAGTCCAAGATATCAATGTTACTCTTACCAAGTCTTATGAATCCTATTCCAGATTACTATGATTCCATCTTTTATCGACACTCATTCTTCTCTTTAAGAACGGTGACTCTGATACCAGCTGTGATGCCCCCGCCCCGACCCCATCTCAGGAGAGCCATTCCTGCGAAGGAGTCCGTGCTAGTTTAGGGCTAGCGTCATTTAGGGTTCATGCCCAACAAGTCGATACAGATATTAGCAAAACATAATATTACATTTATCTAAAAACAATTCAATCAATAGTTGATGAGGATATCCAAGGCTAAAAACAACACAAATTATGAGTCAGAATCCACAAAGCCAACCGGAAGGCAAAGCCTTTGAGAAGAAAACTGCCAAGTATGCTTCAGATGCAAATCGAAGGCGCAAGGCTGTGAACTTTGAACCAGGTGACTGGGTTTGGGTTCCCATGAGAAAGGAAAGGCTTCCAGCAGCCCGGCGGATGAAACTCCACCCCAGAGGCGATGGGCCTTTTCAAGTGATTGCAACGTTGGGGGACAATGCCTATAAACTTGATCTGCAAGGTGAGTATAGAGTTAGTTCATCTTTCAATATTGTTGACTTGTCTCCGTTTGAATTTGACCAAGATCTTAATTCGAGGTCGAATCCTTTCCAACCAGGAGGGAATGATGAGTGCATCCCCAGCTTTATGACAAGTCAGGACGCAGAGGATCACAGTTCGAGTGATGCAGACTCGAGAAGTGCAGCAGAGGTTCGTGTGCTCCATAGAGGCCCACCAATGCTCCAGGACCCAAGTCCCTATCAAAGAGATCCGTTCGTTAACATAGATAGGCCTATGACCCGAAGAAGGGCAAGGAAGCTCAGAGCAGATCTTGAAAACCTTGTCCGAAGGTGTACTTCAGAAGCCCAGCTTGTTACGGACACAAACGCCCTTAAAGAGAATAAAAGGAAGGTTAAAAGCGTCACTTTACTCTCCCTTACAGAGGAAATGGCGCCTACTAATCAGTCTAGCTGAAGGAAAGGGCATTTCTTGAAGTTCTTGATTTTCTTGAAAATTTCGCGGTTTACTGAACCTTGAAGAATCTTGAAATTCTTGATTTTTAATGTTCCGAAATGATTCTGGGAGATTCCAGAACCTCCCTACATCATCCACCTCATGCGCCATCATCATTGGGCCGAACCTCCCTTGAAGTCCACAACTCCAAGTTCGGCCAGCCCAACAACCCGCCAAGGACAGCCCAATTCGCATAATGGTAGGTTTGGAATTAAGGGTTTTAGGGTAGAGTAAGGGATAAGGATTTGTGCATGTTTCCTATTCCTACTCCTTGTTTGTTATAAGTTGGTTAGGTTGTTACAAGTTTGTTACAACTAGATCAACTTGGTAGTTTCCAAAAAGGGATCCCTTCTTGATCTCCTTTTTTGATTAGGTTTTATAATTATTTACTAAGTATTTTAATGTGTAAATTCGGCCATATCCAGTAGGGGGCAGCCGAATTAGGTAATAAACACCAAACCTAGTTTCTTTAGGTTTCTGGTTTGTAAGAAATCAATCTCTTAATTGGTTTCCAATTCTATCTCTTTTCCTTTTGTATTTTGGACTTTAATTTCGTCCATCCTACTCTCTATAAATAGAGGGAGACAAAATTCATTGTTCTTCAGTTGATTAAATGATTTAAGTTATAGTTTATACTTCTTTAATCACTCACCTTATTTTGGGTTTATGTAATTTGCATGTTTGTTAATTGCTAAAAGCTACAGGAACTATAGGTTAATAGATAATTGCTCTGTCTATTGCTAAGCTTTGTTTCGATTCTATTATTCTCCACTTGGTTCGAATTGCGCATTTAATTTACTTTGTAAGTTAGTAGTCTACCGAATCCAAGGGTAAGGATTCTAGAAATTAAGAGCGCCGTCTTGCTATCAGACTTTCCTTGGCACTTTCCGCATCAAGTTCTTGGTTTCCACGGCGTTGGGGATCAGGGGTTCACATCAATAGTTCTTAAAGCAAACTTGTCCAATGCGGAAACTAAAATATTATTCGGGACGGTCAACGACCAAATTATATCTTAACCAAATCAATCATTGTTTAGGCCCACTTATTACAAAATAAACGCTCAGCACTGCTGCAACGGACGTCAGCCTCACATTTAACGAACAATAAGCCATACCTAATTAAGCACCTGCAAAAATAGGTTTATGAAAGGCGGTGAGTTTCACTAAGCTCAGTGAGAGACCTCGGTTTCTATATAAAATTCCCATCATGGTACTTAGACAAACATATCTTGATATCAAAGCAAGTATATAGACATGGCATTACAGTTTATGCATCAATATTCATAGGATTCATAGCATTCACAATTCATGCGTGAATGCGGAAGTAATCAATCATCTTTATAATCATGTAGCAGACATACATATATATATATAGCAACATGGAATGCTTTTAATCATATTAAACAATCAATCTATCAATTCACTCTTAGGTATTCAATCAATCTAGTTTTTATATAGCTTTCTCATCTAAAGCTAAGGTGACAACCAATTCTAGACAATCTAGACGATAACAATTTTAGGTAGTTTGCAAACTCCTCGATACCTAAGCAGTGACAGTACTAACAATAGCCTGAGTGCCCGATGGCAAGGGGTTTTGGATCCCCAGTTGTATACTTGTAACCCTTAGTTTCCCCTTCAGGGAGGCTTTGACTAACTGCAACTCGGCTTCACCGCGCACTGCAACACATGTGGGTGATTATAATCGATCAATTAAGACTAGACATGAACATCTTTTATCTGGTTTGAAGTTGTCACACCTTATCTCTTATCATGCAAACATGGAATCTCTAGCATGCTTTCATGACTCCTAAATATGTCAATATGCAATGCAATAACCTAGTCATGGACAGGTATTAGGCATCTTCTATTTTTACCTAGAAGTACATCGTGCTTCTCTATAGTGTACAATCAATCATGCTCTCAATCAATAACAGTTCATGCCATCAAAAATCATTCAATAGGCATGCATGCTTGTATTCCTATTAAGCAAGTAGGCAATTCAAAGCATACATCTCATGCATAGCAAATCAAGGCAAGCAATCAATCATGACATACATCTCATAAGTAGCAATTCAATTCCATTTACATGCAAGTGAGCCGTGGGCAACCACTTAATTTAGTCGATCAATGAAATTTATAGTTCACTCATACTATATATAGTTCAATTAAACCTTTACAAAAATATCGAATAAATCCCTCACCTTTCCTACAGCGTTAGTGGTCAACGGTTGACGGGTTCGCTTCTCGGTCAACGGTCAACTCTTGCATTACCAATGTTTTAGTATAAGCCACTACGTTTTGACTTTAAGGTTTGACTTTATATTTTACTCTTTATTTCACTCTACGGTCAACTAGGGTTGACTTTGAATTTTGGTCAACTAGGGTAGACTTTTGACTTTTGATCAACTGGGTTGACTTTGACTTTTGGTCAACTGGGGTTGACTTTCACTTTTCGTCAAAGGTCAAGGTCAATGGTCAAAGGTCAGGGTCATTGGTCAAAGGTCAACTTTGCAAAATAAGGTCAAGTATGGGTCTTATGGTCAATTTTAAGAATAAGGTCAATTGTCATAACGTCAAGTTTTTGAATCTAGTACTATTAGGTACTCTTGGGGTTAATCTAGAATAAGGTAAACTTCTATGAAATAAGGCAATTTTTGAAAGTAGGCAAGCTTTGGTTTTCGAAATTCTAGGCAAAGATACACCAAAATTTTTTGGCAACTTCTTATTCTATATACCTTATTTGGGTTTACTTTTAATGTATCCTCAAATTGTTTTAGACCAATCTAAAAGCATACATCTAAATATTAACATACTTACTATGATTATAAACCTTAATTTCACATAAAGAATCAATCTAACTCCATTAAATCTCATATCGAACTAAGCATCAAACATGGTTCATAAACATGCAAAATCTCCAATTTTGTCTTTCCATTAAATCACTATAACCCAATTAATTACTAGAGATATCAATCCTAGTTTAATTAATATTCAAGAAGGGCATTAAAATCCTAAGAACATAATTTCTAAGGATTTAATACATGAACTCTAATTATTTGTTCTTCAAGATTTCATAAAAATATAGTCTTTTAGCTTCTTAATTGTAGATGCTTGTTTCAATCCTATATTTAAAACTCACCGTGAGGTCCAAAGATTACCACTAACTAATGATCTTCAAAAAGATGAGCAGTGGCGTCGGAATCCAACGGCGGCGATGGTGATTCTAGGCGGAGGCGGCTCTCTCTCTCTCTCTCTCTCTCTCTATTTTCTTTTCCTTTTTTGTTTTAAGAATTCAACCTTTTAATTCATGAATGTAAGTTTGTATATATAGGCAACCTCTAGGTTTAAGGTAATTCTAGAATCTCCTTCATTTAGGTAATCACCAATCCATAAATTTCTTTCTTTTGGATTGATCATGATTTCCAATTTACTAATTTCAAGATCCCTTCTTTATTGCTATAGCCAAATTTCCTTCTCCAATTTACTCCATTTTTGGACATTTTTATACCCACCTTAACTATCAATTAGTTAATCAATTAATCAATTACTCAATCAAGTAATCAATTTAAGCATTCACTCAATCAATCAATAAAGCAATTAATTCAAGAATCAATCGATCAATCAGTAACTGATGAAATTCAAATTCATGCTTACAAATTAAGGCAAGCAAAAAAATCCATTTTATCCCTTAAAATGTCTCGGTTCCTAATCCAAAATTCTGGGTCCTCACAACAACTCGCATCAATTGTAGTATCAGAGCCAAGGCGAGCTTCTTGGTAGGAGAGAGACCGTAATAACACGGTTTAGCTCAAAAGGTGTTTTCTATCTCTTTAATTTTCTTGTTTGAAAATCGTGTGAAACAATAATTTTTGTATCACTCGTGTGGTTCCTTTGGAAATTACTTGAGAATTATACGACATCTTGCTTGATGAAAAAAAAATTTCGGAAAAAATATTGCATGCTTTGTTTCTGATTTTGGCTGAATTAATTGCTTGATATTAAAAGGTGAAATCTCTAATTTTTCTTGCTGGAAAAAATAAAAGAAGAAGAAAAATTGGTTGAAAAAGAAGAGAAGAAATCAAAAAATTAAAAGGGGTTGTAAATCGAATTTTTACTTCAATTTTGGTATAATTGTGTTTCGGTTTTGCTCCATTTTTGCAATTTCTTATGCTTGATTGTGATAGTGACACTTCTGTTGTGTTACAAATTGCTAGAATAAATTTTTTGGCTATTTTGTGTTGAAAGTACCACCTTTTAAGACTAAAATTTGTGTCACCGAAGGTAGTACATTGTTTTGGGTTTAGGATTTTCGGCTTTAGGTAGTACCCTAGGTTTTTGCAACTCCCCTTTTGTGTCGCTAGGTATCTAGGTCAACTTCCGTCACCCCTTTGGTTTAATTGTGGGTTTTTGGTTGTTGCTTCTTGAATTGTCACTAAAAGCCTAGGGTTCGATTTGCCACGGTTATTAGGGTTACGAATTTTGAACCCCTAATTTGTCCCCAGTAGCCAATCTTCATTTAAGTGACTTTTCAAAGATAGAACTTTTACTCCGGATTTTAGTTGGCTTTGTAACATCGGTAGGGCTACTATCAATTTCAAACCCCTACTACCTACAGTAACACGACTTTAATCCTATATAATTTTTCTAATTGGGAATCTTTTTATCTTGGCATTAAAGATTCAATTTTTTCTATTTAAAGCCTGCAAAAGATTTAGTTTTCAGACCCCGTCACCCTTGCAAAATTATAATTTTACCCTCCGGGGGAGAATTGTGATTTTTTGGTTTAAGTTTGCACTAATTTAGGCCGAAACTTAACTCCATCTTTTGTTTTTAAGTGAGAAATTAATTGCTTGTGGTAGGGATTGGTTTCTTTGATTACCTATTGATTGATCACTTCTTGGTAGTCATTCCTGATTTATTTCAACCCTACTACTTGTTCTTTGCTTCTATTCATTCTGAATTTCCTTGCAAATTCCTAGCTTGAATCCTTTTAAAGGACCTATGTGATGCCCCTGCCTCAAACCTATCTCCTGAGGACCTATTCCTGCGAAGGAGTCCGTGCTGGTTCCGGGGTTGCGTCATTCAGGGTTCACGCCCAACAAGTCGATACATAGACTAGTAAAAATATAATATTACCTTTATCTGAAAAAAATTCAATCAATAGTTCCTAAAGCAAACTTGTCCAATGAGGAAGCTTAAAACATTATTCAGGACGATCAAAGACCAAATTATCCCTTACTCCAAAATAACAATTATCTAGGCCTAACTATTACAATCAATGCCCTCAACACTGCTACAACGAACGTCGGCCTCACAATTAGCGAACAATAAATCATATTTAATTAAGCACCTGCAAAAATAGGTTTATGAAAGGGGTGAGCTTCATAGGTTCAGTGAGAGACCTCGGTTTCTATTAAAATTCCCACCATGGTACTTTAGACAAAAAGGTCTCAATATCAAAGTGATTAGATAGACATGGCATTACAGTTCATGCATCAATATTCATAGTATTCCTAGTGTATACAAATCATGCGTCAATGCGAAAGTAATCAATCTTTCAATCAATCATCTGTATAATTATGTAGCAGAGTTATGCATGGCAACATGGAATGCTCTTACCATATGCAACAATCAATCTATTAGTTCACCCTTAGGTATTCAATCAATTTGATTTCTATATAGCTTTCTCATCTAAAGCTAATGCGATAATCAACTCTATACAATAACAATTTTAGGTACTTTGCAAACATCTCGATACCCAAGCGGCGACAGTACCAGTAGTAGCCAGAGTGCCTGGCAGCAAGGGGTTTTGGATCCCGATTGTATACATGCAACCATTAGTTTACCCTATTAGGGATGCGCCAACTAACTGGAATGCGGCCTCACCACATACGGCACATGTATGGGTGATTACAATCAACCAATTAAGACTAGACGCTCACAGTCTTTTATCTGGTTTAAAGGTGTTATGCCATATATCTTACAATGTAAACATGGCATCTCTAACATGCTTTCATGAATCCTAAACATTTCAATATGAAATGCAATAGCCAACTTATAGCATAGGTATTAGGCCTCTTTTGATAAGGATATCCAAGCCCAAAAACAACACAAGTTATGAGTCAGAATTCATAAAGCCAACCAGAAGGCAAAAGCCCTTGAGAAGAATGCTAGGAGAAGTAGAAGAGTCATGCTATTCAAAGATCCTTGAAATAAAAGCATCTCTAAACTCTCCATAATAAAGAAATGGTTGTTTCTTGAAGTTCTTGAAGACACCGGAAGGTTCTTAGACTTTAAAGAGACAAATCTTTAAGTTCTTGATTTTCTTGGACAATCTTGAAATTCATAAAATGCTGAATCTTCAAGAATCTTGAAAATCTTAATTTTTGACATTCTAAAATGATTCTGAGAGTTTCCAGAAGATTCTATAAGCTCCCTACACAAATGACACCACGCGCTATCAATTTAGGCCGAACCGCCATTGAAGCACACTCCACTCCAAAATTCAGCCAACCCAAGCCCATAAGGAAGGGTAAGGGTTTGAGTAAGGGATAAGTATTTGTGCATGTTTCCTATTCCTACTCCTTGTTTGTTACAAGTTCGTTAGGTTGTTACAAGTTTGTTACAATTAGATTAACTTGGTAGTTTCCAAAAAGGGATTCCTTCTTGATCTCCCTTTTCGGATAGGATTTATATTTATTTCTTAATAATATTTATTTGTGAATTTCGTTCATAGGCCAATCCAAGTGGCAGACGAATTCAGCAACTACCAAAACCTAGTTCCTTTAGGTTTCGAGTTTCTAAGAAATCAATCTCTTCATTTTTTTCAATTTTAATTATTTTCCTAGTATAATTGGGTAAGAATTTCGTTTCCCTATTACCATAAAGGTGAACAAATTCATCCACCACTGTCCTTGTTCATTTAGGACTTGGTTTGTAAGGAAAATCCAATTCTTATTGGTTTCCACTTTGCTGCTTTTACTAATTCTTTTCCTACTGTAATTTGGACACCCCATACCTATAAATAGGGGTTCCAAAAACGAAATTATTTAGTTGATTAAATGATTTAAGTTATAGTTTTATACTTCTTTCATCACTCACTTTATTTTGAGCTTACATAATTCGCATGTTTGTTAATTGCTATAAGCTACAGGAACTATAAGCTAATAGATAATTGCTCTGTCTATTGCTAAGCTTTGTTTTGATTCTAGTTTTGTCCACTTAGTTTGAATTGCGTGTTTAATTTACTTTGTAAGTTAGTAGTCTGCCGAATATAAGGGTAAGGATTCTAGGAGTTAAGAGTTGCGTCTTACATTCAGACTTTCCTTGGCACTTTTCGCATCGAGTTCTTGGTTTTCACGGTGTTGGTGATCAGGGGATCACATCAATTGGTATCAAAGCCAAGGCTGTTTGCTCGACAGGAGGAGATTAGAGTAACACAATCAACTCATCAGGTGTTTTCAATTCCCTTAATCTATTTAATTTACTGATTTTGTGGAAAAGAACGCTCATTTTTGAGAAATTTTTTTCTTTTCTTGAATAAATATTTCAATTTTCCTCTTACTGTTTAGCACTAAAAATCAAAATTTTGGGTTTTGAGAAAGAAGGGAAAATTGAAAAGAAGGTTTTAAAAATCGATTTCTTCAAAGTTGGAAAATCGGTTTTTAGGGTTTTTAAAGCTGGGGCTCTTTTGTTCACTTTTGGTACTGTTTTTGCAATTGCCTTTGTGATCTAATTAGTGCTGTTTTTGGTAACAATTAAAGGATAACTGACACTTTTTGTTGCTGAAATTGCCCTTTATTTGGACTGTTTTACATGCATCTCCCTTTTTGCAATTTGTGTTTATTTTGGTGAACTTTGGCGAATGTTGTTAAGCCACTCACCTTGTTTTTGCAATTTGTGATATATATGCACGTATCTTGATACTTTGTTTTGAATTCTTGAAAATATATTGAATTCTTGAAATTGTATCGTTGTGCTGCCCAATTTTATAAAATTTCACATTAAAGTGTTGGGAGGTGATAAATTTGCTATTTTTGGTATCTTTGTGGCAATTGCTTCAAGAATTGATTTCTCCACAGTTTAAACTGTGCATGCAAAGTTGAAAGTGTTCGTTCATTGACACTACTCCCCACAGCAGTACGCTCCAAAGCCAAAGAGGTTTCTTTTCTTTATTAGAAATCTTCTTCTCTGTCATTGTACTTGCAAAGTTGATAGTGTTCATCTTCGACACTACTCCCCACAGTACTAGAGTGATATCTGGGGATTTTTCCACCACGGGGGTTAAATTTTTTCGAAAACTTGAATAATTGGTTGGAATTGGTTTCTTGATTACTCGACGGGTAGGGTGATCACTTCTTGGGTTAGTTAGGTCTTTCCTGATTTGTTTCAAACCTGCTGATTATTCTTGCTTCTTCCATTAAATTTCCCTTCTTCTTAAGCTTGCTATCTTTTCATGCTACCTTGAATAATTACTCTAAATTATAGCTTGAATTTTGTCTTCCTGCACTGTCATTATCTCTGAACTTTGAGGGCTTCTTCCCGAAAGTTCCTTTTCTGCTTACTTCTTATTTGAGCTATATTATCAAAATTTCTTTTTCAAAAAGGAATTTTTTTTAAACTAAAAATTGAACCAAGTTCTTTTTTCTAAAAAATTTTTGCCACTTTTCTATAGTTTTGTTCTTTGTGTGATTGACTATTTGCTTGTTACCTTTGCCTAGGATTTTGTGACCTTAATTGAGTATATAGGACTGAGGTAAAAGGCTAAGTGATACAGCATACAAGGGTTGCCATCCCAAAGAGCAATACACAGGGTTGTGTGTAGTTGTTAGGAGGGCCGTTACTAGGGGGACAAGGGAGTAAGGTTACTCTACTCACTTTTACTTGTTCTTAGCAGGAAATTTTCTGTTATTTTGAGAATCAGGTAACCTTGAGCAAATTGATCCCACCAAGGAGATTTGGTGCCTTGGTTGCATGTGATTCTTTACTAGGGTTCCGTTCTACGATACCCTTGCAAACGGCATTATAAGGGTATAGCTTTGTGCAAATTGAACCCTATAGGGAGATTTGGTGCCATTGTTGTTTCTTCTTACTTGGCCTGAGAATCGAAGTGTAAGTCACAGTGTAAGGTATCTTTTAGCACTTACTTCACAAAGGTATGCTTTTACTTTTACATTGATTATCCTTCTATTGGTTATCATTGTGATAAAGATTTTAGAACTTCTTGAGTATTATGAATACTTAAACATGTGCATAGCTTTATTGGGTACATCTTTTGGTTTAAAGCCTCCATGCTTTTGTAGTTCACTATCTTCCTAAGATGTCTTTCTCAGAAATTATCTCTGTAATTATTAATTGGTAGTCACATCAGTTATACATGCAATTTTTGCTGGTTACAATAATTATGCAATTGTGATATTCTTATAGCTCACGTGCATAATTCTTGTAAGCTAAGTGTTGAGTATATAGTTCGGTTGATCTAACTATATCTGCCTACAACTATTATTTGAGATTTCTTGTTGATATGTAATTATTCTTGAGGAGTATAGATAAGTTCATGAGATTTTAGATGCTTCCTGATAGTTTCTTTCAAGGTTCTTGAAGAATTAAGAGCGATTCTCATTGCTCTTGAAATCGATTCCAAAAGAGCAGGGGATACGATTTTCCCACATCAACACTCACATTAGTTCCACAATTGAGGGGCACAGTATACACGCCTGTTTGCTGGTAAGTATGATCTACGCACTTGTTTTAATATTACTGACTTGCTCTGTTTGTTTTTATAGGAAATTGGATTCGAGAACGAATACTTTCTAACTGAAAGGGTATGATAGGGATATCCAACCCTAAAAACAACACAAGTTATGAGTCAGAATTCATAAAGCCAACCAGAAGGCAAAAGCCCTTGAGAAGAATGTCAAGAGAAGTAGAAGAGTCATGCTATTCAAAGATCCTTGAAGGAAAGGAATCTCCAAACTCTCCACAATAAAGAAAGGGTCGCTTCTTGAAGTTCTTGAAGACACCGGAAGATTCTTGGACTTTAAAGAGACACGAGAAGAGATGGGAAACATGCTCAATATCATTTGATTGAATAGTTGACCCAGCCCCTTGTTGTTTGAAGAAACCCTCCACTTCAATTGGTATTTTTTCACGAAAAGCAAACATGAGATAAGAAATCCAGTGTTTCACTAAGATTTCAAATAGCGGTCCCGAATTCAAGTTGATTGTATTTAGCCTCTCCCTCAGAGAAAGAAGATCAAACAATTCCCAATCACGGTCCTTGCGGGTCAGATCATCCATATAATATACAAAAAGAAACTCCAGATATTTGAGATCTTTCTCTTTGAATAAGATCTCAATTCCAGCAGCGGTTTCATTAGATATCTTACAACTAGAATCCCTTTTATATTTCCTTAATTTTAATTAAATTGACTTTAATTAGGGCGCAGTTCCTTAAAATCCCACTCTTTTTTAACTTGAAGTTCTTGATTTTCTTGGAAAATCTTGAAATTCATAAAAAGCTGGATCTTAAGAATCTTGAAAATCTTGATTTTTGACATTCCGAAATAATTCCGGGAGTTTCCAGAAGCTCTCTACACAATTGACACATGCGCCATCAATTCGGGCCAAGCCGCCATTGAAGCCCACTCTACTTCAAAGTTCGGTCAACCCGAGCCCACAAGGAAGGATAAGGGTTTGAGTAAGGGATAAGGATTTGTGCATGTTTCCTATTCCTACTCCTTGTTTGTTACAAGTTTGTTACAACTAGATTAACTTGGTAGTTTCCAAAAAGGGATCTGGGATCCCTTCTTGATCTCCCTTTTTGGATAGGATTTATATTTATTTCTTAATGATATTTTGTTTTGAATCTCGTTCATAGGCCAATCCAAGTGGCAGACGAATTCAGCAACTACCAAAACCTAGTTCCTTTAGGTTTCGGGTTTGTAAGAAATCAATCTCTTGATTGGTTTCTAATTTTAATTATTTTCCTAGTATAATTAGGTAAGAATTTCGTTCCCCTATTACCATAAAGGTTAACAAATTCATCCACCATTGTCCTTGTTCATTTAGGACTTGGTTTGTAAGGAAAATCCAATTCTGATTGGTTTTCACTTTTGCTGCTTTTACTAATTCTTTTCCTACTGTAATTTGGATACCCGTGCCAACCATGAAATTATTTAGTTGATTAAATGATTTAAGTTATAGTTTTATACTTCTTTAATCACTCACTTTATTTTGGGCTTAAGTAATTTGCATATTTGTTAATTGCTATAAGCTATAGGAACTATAGGCTAATAGATAATTGCTTTGTCTATTGCTAAGCTTTGTTTCAATTCTAGTTTTCTCCACTTGGTTCGAATTACGTGTTTAATTTACTTTGTAAGTTTGTAGTCTGCCGAATCCAAGGGTAAGGATTCTAGGAGTTAAGAGCTGCGTCTTGCATTCAGACTTTCCTTGGCACTTTCCGCATAGAGTTCTTAGTTTCCACTGCATTGGGGATCAGGGGTTCACATCATCTTCTATTTACACCTAGAAGTACGTCATGCTTCTCTATAGTGTACAATCAATCATGTTCTCAATTTATAACAATTCATGCGATCAATCATCAATCAATAGGCATACATGCTTGTACTCATATTAAGCAAGTTGGCAATTCAAAACATACATCTCATGTATAGCAAATCAAATAAAGCAATCACTCATGGCAACATCTCATATGTAGCAATTTAATTCCATTTACATGCAAGTGAGGCATAGGCAACCTCTTAGTTTAGCCGATCAATCAAGTTTATAGTTCACTCATACTATATATAGTTCAATTAAATCTTTAGGAAAATATCGAGTAAATCCCTCACCTTTCTTAAATAATGAGTGGTCAACGGTTGGCGGGTTCCCTTCTCGGTCAACGGTCAACTCCTCCAATACAAGCGTTCTTAGATAAGTCAACTACGTTTGACTTTGATGTTTGACTTTATAGTCAAGTATGCTTGACTTTGTCTTTTTGGTCAACTAGGGTTGACTTTGACTTTTCAGTCAACTAGGTCAACAGTCAATGGTTAAGAATAAGGTCAAGTTCCCTAAGGCTAGTATTATTAAATACTTTTTGGGTCAATTTTGGATTAAGGTAAACTTTAGGGATAAAAAGCAATTTTAGGAATAAGACAAAATTCGGTTCTGGAGGGTGTCCGATTTCCTATCCGACTCGCATGGAAATTCGCATCTAGGATTTCATGTTCTTCGGGTTTCAGGTTTAAAAGTTTAGAAAATCATTTTTAGAGGTTGTACGAGTTACTGTCCGACTTGAACATCAACTCGTATGACTGGGTAAATTTTTCAGAAACTTCTGGTTCGAGATGCTACTTTCGGACTATGTTTAAACACTATTCCGGATTATTTTTAACCAAACTAAAGGCATATATGTAAAATCTAGCATACATGCATTACCTAGCAGCTTTTACTTTGCATAACAGATTACTTTAACACACTTAAATCTTGCTACGAAATAGGCTCGGTACACTATTTATGAACATGCATATTTTTCGATTTTGACTTTTCAACTTAATCACTACGGATCATTTAAATGCTATAGGCATCACCTTAAATGTGTTTATCATCCAATAAAGATAATAACATCCTAAGAACATGCTCTCTACGAATTTATCACATATAAAACTAAATTATTTATTCCTCAAGTTTCATAACATTCCTTCTTTCTTAACTCTAATCCTCAATCCAAATAACAAATTAAGACTCATCGTGAGGTCCTAACATTACCACGAACTCACAAAACTTCAAGGGAGGTGGTAGAAGTGATGGCAGTGGTTCACAGGGGCTGCTACTTCTCCCTCACGTAACTTCTTTGTTTTCTCCTAGCTTTTGCTTTACGAATTTTCAAGCTCTTAATCCATGATTTAAGACTGTATTTATAGGAAACCTTTAGGTTTATAATAATTTAGAATCATCCTTAATTAGGCTAGGCATAAATCTTGTAGTTTCCTTCTATCGGATTGATCTCAATTTTCAATTCCATAATCAGAGATTATGTTTTCGTTTTTGTGCTATCCGAGTTGTCGATAGACTCGTGTGACAAATTGTACGACGCGATTTCCAGATTCTTTTCCTTTTCATTTTTCCTATTTTACTTATGTTATTTTATACCCACTTTTAACTCTCAATCAATCAATTTTTACAATCAATCAGTCAATCAATCAGGCAATCAATCAATTGTTTAATCGAGCAATTCAATCAATCAATTAAGCATTCAATCAGTAAGTAATTTTCACCAATCACATTATACGATTAAAAAGAAAGTAAATGTCTATTTTACCCTTTATTTGTTTTAAATCCTAGTCTGAAATTCTGGGTCCTCACAACCTGGACAGTAGATCTTAAAAATTGATTCAGATTTTGCATTCGTGTACATTACATTAATTTGCTGCGATTGAGGGCTGATCCCCGAATCTTCTCTTTGTGCACTTCTTATTTGAATTGATTATTGAAAATTTCTTTTTTCTGAAAAGCTTCAAAACCGAGATAGGTTCAACCCCTATTTTGAGAGAATTATTTATGCTTCTTTGCCTAAGTTTGCTGCTTGTTTGAGTGAATCTGCTTGCTTGTACCTTGTTCAAATTGCAAACTTCTAATTGCTAAGGATTGAGTGGTAAAAGGCAGAGTGATTTCATACAAGTAAAAGCCAGTTAGAGTGAAACACTGGGAAGTGCATAATTTTAATTGATACACTTGGGGGACAGGGGGTGAGGTTATTATCACCTAGGATTTCAAACTTGTCTAAAGTAGGTAATTTTCAAATAGCAGAACTCATGGCTGCATCACAACGGATTTTTACCTTCCACACCCGAATCAAGGCCAATGGAAAGGTAGCCATCTTGATAATTGACAGGGGTAGCAGCACCAATCTGATCAGTGATTTCTTAGTTGACAAGCTATCGTTGCCCTTGGTCGATCATCCACAACCGCGTGAGCTACAGTGGGTCAGCAGCGTGGACAGTAACCATATTTAGAAACAAGCTATAGTGCAAATAGAGGTGGAGTGTCTCCATGCAAAGGTCGTTTGCGACATAGTATTGTTCCAAACTTGCCACATTTTGCTGGGTTACCCCTGGCTCTATGATATAAAGGCTCGTCACAATTGTGTCACCAATAGCTACACTATTCAGCAGCACGACAAAACCATCATCTTGAAGCTGATGTCCCTAATTGAGGTAATTTATGAACAAACCCAAATGAAAAAGGCTCTTGCGCAATGGGGAGAGGGAAAAAGGGAAGGGAAAAGTGTTGTACGTGCTAGTAACGTGAACTCTGATAAGCCTATTAAGTACTCAAATCTGTATGCTAATGCTCATGATGTCGATAAGGTTCTATGGAGAGGAAGTTTATTATTCATGCTTGTTAATGTGGACTCTTCTAAACCCTAACTAACAAAATCGATGACTCCAAAGTGCAGGCAATCAGAGATTGGCCGACACCAACTTCTGCATCCAAGGTGAGAACTTTCCACGGCTTAGCTAGTAGACAAATCTCATTCTAGACATAGAGGTAACTAGAAAAAACTGTAGAGGGGAAGGGTAGAATAGAATTGAGGCAAAAGAGGGTAATTCTTCTATTATGTAAATTCTCTGTATGATTGGAATAGTGCGCATTCTCATTGATTAAACCACGCTAAATTGTTGTGTATTTCTTTTCTGTTTTCAATTCCACTGCAGTGTTCTTATTGAAATATCTCTTCCAATAAGTGGTTTAAAGATCTTGAGGGGTGTTTTTCCTAACATAAAAAAACCCACAATGAAACCCCGGACTCAATGCATCTAGAATACAATTTGAACATCGCTATCGCGGTATCCAACCGCCTACACATATATAAGAGTTGGGTTCGGGCACTCAGATTCACAAGATGCCAAATCCGCAGCTGTAAATTCAAACACGGCCTTGCTGGTGCTCTCGGTATCTGGCCACCTATACCTACTTGTTGGGTTCAGGCACTCGGGGTCGCGGTTGGCACGAGTATACCTCGTGACTATAACAAATGTTTTGGAGAGGGGTTATGCACCCCTTCATGTTCCTAGTAATAGTTATCAAACAATCAATATTTGAACTTTTTTGTAAAGTCCGCAAATATCACAATTTCAACAAAATACACAAACACATAGTAGTCATGCTAATTGCATATTTCAATTTGTATACATAATTATGTACTGCTCATAATAATGCTAAGAAAATATTTAATAACATTAGCATACTTTAATTATAAGAATTTTTGTGTGCTCAAACGAAAATATTTTTTAAAATTGGCTTGAGAGACACAAAATTTTCACAACACAAAATAAATAAACTTACATGCTTCATTCATATAATTGAAGATGAAATAAAATGCTTACGCTTCGTTCATTTAACTTAAACAAAATAAATAAACTTACATGCTTTACTCATTTAATTGGAGATAAAATAAATAAAGTCACATGCTTATTCATTTAATTGAAACAAAATAAACAAATGATGAAGCTTAATCATTCATTTAATTGAAACAAAATTAATAAACTTGCATGCTTCATTCATTTAATTGAAGATAAAATAAATAAATGCTCATGCTTCATTTATTTTATTGAAATAAATAAAACTGCATGCTTTATTCATTTATTTGAAGAAAAAATAAATAAAGGTTCATGTTTCATTAGTTGAAATGAAATATAATAAATTCGAGCAAGACTTCCCTGAAAATTAGAAGCCGAATTTGTTTGTTGGTTTGTTCCGGGACTAAGACTGAGACTTGGGTCCCAGAATTTGTGTATAAAACTTCTTCAAGTCCAAAACATTGAGTTGTTTTGGAGTCACTCCATTCTACAAAATGGTGATGACTCGATGTAGAATTAAGGTTAGAGCCACGCTTTACTTTAAATACCAAATGTGGCTCGGTTGAGTGAATGTGAGTAATTCAGTCGCGTTGAAAGAGGCGACTAAGACAAGCATTTTAGGCTTCACTCTTTTAGTCTCGGCATTTCTGAGAGAGAGGGCAAGCCCAAGATTTGGCTGCATTCGTATATCATGATATATTAAATCTCACATTGCTAATTTATTAGACTTGGGTGTGGTTTATAACCACTTTGGTGCCTTCTCCTCTTGAGCATGCTTTTGAGGATGAGTTCTACCCATGTGGTTGTAACAATCAGAGTACTCAGAGTAAACTGCAGTGTGAATCTCAGAACAGTGTATACCTAATTTATTTAGGCGTGTTCCCTTTTTGAGTTTCAAACCACTTTCTTTCCTGCTCGCTTGACACAAAAACAAGGTTGATATTGCAATCAATTAAGTAGAGCAAAGTGTGGGCCCTGCTAAAATTGGAAATCAACATACTGTATGAAGCTAATATTCATTTCTGACTGGGTCAACTAACTTGCAAGACAATGTTGACGTTGTAAAAGTTTTCCTTCTTCCTCGTTTAAAAGAAAAGCTATGACAGAAGTATAGGAAACATGTGCAGCTACGGCCGTAGCTTAGTGTCGGAGAAAAACAGTGTATGAAACAAACGACACTCAAGTCTCATTGATTGAGGCAGCCCTTTCCTTTTGCATCACAAGCCCGCCACTGTTCAAGAATGGGGGTCACATCTTTGACTTCGAGAACTCTCTAGGAGCCTCGTCAAAGGTTACCAAGTAGCGTTAGGTCAAGGCTCGCCCGGAGCTTTATCAGAAACTTGGAATGAACACCGTTGGTGACTTATAGTGATCGTCAGAGAGACCTCACTCACGGAGGATCGTTATATTAGAGATAAGAGTTAGTCAAACTCTTATCCCATTATCATCTCTATACAACACTCCATGTACATAAATAGTAGTCAACCTTTATCCCCAAAATCTCCCCATCATCCTCTCTATACAACCCTCCTCGTATTAATGTTGTATCCCTAGAATTATTCTCGTAGTTAATTTGTTCATATCATATGTGTAAAAGTTAGCTATAAATAGGAGATTACACTCAATGGAAATGCAGGAAATTATTCATACTCAACTCTATACACTTCTATATGGTATCAAAGCCTCATCGATCCTAAACCTCTTCCAGCATACCTCATCGATCATGGCCATAGTAGCCATTTTCGCTACTATGGCCATGATCAACAGATCATTGACATTCTTAACCCAAACAGTTTAACTACTGATCATCACGGTGTGACAATCCCCAACCCAAACAATTTAACAGAATCCCTTGACCTCATAAACCTCTCCCATACCAACTTCACAAAACTCGCCTCCATCAATTACATTGCATGAAAAGGCAAAGTTGAGGCCATCCTCATCGGCTATGACCTCTACAAGTACATTGATGGCTCGTATCCATGTCCACCTCCCACTGTCAACACAACTGATGGTGAAACACCCAACCCGGCCTTCTTGCTATGGACCCGACAAGACAAACTGTTGTTTGGCACCATTGTCGGATCTATCTCATCCAACCTTATTTCTCTCATCTAGAATTCAACCACATCCCGTGCAGCATGGAATACACTTGCTAACATATATGCTCACCCAACTCGTGGTCACATCAAGCAGATCAAAGACCAGATCAAGTGGGCGAAGAAAGGCTCATAGTCAATTTTGGATTTCATGCACTTTATCAAAGGCAAATCCAATGAACTCGAGGCACTCGAAAAACCACTAGACCATGAGAACCTCATAGAAACAATCTTGGGGGGTCTAGATGAGGACTATCACCACATAGCTGAATAGTCGACGGACGGGACACCCCTATCTCGTTCGATGAACTCCATGAGAAACTGATCAATCTTGAACTAGTTCTAAGGCAGTTTTCGGCTACCTCATTCGCTCATCCTGCCACAGCCAACGCAGCGTCGACTCGTTACAACTGTTCTACTCGGTACTCAACACCTCGACACCAGTTGTGGTCGCTCGCACCTCAGCCTCACCAATCCTGGCAGTTCCCACTTCGGCCCTCAGTCCTCAGCCCTCACCACTTGGCTTTGGCCTAGCCATCTCACCCTGCAACCAGGCCCTCAAAATATATGGGCAAGTACCGAGGCTGCAAACAACATGGCCATATAGTTGCCCAATGTCCCCTCTTCAACCTAGTTCATGTCACCTCTCAAAGGGGAACCCGCTCCTCATCCCTTGGACCCCAGAAGCAACCACAGGCTTATACCGCTCAGACATCAGGTGTTGGGATTCCCACCTAGCTTCTTGACAATGGAGCATCCCACTGTGACTCTCACCTGGCTTCTTGATAGTGGACCTTGGCAACCTCTCTCTTCACTCCCCGTATGATGGGTTTGATGACATCGTGATTGGTGATAGTACTGGGCTCCACATTTCTGGAACTGGCTCATCTTCCCTTCCCACCTCCTCTCACACTTTTCACTTACATGATGTTCTCTTTGTTCCTAACACGAAACGAAATATAATCTCTATATTTCAATTCTGCAAAACCAACCATACTTCCATTGAATTTTTACCATCTTCTTTTCGTGTGAAGGCTGCAAACAACATGACCACATAGTTGCCCAATGCCCCCTCTTCAACCTAGTTCATGTCACCTCTCAAAGGGGAACCCGCTCCTCACCCCTTGGACCCCAGAAGCAACCACAAGCTTATACCGCTCAGACATCAGGTGTTGGGATTCCCACCTAGCTTCTTGACAATGGAGGATCCCACTGTGACTCCCACCTGGCTTCTTGATAGTGGACCTTGGCAACCTCTCTCTTCACTCCCCGTATGATGGGTTTGATGACATCGTGATTGGTGATAATACTGGGCTCTACATTTTCGGAACTGGCTCATCTTCCCTTCCCACCTCATCTCACACTTTTCACTTACATGATGTTCTCTTTGTTCCTACCACGAAAGGAAATATAATCTCCATATTTCAATTCTGCAAAACCAACCATACTTCCATTGAATTCTTACCATCTTCTTTTTGTGTGAAGGATCTACTAACAGGAACCCCTCTGCTAGAAGGACAAACTAAAGATGGTGTGTATGAATGGCCGACATGCACTTCGGCTTTAGGCCACTCCAAATCCTAGTCTCCCTCCGCTTACACCAGCAGCAAATCATCGGCCAGTACATGGCATCACCGCCTTGGTCATCCATCCGAGTCGACTCAGAGACACATTACTTCTAAATTTGGTCTAGCTTTAGATAGGTCTCAGTCTAACCCCACTTACTATCATGACTATTTGGGCAATAAAAGTCACAAATTACCATTTTCTGTCTCATCACTTGTGTCTACCTCTCCTCTCCAACTTATTTATTCCGATGTCTTGACCTCCCCCACCCAGTCTGTTGATGGCTACAAATACTATGTCATCTTTGTGGATCACTTTACTCACTACATCTGGCGGTACCCTCTCATACACAAATCTGACGTCGCCACCATTTTTCCTTGCTACAAAGCTCTTGCCGAAAACTTCTTTTCCACGAAAATAATCAGCCTATATTCAGACAATGGGGGGAATACATAGGCCTCACTAAGACTACTGGTCTTGCACACTACTTGTCCACAAATGGTATCTCACACCTCACTACCCCACCACACACCCCGAAACACAATGGGTTCTCTGAACGGTGACACAGACATATTGTTGAAACTGGTCTCTCTTTTCTCTCCAAAGCTTCCATCCCCTCTAATTCTGGTCCTATATCTTTGCCACTACTGTGTACCTCATCAATCATTTTCCAACACCAACCCTTAACATGACCTCTCCCTACCACAAACTCTTCGGTTCATCACCTAATTACCACAAACTTCGAGCCTTTGGTTGTCTATGCTATACTTGGCTTCGCCCTTACTCTGTTCACAAACTCACATCTTGCTTCATCCCTTTCTTCAAGGCAACCTTACGGATGCAGTCTACATGGCTCAGCCCCAAGGCTTTGTTGATGCCGACAACCCTCACCATGCCTGCATGTTGCGAAAGGCGATATACCGGCTCAAGCAAGCTCCTCGGGTATGGTACAATGAACTTCGCCACTTCCTCCTTGCATCCCACTTCACGAACTCCGTTGCTGATACCTCTTTGTTCATTTTCAAGGACAACGGTACCACCATCCTGCTCCTTGTCTATGTGGATGACATCATCATTATAGGTAACAATACAGCAAAGTTTAGGCCTTCATCTCTACTCTTGCCCGTCACTGCTCTCTTAAAGACCTCAGCCACCTGCACTACTTCCTTGGGATTAAGGTCACTCCTCAACCTCGTGGGCTACTACTCTTCCAAAGTTGCTACATTTCTAACCTACTGGCTAGAACAAAGATGACTTATGCTCATCCGGTTGCCACTCCCCTTGCCATATCACCCACCCTCACACTCCACGCTGGTCAGGCCCTCCGTGACCCAACTAAGTTTCGAGCTGTGGTTGAGAGTCTTCAATATTTGACTTTCACCCTACCAAACATTGCCTATGTGGTCAAAAAGTTGTCCCAATACATGCATCATCCCACTACTGACCATTGGAATGCAGCCAAGCGACTCCTTCGCTATCTCTATGGCACTACTGATCATGGCATCCTTCTCCACCACCAGTTGCCTCTTGCCCTTAACACATACTCTGATGCTGAATGGGCGGGCAACAGAGACGACTTCACCTCCACCAGTGCTTACATTGTGTACCTCAGCTGAAACTCGATATCTTTGAGCTCGAAGAAACAACACACCATCGCTCGCTCTTCCACCGAAGCTGAATATCAGTATGTCGCCTCGACAGTAGCCAAGGTCAGCTAGATCACCTCTCTCATCAGTTAGCAGTCTCACTCTCTCAATAACCGGTCATCTACTATGATAATGTGGGGGGCAACAAACCTCTGCTCCAATCTCATCTTACATTCAATAATGAAGCATGTGGCCTTTAACTTTCACTTTATTCGGGAACAAGTTCAAAATGGCACTTTACGAGTCACACATGTCTCTTCGCGAACCAACTAGTTGATGAACTCACTAAACCCCTACCTCGGTCTAGATTTCAAGACTTGCTGATCAAGATTGGTCTCTCCTCATTGAGCTCCAACTTAAGGGGCATATTAGAGATAAGAGTTAGTCAAACTCTTATCCTATTATCATCTCCATACAACACTCCATGTACATAAATAGTAGTAAACCCTTATCCCCAAAATCCTCCCCATCATCCTCTCCATACAATCCTCCTTGTATTAATGTTGTATCCATAGAATTATTCCCGTAGTTAATTTGTTCGTATCATATGTGTAAAGGTTAGCTATAAAGAGGAGATTACACTCATTGGAAATGCAGGCAATTATTCATACTCAACTCTATACAATTCTATACGTTAAACACGCTCGCTCATGGAGGAGCTTCGAACCAGCTCTCTCACTGAGAAGCTTGCTCACAGAGGAGCGTCGGACAAGGTCGCTTATGAAGAAGTATCGGTAGGAATGAGTGTCAGCCGTTAGAGTGAATGAGCACTGAGAGATGTTGAATACTTTCTCGCTCTTAGGGTCAGGGTTTTTTTCAAAGCAGTGTCATGCTCGTGGGGCGTTGAGCTGCGATGATCAATAAACACTATGATGATTGGCTTTGACTTGTGTGTTTCCACTTTTTAAGGTCATCATCCTTCACCTGATCGGGTTAATGAAGCTTTGCAAATGGTGGAACCTCTTTCACTCCCAGCAAAAATTTCCTCTAGCTCCATTCTTGATTTTCTTTTCATATAATTCAACATTTTGAATAGTTTTCTCTATTTGAGCAATTGTCGAAGGGCTAGAGCGTCAAACGTCGAGCGTTTGGGGCATAAGCTGTGAGACCCTGTATCTTTCACCCTAGGACTAAGCATTAGGTTTTTTATTTTTTTATATAAATATTTTCTTAAACTCAATTATGTATAATTATAAAGTTGTTTGATTTTCTTAAGATTTTTTATTATGAAAGTTTATTTTTCAAATTACGATGTTTGACGTTAAATTTAAAGTTATGATGTTAATTCAAGTATAGGATTATATTTGAGGATATATTGAATTAGATATATTAGCTTAATTTTGGAAATTATTGAATGAAAATAGGAAAATTAGAAAATATGTGGAAAATAGGAAAAATAGTCGAAGTGCGGCAATGGCCTATATTTGATCAGTTATACCCGATTGAAACCGCCTTAGAAATGGGAAGAAAATATCCCACCACCCTTAGGAGAGGCTATAGCTGATGATAGAGTGGTTATTACCGGACTTTGCCCAGGATTGACCAAAGTCAGAGTGGTTTTGCCTGACTTTGAGCGGTTAAAACCGATCGTCACTCAGAGATGAAAAGAAAAAAACTTCTCCAAGTTCCAAAGGAGAAGTTTTATACGCTTTCAAAAAATGTTTGAAATGTTTTTGATTTGAAACGACCAGTTGTGTTTATGTGTCAGTTGGAATGCATATTGAAATCCAAATTAGCAACGTAAGATGAACCTATGAGGGGGGAGGGGGTGAATTAGGTCTGTGATTTTAAAAATTTCTTCTAAAAATGACATATTTGAAAAACTATTTTCAAAGACTAGTTTTAAAACCAATTTAAAACTAATTAGCAAAGTGAGGTGTGTGAGGCGATGATGTGAGCAGTTTGGTGAAGAACTCCTCGGTACGAAAAGTTGCCAAAGAAAGTCGAACAATGATGATTTACAAATACTCACTTGACCTCAAAAATCTCTAGATTAATTAAGGGAGAACTAAGCTACTTTAATCTTAACTAATCTGATTTTTAAAAGGGAAATCAATAGAAATTTAGGTGGAGTATTATCTAAACGCTTCAGAACTTGATTAATTTAACATGCAAAAATTACACAAGCTCAATATAGCAAATATATGCGAAAAAAAGAATTAAAAGGAATTAACCTCACAATTTAACTATCAAATAATTCTCCCGGAATCAAGTAGTCAAACGCCCTATTTATAGGTGAGGGGTGTTCGAATTCTTGAAGTACAAGTAGTAGAAAAGAATATAACTAAAATTGGAAACTAAGTAGAGTTAGTTTCTAGTACAAACTTGAATCGAAAAGGAACATGAATTTAAGAAGTATTTTCGGTTGTAACAAAAGGGAGTTACCCAAAAAATACTTGTAAAAATAAAAGAGGAAAGCTTGAATTTGGTAACTTAAAGTAAATCCAAATTCAAATTGTAAAAGAAACAAAAAATAGAAACTAAATAGGAAACTAACAAATTAAGTCAAGTTGGAAACAGTTTAGGTAACTTGACTTAATCCAAATTACAATTAGAAAAGGAAATAGGAAATAGGCAAAACCAATTCCTACTCGGATTTTTGAAGCTTGCTAAAATCACAGATTGGCCTGCGATTTGGGCCGCTTGAGTTACACGCGAATCCAATGAAAGCCGAGCTGCAATAGTGGGCTGCGATCTTTGGTTTACACCCTGCGATTCTGGGCTTGCATCGCGGCTAGCTTGCAAACTAATTGGTTGATCGACTTGTGAAGCTTGTATGCTGAATGGGTCGGCCCAAAGTTGATGGAGCATGATTTTGTGAACTGTAGTAAATCCCCTTAGAGTTTAAAGACCTTAGGGTTAATCCGCTGGCTGAACCATTATCTACTCCTGGTTCTAACAAGATGGCTGAACTTTGGTGTGTAGGCAAATTGTGGAAATAACTTTGTGTAGGGTCAGGAGAACCTGTATTTGTCTACAACATCCCTATAATAGAGGAGGTATGGATGTCCGCATCAGTCCCTCCCACTTGGAAAGGATTTATCCTCGAATCTCGCCAATTGGTAAGGTCAGCGGAGGTGCCCTTAGGGTACTCCAAATATTGGTAAGCTTGAAGTTCGGCAGAGTGTAAAAGCTCTTATGAACTTGAGGAGGTGTGTAGCGGCCATTACGATTGCGGATTTCCACGATGGGCCTGGCCTAGGATGTGGGTCAGCCTGCCAAGCACTGGAAGATAAGCGCGACACGGTCTGCTTCTTTTTCCAACGACGACTACCTCAAATTAGGACTTGTAAATTTTCCCACACTCGACCTCTTGATTTGGGTGTCTCATTCTCTTCTTGCTCCCCATTTTTTCTTGCCTAACTCTTAAACAAGAGTTTAGGATTTTTCCTCACTTATAAAGTGACTACAACACTTCTCAAGTGTTTAGGACTTTTCTCAATGTGTTTACAAAGGTAGGAATCTCCACAATGGAGTTTATAATTGAAATACAAAAGATGAGTACAAAGGCTTCTTTCTAATTAACTTAATTCTAAGCTTAAATAGCTATTTTGACATGTAAATGTCTGAAAATGAAGCTTTTGAATGTTGCTTGAGTGTATGAGACTTAGAGGGGATGATTACCCATCATTTTGTAGCTTAGGGGTATTTATAGGAGTGGCCAAATAGCTCCCAGCAGCTAGTTGAAAAAGCTGTCAAGAAAATCCTGCATACGAGTTGCACGCTTGGTCGCAGGGGTCATCGCACGTGACATAGATTTTGCAAATCAGTGTCTAGCAGCTAGCTAACTATGATGGAGCCCGTGACAGGGGCTACGATTCACAGCTCCATTTTTTTCTTTCCTTCTTCTTTTCTTCTCTTTGCTCTTAGACTTTGGCTTCTGGTTGTCATGTGAGTTTCCATGCGAATCAGACACACTATCTTAAGGAATTTTGCTATTTTCAAAAGTTCCAGCGGCTCTCCACTTCAACGGCTTTTGACTCGCACTTTTGGTGACATGCATTAATGACTTTGTCTTTTAGTGGGTGCAATCCTCTACATGACTCGTACATCCTTTCATGAATCTTTGCAACAGTCAACTTTCTAACGACTATTTATTTTTCTTTCTTCATTTCTTCAATTACGCAACTGCCACAAGTGCAATTTTTCGTGTGACTCGCACAGTTCTTTGCATGTTGCTTTTCTGCACTTCTTCTACATTTCTCTACAAAACTCTTAAAGTACAGAGCATTAAACAAAATCATATATTTGTTAACTTATCATTAAAACCGAGATTGAGACCATAGGTCTAACAATTCTTCTTTTCTGATGGTGACAAAACAAATATGTAATTTTATAGAGAAATATAATGTAAAGCATTTTAAGTACAAATTTTTCTGACTTAAGAAACTCCAAAACTCAAAGATGACGGGGTAAAGCATAAATCACATCTTCTCCCCCTTTTTGTCACTATTTTATCATTTAAGCATACAATGAAGTGCTCTTATTACAAGCAAAGCCATTTATCAATTAAACTTCATTTCTTAACACCTAATCTCTATGTTATTTCTCATTTTTCTCCCCTAAAATCAAAGAGCTTAACCACTCAATTAAGAAGAACAAAAGCTTCATTCAGTCAAGGAATAAGTTAAGCTATGAAATCTAAGGAGTTCATTGTTCTTAAAGAATGACCCTTCTCGAACACATCAGTTACTAAGATTTGTACAATATAATATCAACTAATGTTTAAAACAAGTCAAAATATGCAAGCAACTTCAAATAACCTTACTTATCAATATGTATGCATAAAAATAAAATAAAAAAAAGATGCATCATGTCAAAGTCAACTCATTGGTCAAACTTGTAAACTTTTCTACTTTTAATCAAATTTGCTTTTCTTGAGTTTAAAAAAACTTTATTTCTTCATGCAAGCAAATTTCATTAGGCATACGAAGCATTTCAAGAATGTAAAGATTCACTTTTCATGCATATTCTTGAAAGTCAACTAAAAGTTAAGATTTTTCTAAAGCAATGCCTATTTTCTTAAAACATGTCAATTTCATCATGTAAATCTCAACTAAGTGCATGAGCAAGTTTTAACCGCTTCTCTTTGTCTACGACCAAATCGAAATATTTTGCCGCTTGTTCATATTGTACACAAATCATTTGGATGAAGAACACTTTACTTGATTTTGGGGAAAATTACACTTTTGGTCACTTTTCAATGCAAACTCGCACTTTTGGTCCCTCTTCTTTCATATTATAGCATTTTTTTATCCCTCTTATCGAGAACCAACTAGCCGACCTGTCATGTGGGGTTAGAATGAAATTTTTAAAAAATTATAACCTTATTTAGTAAATTGAGAAAAACTAAACCCTTTAGAGGTCTAAAAATAATCGGCCACACTTGTTTTTAATATGACAACGACTCTTGGGGGAATATGGACCCATCTTTGTAAATTAAAAAAACTAAACCCTTTAAAGGTTTGAGTAATTATTATTTGGCCCAAAAAATTTAAAACTTTTTCAAAACGATCTAATTACCGTTGATTTCATAGGTTAACAAATAAGAGGGACCAAAAATGCCAAAATGTGAAAGAAGATGGACCAAAATTGCAAGTTTGCATAGAAGAGGGACCAAAAGTGTAACGAGGGTAAAGAAGGACCAAAAGTGCTATTTTCTCCTTGATTTTGGATTGAAGTTTGATTTTGTTTCAATTATGTGTGATATTAATAGTGCAATCAATAGTTCAAAAAATCCACTTCAACACATAAGAACAAAGCATATTCACATCAAGCATCATTTCAGTAGAGACTTAGTTCAAAAAGGAGAAATTTGCTTACAAATGTGCCTACAAAAAGATCAACTAGCTGATATTTTTACAAAATCATTGTCAAAAGAGCAATTTTCCTAGTTAGGAGCAAAATTAAATGTTCAACTCATGCCTTAAATGTTTTTTATGCATCATTGAGTTGTTCTATACTTGAATGCATTGTTCATTCCATATCTATCTTAAAATGCTACAAGTACCTTTTTGTGAGATAAAAAAATAAAAAAAAAAGGGAGAAAATGAGGGTGGGAATTGCGGGAGAGATCCTAAATTTAGGGGGAGTTTTATGTTCAATTCCTTTATTTGTGATTTATTGTCAATATTTTATATTTGTTTTATCAATATCAAAAAAGGGGAGATTGTTGGACCTTTGGCCCCAATCCTTGTTTTGATTGATGATTGAAAAAATATGTGAAAGGATTTGATCTTTGTTGCTAGTGATAATTCAAGAAATATTCTAATGAAAATCCATGAAGTTGAGGAATGACACCAGCTCGAAACTGATTCGACATGCTCTTAAATTACTTGGCCGAAGAGAAAAGAAATCAGTGAAGTTTTGACAGTGATATTGAGACATGTTTGACGTTGAAGCTGCCCAGTATGACCAATCTCGAAACACGACAATTGTTGAAGTTTCTGTCAAAAAGAAATTACGTCAAGCCACGACACCGACCTCAATTACGGCTTGACATCGAGGCTACAAGACAAGAGCAAAAGCGCCAAAGACATTAATTACACTCAGTGCCAAGATTAGTAACCGTTGAAAAGAAAATTTCAAAATTAAGGGTCGACATCGAAGCCCGACCTTAAAACAAAAAGCTAAAGCTACGGGAGGACATATTTGCCATGTTTTCAATGGGGAAATAGAGTATGATTCAAAATGCTTCCTTCTCCTATAAATACAAGCACTCCAAGACATCAAAGACACCTTTCTTCATCTAAATTATCATCCTTGTCAAGTGCAAAAGTTCTCTTAATTTCAAACTCTCTTTTATTGTCACAAATCTAGCTTTTAGTTTCAAGATAGCTAGTAGTGAGAATCCTCTTGTAATAGTTAGCTAGGTTCTAGCACTATTTTCCATATTTGTAAAAGGGTTTAAGGGGAAAAGTCTTGAATCTTTCTAAGAGTTTAGAAAGGATTCAAGCAAAGGGAAAAGTTCACTAAGAACTAACTTTAGCTTAAGTAAGCTAGTAGGGAGTTCCTTGGGTAAACTTTGTAAGGTTTGAATTTTACCTTTAAGAAATTCTTTGGTTTATTAGGACTAAGCATTTGCTTTGAAGTAGATTAGAATTTCCTTAAGGAGGGAGAGTTGAACCACTCTATATTGCTTTGTGCCTTTAATTGCTTTCTTACTATCTTTACACTTATCTCACACACAAAACGCAAAAGAATTTCTTACTTTCACTTAGTAATTTTTAAAACCTAATTCACCCCTCTCCTATTAGGTTTTCCTTAGTGTATTTCAGTGATTTTAATATATATTAGACCACCAACCACAATTCATAGTTAACTGATATGAGATGAGTCTCATCTAGTTCTTCCACCCACTAAAATCTGTTCCATAAAAGAGTGAAGGTCTAGCGGTGGAATTCCCTTCATTAAAAGGAGTTATCTTAGGTCTCATGGAGCTACCTCAAGGTTTTTAGTGCTATTTTGAGGTCCTTGATCTTATACCAATTCAAAATAATTGAGGCAAACCTAAGTGGGGAAGCGTGAATTAGGTTTTAAAATTAGCAAAGTAAAAGTAAGAAATTATTTTTGTGCTTTGTGAGTGTGATTAAATTTAAAGAAATAGGAAAGCAATAAAGAGCACAAAGAAATTATAGTGGTTCAACTTTTTGTCCTCAAGGCAAGTCTAATCCACTTCAAAAAAAAAGTGTTTTTTCCTTATCAATCCAAAGGTTTTCTTAAAGGGGATATTCAAACCTTACTAAGTTAACCCAATGAACCTCCTACTAGCTTACTTAAGCTAAAGGTGATTTTTTTAGAAAGCATCCCCCTTGCTTAAATCGTTTCTAAACTCTTAGAAGGATTTAAGTCTTTCCCCTAACCCCTTAAAGGATTCAAGTCTTTCCCCTAACTCCTTTTACAAAGAAGAAGTGTAATGCTAACTATTACAATGAGTATCTTACAAACTAGCTAACTTTGACAATGATGAGCTAGAGCTTTGAAAAATAAATGACAAGAGCACTTTTGCACTTACATAGATTGACAATAAGATGAAGAGAGGTGGTCATCAGTTCATGAAAAGGTGGTATTTATAGGAGGAGGTTTCAATTTCAATTGGAGCTCAAAATCTCATTGAAGAGAGGATAAAACGTCATTTCCTAAAGCTTTGGGAACTGGGTTCGAAGGCAGGCTTCGACATCAACCCTTGGTGTTGAGTGTGAGACCCATAATTTCTAACACTAGAATTCACTTCTAGAATAGTTACAGGTATTTATAAAAATATTTTCTTACAAGTATTTACTAGGTTATAGAATTTATTTAAAAAGAAATTTTAAATCTATACTATTTTCTTATGAATATTTATAAAATTGTGAAATATTTTCTATAAAAGAACTTTCCTTACTATGATTGCAATTTTAATTTATGTGTTTTGATTCTTGATTTCAAGATATACTGTTAGTTTAAGTATGTTATTATTTAATAATTTATTTAATTTTGGAAAATAGGTAATAGAAAATAAGAAAATTAGAAAATAAATAAAAAATAATTTAAAAAATTGGGTCAATCAGTTTTACCCAGTCATGGATCGGGTGAAACCGATTCGATCGCTATGAACAGTAAAAGATTAAAAATCTAACCGCCTGAAGAGTGGTTTTAACCAGTCTCGGAACAGGTAAAACCAATTGGATCGGTTTTACCCAGTCACCAATCGAGTATAACCGATTGGTGAATAATGACAAAAAACTTTGGACCAATTTTACCCAGTCGTCAAACAGGTAAAACCGATTGGATCGGTTTTAACCAGCCCCAAGAGGGGGTAAAACCAATTGGGGACTAGAGATGAAAAAATATCTTCTCCGAGTTCCAATGGTGAGCTACGAACCTAGGGGGTCTAAGAACCTCTAGGTTTTGTTTTATAATGCCCAAGGGACTATAAATACCCCTTGGATCGTTCATAACAATCGAAAATCTTAGAATTAAAGATCAAAGTTAGGAGAAAGTAGAAAATGGAAAAAGTTAGAAAAGTTAGGAAAAAGGGATAAAGGAAGGATTTGAAGCTTGGATTTGGATTGCTAATCTATGGATTATACTTTAGACAACTTCAAGAATAAAAATGCAAGCAATCTTGAATTACTACAACATTAAATTTTGGAATTATAATACAAAAAGTATGAATTAGTTAAGTTTTGCAGTTTCTGAATAGTTAAATTTATTCTTGGATTTTTGAGTGTTAGAAATGTGTTATAGAATGTTAGAAATGTTATAGGAGTATTGTAGAAATGATTTTCAAAAAAAAGAACCAAAGCAAAACAAGTTTTGTGCACGATTTTAGCCAAAACCTGAAGCAAAAGTTTGAAGGAAATTTTCTAGGCAGCAATCGGTTTTAACCGATTGGGAAGCGGGTAAAACCGATTGCTCTTGCTTAAGAAAACCCATTAAAACCAATTGCCAAATGGGTAAAACCATTCCGATCGGTTTTTACGGATTCCGGAGCAGGAAAAACCGATTGCTGTTTTTCTGAAATAATTCAGAGCGGTTTTAACCGATCTCCAATTGGGTAAAACCGATCTGAGGATTTTTTGAATATTTCGGAGCTGTTTTAACCGGTCTCCAAACGGGTAAAACCGATCTGCCATTGAAAAATGAATTTTTTTAATAATTTTAATTCTTTTGTTTCTTTATTTATGATTCGTTTTTGAAAATCTTTGCTAAAAATATTTTAACAAAACTTTAAAGGGTTCTAAATTCATATTTTCTTAAGTTAGAAATTATTATAATTTTTGTTTAATTATAGGTTATTTCCGAAATAAATTAGAAATATAGTTTAAATGTTATAAACTGTTTTTAAAAGGAAAATAAGTAAATTAGTTTTATGGCGTTAAACTTATATTTCCTTTAAGATTATGATTAATATATTTCCTTATTGATTTACTTATTTTCAAAATAAAATAAAATAACTTTTAAATATCTATTGTTTTACGCTCTTTTTAGCGAAATTAGATAAATTAGTTTTACTCCTTTACTTAACTAATTACTAAAATCCATAAGAAGTTTATGAATCTTAGGATTTTATAAGTTAGCAATAAACGCTAAATTTCCGGAACATGAAATATATGCAGATTTGATAGATAGAACGTGAGCTTATATCTCCAGACCAAGGTGAGTTTCTCACTTAAAATGGATACTGTTTTCATACAATTAATAATTGGATCTGCATTGAACTGAATTGTGATGACATGTTTTACAAAGCTTTTAAAATCATGTGAAATGTTTTGTGATTTGAAAAGTCCATTCATGCTTATGTATATTCTTAAATACCTATATATGAGTGAAAATATCTGATGAGCTTTCTTTATATATTGGAACTGTTAATTTGATATATATGAGTTTGAGATAATATTATAGGGTACGGTTTGATCTATGAGATCATTCTTGTTATTAGTAATATGATTGGAAATGTACGGTTTGATCTATGAATCATTCCCGTTATTAGTAACATAATGATTGGTAATGTACGGTTTGATCAATGAGATCATTCCCGTTATTAGTTACATGATGATTTCAAATTTAGGGTTTGATCAATGAGATTATTCCCATTATTAGTAATATGATTGGAAATGTACGGTTTGATATATGAGATCATTCCCGTTATTGGTAATATGATGATTGAAATGTACGGTTTTATCTATGAGATCATTCCCGTTATTAGTAATACGATGATTTGAAATGTACGATTTGATCTATGGAATCATTCCCATTATTAGGAATGCGATGATTTGAAATGTACAGTTTGATCTATGGAATCATTCCTATTATTAGTGATTAGATGATTAGATATTGTGAGGTGACCAATATGAATGACTATGAGATATATGTACGAATACCGAGGTGAATAGTCTGTCGTTCATCGTTCATATAGAACTTTAACGAATGCCCTCATTCTCGTTATATGTTTATGATTACTTTTTGAGTCATGATTGTTATATGTTAAGATTATATGCATGGGTAATTTATGCAACTCGGTAAATGTTTGCAAAAACGGTGAACTCTCACTGGGCATTGGCTCATTTGATTTGCCTATTTTATTTTCTGTTTTTCATGAAATTGTTACAAATAGGTTGTACATGGATGACTGGGCTATTGGGATTAGGACGACCTAAACCCTTGTAACAACTGATTGAAGTTGAAGAGCGAGAAGGTTTTATTAGGTTTGTATTTGTGAGAATTTTGTAAAATAGGGCCATGTAACATTATTAGCATTATAGACGTAAAGTCTGGTTGGTTTGTTCTAAACGACAATGAGTCCTAGTGCGAACCAGGTAGGCATCCGGTTAAGCCACTCCCTTGTATATGGGATGGTGAAACTGGGGTGTCACAGTTGTGGTATCAGAGCATTAAGACTTGGGACACATAGGAACTTATAGGTATGAACAAGGACATAGATTAGGATTTAAAAATAAAAAATAAAAAAAAAAGAAGTATGTGAGCATGGTTTAGAATAAAAGTATTACAAGTATATGTGAGTTGTGAGATCAACTAATGCCTTGTCTAGGTTGAAAGTGACCTTAATAGGTAGGTTGAATTCTTAAAAATTACCTAAATAGTTCAACTTGAATTGAAAATTGTTATTACTGATTGATTCGTGGTTGGAAATTATGGTTGATTTAATTGGGGATGGTTAGCCTAAAGTTGAATTGCTGAAATTTCTGTCATGCTAGTCAAACTGGTGTAACATAAAATTGTCCTTAAGTGACGATATGAATAAGTTACCTTGTGCTTCGAATAGTTTCTTTGGAAACAAGTTAAGTACAACTATATGAATTAGAACCCTATAGACCTTTGTCCTAATTGATTCTTAGTCCAGATAAAGAGGTCGATGAATCTTAAGTAACCTAGAAATATTTTCAATCAATTATTATTTGCTTCTCCAATAAAAGCATGTAATACTGTTATAGCTTTGTTTGCTCCCCATTCTAATATATATATATATATATTTATTTATGTTGAGTACCTATATATATATATAGGTACTCAACATATTAAGCTATAGGAAAATCGTAAAGACCTAATTAGTTAACCCTAATTTCTATTGACCAGTTGCAGGGACAGGCAATAGAGAACAAGAAAGATGAGAGATGAGGCCGCAGAGAATTGGCTAGAAGTAATGAAGACCATTTTCTGCGCTTTGGATTACTCTGAGGAAAGAAATGTTAATTTTTCCATCTTCCAGCTAGATGAAGACACTAGGGATTGGTGGACCCCTGGTTCAAACAAAGTAGCATGTCACTCAGACTCCCAAAACCTGGGAGAATTCTGCGCTCAAGTTGAAGGCAAAGTACATTCCCATGATTGTTCAGGGGAGAAGGGAAAATTTCTTTGTAGGTTTACAACAGGGAACAATGACTGTTTTTGAGTATGAGGCCAAATTTACCCAGCTATCTAAATACATACCTGCCTTAGCTAGTACTGATGACCAGAGGAAGAAACGGTTCATTCAAGGACTCCGGACTGAATAGCGATAATATTTTGCTACATCTAGCCATGGATCGTTTGTAGAATCAGAGAAACCCGTCAAATGCGTAGGCATGTTACCATGAATTGGACACATGAACCACCAAGGAATGCCAACTCCGTATTTGCGCGAAATCAAGATCATGAGCTTAAATCAGGACAAAGCCCTAGGAGAACGGGATAGGTCTGAAACCCTCATCCAAACCACCAATTAGATGCAACTTTTGTAATTGAACTGGGCACACAGAAAGGTATTGTTGGGTAAGACCCATAAGTGTTTTGGATGCGGTAGTCCTGACCATTAGGTACGACAATGCCTGAAGCAAGTGACAAATTTAGGTGCCGGACTCTCTCGACCTAATAATGACCTTCGTAGCCGTAGAGGAATATAGGTGCTGGTGGAAATAAACCCTTATTTTGCAAGAATTGTCTAAATCACTGATGTAATTAAACCTTTTGCTATGCTTGTACAACCAATTAAAGTTTTAATTTATCCTTGTTCAAAGCCTTTAGAGGGCACTTGGTTAGGTATAGTACAAGGCTGCAATGGAAGTCACTTGGGAATGAATGTGATTGATGATGCTTGGTTGGGTGTAATGGGAATCAAAATTCCTCAATCACTCAATTCCAATACCTACCCCCTATATATTCACCCAACCCCATTGAGGAGTTAGTGATCTCTAATTTTTTTACCAAAAATGCCCTTACTTCTACTACCCAAAAATGCCCAAATATCTTTTTTTTTCTCTCTAATTTAATTCTTCACTTTCTCTCTCTAACTTTGTCTTACCTTTAGTATCTCATTTTCTCTCTCTAACTTTATTACTTTACTTTCTCTCTCTAAATTTCATTTCTCTCTAACTTTATTACTTCACTTTCTATCTCTAAATGTTTTTCTCTCTCTAACTTTATTACTTCACTTGATGTGCATAAAGATCTGTTTCGTCATTGCGAGGGTATAAGAAGATTGATGCAAAGAGATGTCATTTTTCGAAGTGCTCAATTGCAAACTAAGACAAATGGTGTCTTTCGAAAATCATTCATTCTGAACTCTTATTTCAAATATTCAACATCATTTTGGATCTCTTCAGGAGTTCAACATCAAAATCATAGCTTAAATAATCAATAATAGATTGAGGCTCTTTAGGAGTTCTAAATTAAATAATCAATATAGAATTGAGATCCGGATCTCTGAATAAAACATATATAGAGCTCTACATAATTTAATCAATGTCACAATAAATTGTTTCGTGCCTTCAAGGCAATTTAAATATTTTCATTGATTTTCGTTAATCATTCTAATAGGCTGTCATGACATCCATTAGATGCATTTTAAATTATTCACTTGCTGCCAGATTAAGTAAGTTAAAAATAATAATTGTTGCATCCATTGCAGAAGAATAAATCTCCTTATAATCAATTCTTGGTCTTTGGGAAAAATCTTGTACGACAAGTCGTGCCATATATTACATTAATTCATTTTTCATTCCACTTTCGCACAAATACTCATTTATGACCCCAAGTTACACATCTTCAGGCGTGTGAAATATTCGCCAAAGACTTCTCTTTTAAGCATTGAACTCAATTCTACTAGAATATTGTGTCTTTTCATTTTTCTTGGCTAGTCATTTCTATGTCAACATTCATTCATAGGCCTAGATTGATGATCCTGTTTTCTTTCATAATGGCAGTCGTTGCTGCATAATCAAATTTATCATCGACGTAGATTGTTCATAGTTAGGTTCTATATCTGTTAGACATGACATAGTTGAAATCTCATTATTATCAAAAATTTTAGGTACTTGAACTTCTTCCAAAAACTTATTATCTGTCATGCTGAGAGAAACCTTGATCTTGCCATCTTTATCATTTGCTTTTTTTTCTTGAGGATTCAATTTTGGAACCTATTAGTCTACCACATTTTGGTGTTGCCTTAAATTCTTTATTAGTGGTAGAATGTCCTTTAAGGACATCAAATGTAATTGGAGCATTAGCAGCCAATATGTGTGATTCAATCACATTTTTTAGGTAAGAAAAAGCATCTGGCAATTGCAAGTTGTAAGTGAATTATCATTTGAACTTCAGGTTCATATAGCTTTATATGAGGATCATCGATAGTTCATTACAAGTAATCTTTTTAATTGACTACTTTTTTTTTTTCTTCCCCTGATGTTCAAAAAATCAATTCATGAAAATGACAATCAGTAAAATGAGTAGTGAACAAATATCTAACTTTTGTCTCAAGATATTTTAGAATGGAGATTCATGCCCAACATCTATTTCTAACATCCTTTAAGGTTTCATCTTTGTGCATTGTGGTTGAGCAATCATAATATAAAATGCACATTCAAAATATAATAAGATAAGAAATATTTTAATTTCTAACCAAAACAATTTGTTGGGGAGAGAATTCATTAAAATTTATTGGCCTGATGCGAACAAATGTTGCAACATGCAATATAGCATGCCCCCAAAGATATATTGGGAGTTCCATTCTAAAAAATAATGGTCATGTAAATAAGTTAATGCATATAATGAAACGATTCTACTAGACCGTTTCTTATTTGAATATAAACAACAAGATATTCCACACTTATCCCAAAGACATGCAATAATTATTCAAATAGTAAGAAAACTCATAACTGAATTATCTCCTCAAGTAAGTTTGCAAACTTCAGGATGAGATTTTTAATAATAAACGTAATGTGATTATTTGGTTGATGCATCAATCAAAATTATAAAATACCAAAGGGTGGGTGAGTAGACACACGGTGGGTGAATAGGCCCACAAATATATCATAATGTATATGTTTTATTAGTGCAGGAGATTCGGTACAAAATTTCACTAGTAATGACTTTATAATCAATTTGCCTTGAGAACAAGTATCGCACGAGAATTCATAGGATTGAAGAATCTTCTGGCTCTCCAATGAATGAATAGAAGAATTCTCTATTTTATTGGCACCATTATTGAACTGGGATGGGCTAACTGGTCATGCCAAATAATAAAATCATTAGTAAACATCTGATTTACTGTTACATAAATTTCAACTGTAGTAATATATGTTAAGTTAAATTCAGAAGAATAAGAATATGATTTTCCCGACAAAAATTTATATTCATAAATAATACTTGTATTGTACAAGTATGCATTATTACATTCATTGTTTTTTCTCAATATGATATTCATTTCGTCGAATATCTTTGAAATAATTCAATAGATTTCGTCAAAATTTTAGGAAAAATAATGCATCATCATTGCAATATTTTGTTCCTCCAGAGTAAAATGATAATTGCTCTTCTGGAGTTTACAATATTTTTTACTACCAAATATTGTACTAATAGTAGTTTATCTCATTATTAGATAAGACTATTATTTCTTATCCTTATATAAAATATGTTGTAGTAATTTCTTCTTCTTAACATAATGTTGTCATTGACCATTGAAATGCCTATTTCCATCACACAATCAAATTTTTAAATGATATTTTTATTTCAATACAATTATTTATAAATCATAAGAAATATCAAAATTATAAATTAACATCAAATATTATATTTGAAAACATCAACAAAAATTAACTACATCAAAATCAATTTTAGAAATTTCTTATAGACAGTTTCAATAGTATCACTTTCAGGGTGCATTGTTGACAAAGAATTCGACAACATCATTACAGATAAAATTTGCCTTTTTTCTTCCACGATTCATGATAGTAAAATATTTGCGTGTACAACAAGTACATGATCAATGGCCTTTCATACCACAACAATAACATTTGTTTTTCTATTTTTCTTTTTACTTTTATATTTCTTGTTACAACTCTCTCACTTCTAGTGGTGAGTTATAATTTTGCACTGTATGATTATTCTTCCACTTCTGGTTGTGAATTCAACATATATTTTTATAATTATGATTACAATAGTTAATATACAACCTGTACCCACTAGTAGAAAAAAGGGTTTTAGACACATACAAAAAAGGGTTTTACCTATCACTACATTGACATATAGTGTGATGTAGGTGAGAATGGTTATAGCTAAAAATGTGACTATAGATAATTAACCATTTTATATGGAATACTTTTAACCACATTACAAGATGTGGTGATAGGTAATTTGAAAGATATTCTATATAATTATTTTCACATTTTAAAATAACTTATGTGACACTTTTTAGTGTAACAATATTGATGTGAACCCCTGAACTCCACGCCGGGAAATCCAACAACTCAATGCGGAAAGTGCCAAGGAAAGTCTGAATGCAAGATGCAACTCTTAACTTCTAGAATCCTTACCCTTGGATTCGGCAGACTACTAACTTATAAAGTAAATTAAACAAACAATTTGAACCAAGTGGAGAATAATAGAATTGAAACAAAGATTAGCAATAGACAGAGCAATTATCTATTAGCCTATAGTTTCTGTAGCTTTTAGCAATTAACAAACATGCAAATTACATAAGCCCAAAATAAGGTGAGTGATTAAAGAAGTATAAAACTATAACTTATATCATTTAATCAACTGAAGAACAATGAATTTCGTCCCCCTCTATTTATAGAGAGTAGGATGGACGAAATTAAAGTCCAAAATACAAAAGGAAAAGAGATAGAATTGGAAACCAATCAAGAGATTGATTTCTTACAAACCAGAAACCTAAAGGAACTAGGTTTGGTGTTTATTACCTAATTCGGCTGCCCCCTATTGGATATGGCCAAATTTACACATTAAAATACTTAATAAATAATTACAAAACCTAATCAAAAAGGGAGATTAAGAAGGGATCCCTTTTTAGAAACTACCAAGTTAATCTAGTTGTAACAAACTTGTAACAACCTAACTAACTTGTAACAAACTAGGAGTAGGAATAGGAAACATGCCCAAATCCTTATCCCTTACTCTACCCTAAAACCCTTAATTCCAAACCCTACCATTATGCAAATTGGGCTGTCCTTGGCGGGTTGTTGGGCTGGCCGAACTTGGAGTTGTGGACTTCAAGGGAGGTTCGGCCCAATGATGATGGCGCATGAGGTGGATGATGTAGGGAGGTTCTGAAATCTCCCGGAATCATTTCGGAACATCAAAAATCAAGACTTTCAAGATTCTTCAAGATTTTCAACATTCTTCAATATTCAGCATTTTATGAATTTCAAGATTTTCAAGAATCAAGAATTTCAAGATTTGTCTCTTTAAAGTCCAAGAACCTTCCGGCTTCTTCAAGAACTTCAAGAAACGACTCATTCTTCATTGTGGAGAGTTTGGAGATGCCTTTCCTTCAAGGATCTTTGAATAGCATGACTCTTCTACTTCTCCTGGCATTCTTCTCAAGGGCTTTGCCTTCTGGTTAGTTTTGTGGATTCTGACTCATAACTTGTGTTATTTTTAGCCTTGGATATCCTTATCAAATATGTTAATATTTGACATTTATAATGTATTTATATAATTAAATTTGTTCCTTTAATGACAATTTTAGATGTCTTTAAACCTCATTTCAATTTATTTTTACTAGTTCTCAGAATAGGCTATTGTAACAATTTACGATAATATATTTTAATTTAATAGCAAATATAATAAACAATAATATTATTTTGAATCAATAATTTGATATAAAAACTTACAAGTAACACAAAATTTTCACATTACACGAGTTTTAATAATTTCAACTTTTAAAAAAGAATAAAAATCAATTCTTGCAGATCTGGTAGCAAACATTCAATAAGCCGTTCAGCATATTTCCATCACAAAAATCATCCTTTTTCCATGATCAAGATATTCCATTCTTATAACAAATAAGAATATTAAAAGAAAAAAAAAATGAATACCATATAAAGATGCTTAGCAGAAGGAGAACGAATACTATAAAAAAAAAAATTTAAAAACAGAAGGAGAAGAAATTAAATATGTGTAGAGCAATGAAAATAAGAAAAGAAAACCAAATGGATATTGAAAATCAGAAGCATAGTTTCGCAAGCAATATAGTTCCAAATGACATAACTTAACAAGGTAACAAAGATTGATCAATATGAAATTAAATGGCTATCAGAAAATTTCAAGTACAATTAATTCAAAGTCAGGAAAATTACTTCTGAAGAATTTACACTCTGGATTAATAGCTGCAATTTCCACATTAATAAATAAATAAAATTAATTAATTAATATTCTCCATGAATCATCGATCTATTCTATTAATGAGTTATCTCAGTGGCTCAACACTTACAAAAACAAGAATCATGTATCAAACCATCCATATCCACTTGACCCTGAGGATATCACTTTTGCACAGCTAGCAGGATTCCTTAGTTCTGTAACCTGATAATAAGACTAATAGTGAGCAAGAAAGTAGAAAATTATATGCTGAGAAACTATATTCTTAACAAAATGATGCATCTAAAAAATACTAACTCTCGATGTTGGAAGAGGAAATTAAACAAGGATAAGCAAAAAAAATTGTTTAAACTGTCAACTGTGCTAGTAGTTACCCTATGCAGATACAACCGTAGCAGCTAAAAAAGAAAAAATTCACACCAATTTTCTCTTATTCATATGGGTTAAAAACAAACCACCAATAATGGTCAAGTTTGAGATTAAGAAATACGGCGTATAAGCTTAAAACAAAACAAAATTTGCCACATTTCTCTTATTCAACAAAAATTGTTAACAGAAAGAAATTCATATAAAACTATTCCACACTAAAACCAATCTAGGAACAAATTCAAAGTCATTCCATCGAGCAAATTACTAGTGAAGATTTTCCACTTTTGAGATTAATAGCTGCAATTGCCTCACCTGACATGGAAGCTTATGTTGGAGACAGATCCTCAAAATCAACAAATTTCTCGCGAAACCTAGTGATTATAATGCCCATGCAACAACTGAGAAAACAAATAGAGTATTTAAAGTGGTGTGAATCAAGTTAAGTAATATTTCACAAGCAAAAACTTTATTATTTGGTTTTAGAATGATGAACTACCAATTGAAATACAAAAGAAAAAAAATTGAAGGTAAAGGTTCCTGAAATCGAATTTACACAAGATTGTTTGTACATATAATGCACACCGAGAGAAATCATGTAAAAAAAATTTCATGCCAGCTGCATCTATCTTAAATAAAATCATAGAAACATTATTTAAAAGATAAATTCAAACAATGCATAAGATAAAATCTCCACATACTCATCCTAGATGATATAGTGCTAAATCTTGGTCAAAAGAATTTTCCAGAATATTTAAAGCCTGAATCACAAGCGCCTCGTGGCCAGAGGTTACACATGTCTTTAGTTGTCCATCAATTTGCTGACATGAGTATTTGGTTAACAAAAACATGACAGTTTCATAATTGTTACCAAATTAGCAAATCATTAATCACAAAATCTCAACATGTTTTTAGGCACCATTAGCTAAAGCATAGACAAGTCCGTCTGCAACTCCTTAGAAAGAACAAATAAATAAAGAATAAAAATCTTAACTTTGCATAGAATACTGCAAGCTTGATCAACACCAAATGGAATTAATCAGATTGCTTTTTCACTGGAATTCATCACATCAGTAGGCCCCAATCCAGTTGCTGCTGGGGCAATCAACCAACCAAAACTAACTACCATGGATAAACAAATTTTCAATTCAGAACTTTTCTTTAAGGATATTGCTTTGAACACCTAAGCATTATTCTAGCACTACAAGATAAATATGCTAAATGAATGTTCAACGGTGAATTAGTTACCTCTTTTTTTCAATGTAGATGAAAATTCACAGGTAAATAGAAAACAAATCAACCATAAAATTAGCTAGCTAGATAAATAATGCAACCAGGAACAAACCAGTTGTCTAGCAGAAGAATGACCATCTTTAAGGTCCTATGTGAGCTACCCCAATCGCATGTGTACACAACTATACATTCCCCCTATATGGCAAATCAAGTTAAGTAGGATCTACATGGGAATAAGCGGAAAATTCATAAAATTTATAAAATGGCGCATATCTGTAATCTAACTCATACAACTATTAAAAGTAAAAATAAAAATTGAAAAAAAAACTTAAAATGTATATAAAAATGCATAAAAACAAAAGTTGCAGAAGAACAATCACTAATAAACAAAGAGCTAGAAAGACAGACAAACGGAAGAAAAGGAAATGCATGGACAAAAAAAAAACTTATAACAAGTCAAAAGTTCATTGTAGTGATTAATACCATAGTGGTTTAAGACTATAGATTACTTCTACATGTAATATTAATTACAAAAATCAAGAACAAAAGAGAAAGAGAACAAAACAAGGAAAGCTAATGCAATGGAGAAAGGAAATTAAAAATATATGGTGTGCATATAGGATTCAAATATTCTAATAGTTCTTTTCCCTCAGGAAAAGAGGAGAAATCTAAATCCAATAAATCCTATCTACTGTCAATATGTCTATAAGAGGAAGGAAGATTAAAATATGTGGAAACAAAATGCATATACTTCATCGGGTTTGAATAAAAACAGTGATTGCCAAGAAAAATATGACAGATCTATAGGGAAAAAAGAGAGAAGGAGACAGGATTACAACCTTCTAAGTCAGGTATGACTGGAATTGCATATGCGTTTGTTCTTAGGCACATATCCTCAATATGTAGCATTTAAATAAAACTCAAAGTGATATATGATAGATGGGAAAGAGAGAAAGCCTTTGTGGTGACGCTAGTCCTTTTATGCCTTAGAATTCTCACGCAGCGAGGAGCAGCCCCGGTCCTTAAGGTTTGAAGGCCCAAGTGCAAAAAAAATTATAAGGGCCCTAAAAAACACGTAAATGAGAAAAAAGAAATTGGAAAAATAAAAAATTTGATTTGGGCAATAAGTTAAAAAGGGTCTGGACCGACCAATTTTGATTGGTGTCATCACACCAAATTGGGCTTTAAATTTTTTTTTTTCTCCCTTTGAAAAGAGCCCCAAACATTTTCTGCCCACATAATAATTTATCCATATATATAGTATGGGTTACTAAATATAATGGACCCTGAAGGAGGTGGGCCTTGGTCTGTCGCCCGGGCCCGACCCCCTTTAGGACTGACCTGGCGGGGAGAAGTGAGGCAATGACTGGAGGAGGCGGCGATTAAGGGGTGAAAGGGTTTATGTTTTTGGCATCTAACTTCTAAGGGGCAGCGGTGCATATTTGTGAAAATTAGGGTAACCTTTTGCATTTCATTTTAGATTTAGGCAAAACAATGTGCTTTCCTCGCCTAATTCTTTTTCCTTTTCATATTTCATTCCTGCCATTTTGCCAAGATTTTTTCTTTTGTCATTTATTTCCCAGTCCATCTTACTTTCTTTCTTATGATTATTGGTTCGTTGTAAGAGTTTTTAATTTTATAAATTAGCTGACAACTAAGTATTCCCTTCCAATTTCAAAAGCTTATGTAGATAAAACATAATTTTTAGAGTGTTATAGATCTTTCAAATAAATACATAATAACTTGAAATTATAGTGGATTATATTTTTATAGATAAATAAAAAAAACTTAACATCATAAATTAATTTTAATTTATAAAAACGTTAAATGTTACATTAACTAACAAGTATATCAAATAAATTAAAAAATTATAATATTCCTTTGGTTTCTTTAAGTTTTGGTTCTAATATTATTTTCAATATATATATGTGATTGAGGTAAGATAACAATATGCCAGATGACACTATATACTTCAGTTAAAGTTATTTGTATCATATATAGACTAATGACTTATGTATATAGATCTATTAGTTACAAATGCTATAACTAGTTAAGCTTATATATGTATTAATAGTTAGTTATGTTATAACTTATTGTAAAGTTATGACATAGAGAACGAAATAATAGAGTAGTGTATTTTGTAAGTATATGATTACAGAATGTTAATATTTTATTTATAAAAATATATTTGAATGAAATAAATATTATGTAATTAAAATAAAACTGTAAAGTAATATTATTAAAAATTTAAGGACTAAAAAAAATAGATTAGCGTATTTTAGTAAGATTATTGAGAAGGTAAGGACTAAAAGAAAATTAATAGGGTGTCTTAGTATAATTAAGTTAGATAAACAACAATAATGTGAATTGAATTAGTTTGGCCCACTAAGCCCAATAGGGTGTTTTATTGATATTATTAAAATTTATGGACTAAAAAAGAAATGTTAGGGTACATAGTTATATTATTAAAAAGTCGGACCCAAAAAAACATATTAGAGTGTGTTAGTAACATTATTGAAAAGGTAAGGACTAAAAGAAAAATAATAGTGCCTTAGTAATATTATTGAAAAATAAAAGGTCTACCACCGTTTGTTTATTACAAGTTACTAGCCAAAATTTACAAAAGTTCTATGGTAGCTTAGTTGGTAAGAAGCTTGGGTTTTATCCGTTAGGTTCATGGTTCAAAAGCGTTTGAAAATTCATCATTTTAACATCTTGATAGAACTTCTCTAATTGTGTGTTAATAGCTATTCTGTAACTATGCTTTCACAATATGTGTCAATAACCTTCTCTTAGTGTGATAATAGAATCATAAAACTACACTAGTGTTATTGTTCAATGATTTTGTGTGACAGTAGAATCCTATTGGCACATTAATTATATAGTGTGGTTAAAAACATGTGACTATAGCCCTTTTTAGTGACCACGAGTGCGATTTGGTGCATTATATGAACACATAATTATAACATTTAGTTCAGGAAATGGAACCTTTATGCATTACAATGTATGATTATTCTTTCACTTTTGGTGGTGAATTTAACATATATTTTTATAATCATGATTACAATAGCTAATAGAAAGTCAACACGCACGACTGTGATTTTGTGCGTTATATGAACACATAATTATAACATTTACTTCAGGAAATAGAACCTTTATGTATCATAAGATTTCATAATTCTCACATTTATTTCGGAAAATAAAATTTTCACGCACAATGAGGGTGTATATATAGCTATCCCATTTACTTCAAAAAATGTAGCAATTTTATTGAATGAGATTCATGAGTTTCCAACAAAAACTCGTTATTTTGTTCGTTGACAGAAATAAAGTAAATCAAATATATAATAATTTAAAATAACCGCTTTTATCTATCATGTCTCTCTTTCAAATTGTTAACGGGACAAATTGATATTTTACAATCAAATGCCCAAATTTGAATATCAATGTATTACATCCACTATATTAATTGTATTTACAATCATGTGGAAAATACATACCGATGTAAAACATCAAAATATGTATTGTAATATAAGTCATGGGAGACAAGTAGAAAATATCAAAATATTATATATAGTTATGATTATCACTTTCATGGGTGAAAACCATTGTAGTAATATATGAGCACCTTTTCAAAATTCCTCACAATAATTCAATTCAAAAAAATAAAAAATTAAGCATATCACACAAAACTTTTTAAAGCACATAATATTTTATGGTTCGTAGTCGTGTGTATCATGCAAAAACATATATATATATATATATATAATCAAATAAATGCATATTTTAAAATTGCATAGCAATCATTAGGAATCTTATACTGAATCATCCTATAAGTTTGAGCTTTCGGTAATTTCATACCGCTACCAATTCTCCTCGTCAATCAACCAACCTCAGTTGGCTAGAGTCTCATGCTGATAACGTGTTATAAAACTACTACAATACTATCAATATAAAAGAATGTAGAAGATAAATAAATATAACAATAAGATAAGAAGAAAGAGATTAGAGAGAAATAGGGGTAATCATTTTCTATTATTTCCTTCATCTTTTTCCCCTAAAGCCTTATATTTATAGGCTTAAGTATCTTACATGAATTGATGATACAAGACCACATGAAAGGTTATATAAGAGTAATTGGCGCTCCTACTCTATTCTCTTCCTTTTTCCTCGCATCTTCGCCTTGACTCTAGTCAACTTCTTCAATCTTATTCTTCTTCTAAAAATTAATAAAGTTTGCAGGATTACGATGCGCATTGTAAGTAAACGCCGACGGCATGATAAGCCCCATTGTCAGATGAGGTGCACTTGGAGACATATTTTGTAGTTTTGAATAGGGAAATCTTGCTTTTCATTAGAGTAGAACATGCACAAACTTGCAAATTTAAAGAAGAGATTGAGAAAAAAATAAGGAAAAAAAATACATATTAAAATTTATCTAAACACAAAAATGTTCTATGAATGTATATATATTACGAAAAATTGCACCGTTAATGTGAATTATATTACGAAAAATTGCACCGTTAACGTGAATTAGACATGCACATATGGATTTCTAAACAATAAGAAAGTTTTTTTTTTTTTTTTATATTGGATTCAATGTATATATATTTTAAAGTGTATATTCATCTTCTTTTGTGTGAATTACCCAGAGTTTTTATATAGTTCATTATATACTAGTGGTTTATTAAATAAAGAAAGCTTATGTGAACAAATGAAATAATCATAATATAATTAATAGTTTTTAAAGATATTTGAAACTTACAGTATAGGAAAAGCCACAAAATTAAAAAGATTAGTTAAGTACAATGACAAACAGTATAGAAAATTTTTGAAATTAACTAATAATAGTATTTTATTCACCCTTACATAAACACAAGCATGCATCACATAAAAAGTTATTTATTTATAATAATATATTTTTTAGTTAAAAAAAATTATTTATCATGATAAATGTTTTGTATTTTACAAATATGCTTAACTAAAGTTTTATATTAAGTTAAAAATATCATTCATTATTTGTTGAAATTCTGAAGGAGCATTCTTCAGACCAAAAGGCATTACTTTCCATTCATAATGTCATATTGGAACAGTAAAAGCTGTTTTGTATTGATCCTTACTGTTAATTTGGATCTGCCAATATCCTGATTTTAAATCAAATTTGGAAAATATTATTGAATCATATAATTTATCCAATAAATCCTTTTTATTAGGAATTGGATGCCTAATCCATTTTAAAACTTTATTAAGAGGTTTATAATTTATTACCATTCTGGGAATACCTCTCTCAATTTCACTATGCTTATTAACATAAAATGCAGTAGATGACCACGGAGAATTTGAAGGTTGTATTAACTCATTTTGTAAAAGAGATTGAATTTCTTTTTTACATAATTCTAAATATTCAGAATTCATTTGACAAGGCCTAGCCTTTGTCGGAATTTTCTTTTCATCAAAATCATCTTCATATGGAAGACTTACAATATGTTTTTTTCTATCCCAAAAAGCATTTGGATGCTCATTACAAATTTCTATTGAAAAATTATTAATAATCATTTTAATTTTATCCTGTACTCTAGGATTTTGAAGCTTTTCTTCAATTATTAAAATATTTATTTCATGTTTTAAAAACATCATTTGATTCTTTTCTCTTAGAATATTTTCTTTTATAATATTTAATACTTTTGAAAAAGGTTCCATTATAAACTGAAAATATATTTGATTATTTTCATAGGTTCCTTTTATCCCTTTTGAATCAATATGATAAATTGGATATAATTTTTTCAAAAAAGGAGTTCCAAGTATAACTTGATTTGTAATGTTTTTAACTAGTAAAAAACTTTCTGGAATACAGACTTTATTTTTACAAATATATGCTTTCGGGAGTTTAAATTGAATATCTAATTTTTCTCCTCCAGCGTGTCTTAAACTATGAGTGGTTTTTTGAAAATATTTTATAGGTATTAACCCTTCCTGTATGACACTAATATCTGCACCACTATCAATTAATGCAGTTAATTCAATTTTAAAATTATTATCTATTAAAAGAGTAATTTTTGTATACCACTTTTGAGTAGTAATAATATCTAATGAAGATAAAAATTGTTCTTCACCATTTGGTGGTTTTTCTTCTGGAAAAGTAATTATTTCTTTCCCTTTTTCTAAATTAGAAATTCTTTCTTCAAAACTAATATTTCTTAATTTAAGAAATTGAATTTCTTTTTGGAGATTTTTAACCTCATTATTTAAATCATTTATTGAAGTATTTGAAGTTAAAGTATTACTTCTTTCTTTCATTAGTTTTTGAACTTCTGTCATAGAATATGGTTCATTATAAATTTTATTTTCAAAATCATTTTCATTATTCCTACTAGTAGAAGGAAGATTTTGAATATCATCAATTATTTTTGATCTTAAATCAGAATTTTTTATTTGTTTCAAAAATTCTAACAAAGTATTATCTGTTAAAACATTTATATCTTGAAATTGTGACAAGATTTTGTAAAATTCTTCATTTTCTGAATTATCATTTAATTGTTTTAAACAAGATCCTTTTGTGCTACAAGCACAATCAGATTCTGACTCAGTTGATGATAAATCATTTCCTGAAAAATTAATTTCATTTTCTTCATCTGAAGATTCAGAAGATTCTGAACTTGTTTCTAATAATATTTTAGAAATCTTATCTTTTAATTCTTCATCTAATTATAAAGATTTTATCTTCTTTTTTAATTTGCATATATTTGCAAAATGACCTAATTTTCCACATTTAAAACATTTAACACTTTGTGGATCTTTTTTCTTAGCTAATCTAGCTTCTTTTCTTTCTTTTCTTTTTTCAAATTTCTTTTCTCTATTCTTTTTAGAATATCTTTTCTTTCTAAAAATCTTATTAGATTTTTCCTTCCTATAAGGTTTTTTATTTGGAAAAGGAATTTCCATTCCAAATTGACTACAGAAATGTCCTAATTGACTTCTTTCTGTTAACCTTTGACTCTTTATTTGTTGACTTAATTTAATTTCATTGCATAATGATAGACCTTCCTGGACGCAAGTTGCTATCAGTCTATCATATGTATATTCATTATATGGGATAGTAATTCTATCCTTTCTAAGAGCTTTTCTAACTCTTTCAGCAAATAAACTGGGAAGACCATCTATGAATTTAGACTTCCAATGACTGCTATTACTTTCAGGCAATTCCATGACTCTATTAAGGAATGCATCTTTATACCATCTAAATTCAGAAAGTGTCTTACACCTAAGATTTTGTAATAAAGTACGGATATTTTCACTATTATCAGAAATTCTACCCGTAAAATGTTCTAATATTGTAACAATTAAAGTATAAACAGAATTTTCAACCAGTTGGTCACCTTCCTGTTTAACAGTTCTATAAACTTCTTCTTTACCTATTTGAGGTAAATAATTATCCCACCAACCTTTTAGTTGGCCAGTAAAACCTGCAACTATCATTTTTGCAATATTGCTATCAGAGTTACCATTACTCTTACAAATAGTGCTATACATTAACATTCTATGAACAAGATTATAAATTTGTTTTTCAGTATAACCATCTAAATTCCATTCATAAATATTTTTACTACTATAACTATTATTATTAATATAATCTTGCTCTCCATGAAGAACATCCATCGGAGATGACCTATTATAATAATTTATTCTTTGATTTGGCCTATCAGCATACCTATACATTTCTGAAATTTTATTAATTTCATCTTTTATTACCTTTTTATATTCTGGATTATTATCTATTTCATTTGAAAATTCTTCTTCAATTGTGGTTATATTTAATCCTTTAAATTTTTCATTTATTAATTTTTCTAATTCTGGACTAATAGTTTTAAACTTAAAATTTTTTATTTCAGGTGGAGGCTGAAGACTAGGAGCAGCTAAGACACCTGTATTTTCCTTAATATTACTAGTGCTAGGTATATTACTAGTACTAACCATTGTATTATTTTCTATTAACTTATCTAATCTATCATGTAAAGAGAGAATTTGTTCTCCTAATACAATTAAATACACATTTGTATAATTTTGTTGTTCAATAATTTTATTAATATTTTTGACTGTTATTGTCAAAGTATCTTCTTCAAATAATTTTGAAAAAGCAGTAAAATTCATAGAAATTTTATCTTTTATTATACTAAAATATCCTTGAGGAGGGAATTGACTCTTCAAGATATTACCATTTGGTAACCTATATTCTCTTTCTATAACTGAAATACATGGTTCAACATAATTATGAATAAACCATGGAACAAAAGGAAATAGAATATTTTTTTCTCCTAAGAACTTATAAAATTCTTCTTGAAGATTATTTCTTTCATCTATATAAAAAGATTGAAAAAACCATTTCCTACAAATTTCCCATCTGGGTTTTAAAAATTCATCTCTTATTTTTAATCTCACTTGAGATCCTTTACTAAAATCTATTTTTGGTTTATTATTCATATTGAAAAATTCATTTCTGATTCGGTTATTTCTGGTTCTTTTCTATCAGAAATATCATGCACAATATTATTTCTTTTTTTATATAATAAATCAACATGAGTATTTTTCTCCTCACTTACAGGAATATGATCATCAGCAAAATTTCTAGGAGGAATATAATCATGAATATAATTTCTAACATATGAAGTAGAAGGATTATGACGGTTCATCCCATCACGCAATAATTCTTTAGATATTAAAGCATTATGATGGGTTATTCCATCACTTGAATTTAAATGACTATTATTTAAAGTAGTATGAAAAGAATTTAAAGAACTATGGCGATTATTCTCACCACTTGTATTTAAAGAATGTAAAGAAAAGTTAGGATAATGTTTATTCACATCACCAATGTTAGATGCAGAATGTCTATGAGACATAGGAATATCATCCTTGAAAGGGGAAATAAATGATCTTACAGACGAAGATCTGGAAATCCCATGAGTATTACTCATTTGTACATAAACATCTCCATCTGGAGTCTGGATTATATTAGAAATCTGATGTTTATTTCTGGGTTCAATATGAGCAACCTTGGTCATTTTCCAATGCTGAGGGATCGGAATTTCATCCCATTTTATTGCTCTTCTAGTCGTTATATTTGACTTATTAAAATTTGATTCAATTATTATTGTTTCATTCAAATCTTTTTGTTTTTCTTCCACTTTATAACATGGATTTAAAGTGTATAACGGCTTATAATAAATTCTATAACAGATACACATAATTTCTGTGCTAGGTTCATAATTATAACCTTCAGATTTAATATTCAAAGTTAAAACCTTACAAATATTTTTGTCAGTCAAAGATAATTGAAAATTTGGATGAACATTAAAATATACTGGACCATGAGCCAGACTAGATTGTATAACTCCAATTATTGATTTTCTCCATTCTTTATTTCTACCATCTCTTAAAGTTGCTATAAAATTTTCTGGCAGATTATCTAAAGTTAAAGGTTTAAAAGCAATTTGCACTAAACCAATATGTAAGAATCTATGAGAAAAGCGATATGACTCTAAATCTTCTTCAGTAAGAAGAGTTATTGCTGTATCAACATCTTGTATAGCTAAGGATTGTTCAGTTGTTTTACAAATCTGTTTCAATCCAATTTTATTAAAAAATCCTTGATGATAAATTAATTTAGGTTCCACATAGGGAATCGTCCATTTGGATAAAAGATCTTAATTTGAGGGTAATTCCTCTTCAGTTTTCATTTTATTTTTAATATTATCTTTTTTCTGAAACATTTTCAGTTTTTCCATTTTAAAAAGTGTTAAACCAAGAAACTAGTTATCTTCATTAACCATAATGGCTCTGATACCAAATGGGGGAACCAATCCAACGGTTCAAGGATTAATAAAAGAGGTATAAGGAATTCATTACATTGAATTCAAACTATCAATCTATAATATTGTTTTAAAAGAGTTAAAAATGGGCAAAACGCCCTAACAACGCCAATCCCAGGCTAACAACTGGCTAGACCCTTAACATCCTTTAAACAATACAAGATGCCTGTTTGAACTCAATAACCTAACCATTCCTCAATTAATCCATAAACAGTAAGACGATCCAAACATATAGAATCATCAACATTACAGGAAAATCTGATAACTAAGCTTCATGGTTTAACACTAAGTATTTAGCCTGACATTAGGCTAAATATAAACTATAAAATAAAAATTTAAAAACACAAAATTAAATAAGACTTACTTATAAAGTTGTCTTCAAGTCTTCAAATCTTTAAAATGATAAATTTATATAAGTATGGAAAATTTACAAGAGGGAGATATAGAAGGAGAGGGCTGGATGATGTACAAGGGGAGAGAGAGAAAAGAGGAAGACTCCTGATTCTGAATTCTACCTCTGAATGCTAATTTACAACATATTTATAGGCAGAGTCTGCCTTTCAATATTTCGGATTTGAAATTTTTAATTTTAAATCCGCTACAGTAATTTCGGATTCCAAACTATCAGCTTTGAAGTCCGCAACAGTATTAGTGTCGGTGAAGTCCGCAACCACCTATGTTAATTATTGTTGGGGCTTTTACCGGTAGAACCGGTCACTGAGCTCTTTATTGCGAGCAGCATATCATCAATGTCAATATTGACATCTTCATCTTCTTCCTGTGATTCACCAGCTAGACAATGGCCTTGGCTTGACATTGAGACTTCTGATTTTGAATCATCCAGGTTCTGGGAAAGATCTTTTTTCAAAAGATCCATGTAAGAAGCTATGATTTCTTCTCGGGAAACAATACCTTTCTGTCTCTGCAGCATCCTATGAATCTGCTGGAATGGGCTGATTTCTTCCCTGAGAGCTGATTGCTGCTTCTGCTGGTATTCCTGCAGTCTGGTCTTGATCTGATCAATGAGTTCCTGGCCTTGAATTAAACCAGTAGCATCGGCCTTAATTAATTTGTCCCAAAATTTGGTATAACCTGCTCTTTTCAAGCATGGGGTCTTTTCTGAGGTATAACCTACTTCTGGAACCCATTTCCATATCCATGGGATTGAGACCCCAATAAAGAAATACATAGGAGCGATATCATCGTTCCATGGATGATTACTATCCAAATTCATAATTTTGGGAGAAATTTTTACCCAATCAGCATATAATGCTCTAAATGGTTCAGGAAGAACCTTTATTGATGGACCGAAATTAATCCACCATTTTATAAACCAATTTGGTATTGGTTTGTTATAAACTTCAGAACAAATCTTTATAAACCAAGAATGTTTTCTTCTCGGATTTTCATAAAGTAGTACTTTAGTAAGAGATTCAACATAATCCCAATATTTATATTTTATCAAAACTTTTTGTTCAGGATGGAGATATTCTCTATCCTTCATGGTTGATAAACCCCATTCTTCTGCAGATATAATTTGCTTGATAATTATTTTACTAAAATTGAAAATATTTTGGGAGCTACCAGCTCCTGTAAAATGAGTAATTTCACAATTTCCTGAAATATTCAGAAGATTTTCAAAATAAGATCTTGGCTTGCAAGCCAATTCAGCAAATGATGAACTATCAAGATATCTTTGCATCAGCATCCATGGATCATTGATCCACTGTAAATCTTTACCTTCCAGGAGGATTATTACCTCTTTGTGAGTATTCTGATAATAAGAAGACATATGATCTTCTTTTTCTTCTTCTCCTACAATCTTTGAGAATGAGGATGATGATGAAGCAGTATTATTACCCTGCTTTTGAGATATGAACTCCATGAATTCTTCATATAATGGATCTTCAGGAGACATACTCCTTCTAGCAGAAATATTTTCTGCTACTAGCTTCCTTCCACTATGTTGGGCGAGGATATTTCCTCGTCCTCCTCGACCTCGGTAAGGGCCAGAGGCCCTTCCTCTGGGGATCATCAATCTGCAATCATAAGATTTATGATCAGTCATTGTTTAAAAATTCTCTAGTCAAAAAATCTGGAAGATTATTATCTTCTCCTTTCTTATACTGAATATCAAAATCAAATGGGGCTAAATGAGCCTGCCATCTAGCAAACATTTGCTTAGATACATCATGCTTGAAATCTTTATTAAACATAAATTTTGCAGATTTACAATCAGTTCTTATGATAAACTTTTGATTATATAAATCATCTTGAAATTTTAACACACATTTAACAATAGCTAAGATTTCTTTAGCTACCGTAGCATAATTTTTCTGACTATCAGACCATTTGCCTGAATGATATCTAACAAGAAATTCTTGTTTATTTTCTCTAGATTTTTGTTTTAAAATTCCACCATAACCTATATCTAAAGCATCTGTTTCTATTATTTTCTCCAGATTAGGATTTGCAATCATTAAGCAAGGGAGTGATTTTACTTTAGACTTGATTCGTCTAACTGCCTCAGTATGTTTATCAGACCAAGGCTTAGGATTCTTTTTCAATCTATCATAAAGAATTGCAGTATCTTCATTAAGATTTTTATAATAAGAAGAAATATAATTTAAGCTTCCTAAAAATCTTTGTAATTGTGTTTTATCCAAAATTTCATTTGGAAATTTTGAAGCAAAATCAATACTTCTATTTATAGGAATAATATTTCCCTTTTCTATATTATGACCCAAAAATCAAATTTTTGTCTGGAACATACTCATTTTTAACTTAGATATAACTAAACCATTTTGAATAATTAAATTCTTTAAAATATTCAAATGTTTAAAATGAGTTTCAATATCCTTAGAGATATCATCAATATAAACAATAATAAATTCACTATAAGGAATAAAAATATCATTCATTATTTGTTGAAATTCTGAAGGAGCATTCTTCAGACCAAAAGGCATTACTTTCCATTCATAATGTCCTATTGGAACAGTAAAACCTGTTTTGTATTGATCCTTACTGTTAATTTGGATCTGCCAATATCTTGATTTTAAATCAAATTTGGAAAATAGTATTGAATCATATAATCTATCCAATAAATCCTTTTTATTAGGAATTGGATGCCTAATCCATTTTAAAACTTTATTAAGAGGTTTATAATTTATTACCATTCTGGGAATACCTCTCTCAATTTCACTATACTTATTAACATAAAATGCAGAACATGACCACGGAGAATTTGAAGGTTGTATTAACTCTTTTTGTAAAAGAGATTGAATTTCTTTTTTACATAATTCTAAATATTCAGAATTCATTTGACAAGGCCTAGCCTTTGTCAGAATTTTCTTTTCATCAAAATCATCTTCATATGGAAGACTTACAATATGTTTTTTTCTATCCCAAAAAGCATTTGGATGCTCATTACAAATTTCTATTGAAAAATTATTAATAATCATTTTAATTTTATCCTGTAATCTAGGATTTTGAAGCTTTTCTTCAATTGTTAAAATATTTATTTCATGTTTTAAAAACATCATTTGATTCTTTTTTCTAAGAATATTTTCTTTTATAGTATTTAATACTTTTGAAAAATTTTCCATTATAAAATGAAAATATATTTGATTATTTTCATAGGTTCCTTTTATTCCTTTTGAATCAATATGATAAATTGGATATAATTTTTTCAAAAAAGGAGTTCCAAGTATAACTTGATTTGTAATGTTTTTAACTAGTAAAAAACTTTATGGAATACAGACTTTATTTTTACAAATAGATGCTTTCGGGAGTTTAAATTGAATATCTAATTTTTCTCCTCCAGCGTGGTTCTTAAACTATGAGTGGTTTTTTGAAAATATTTTATAGGTATTAATCTAGCTTCTTTTCTTTCTTTTCTTTTTTCAAATTTCTTTTCTCTATTCTTTTTAGAATATCTTTTCTTTCTAAAAATCTTATTAGATTTTTCCTTCCTATAAGGTTTTTTATTTGGAAAAGGAATTTCCATTCCAAATTGACTACAGAAATGTCCTAATTGACTTCTTTCTGTTAACCTTTGACTCTTTATTTGTTGACTTAATTTAATTTCATTGCATAATGATAAACCTTCCTGGACGAAAGTTGCTATCAGTCTTGCATATGTATATTCATTATATGGGATAGTAATTCTATCCTTTCTAAGAGCTTTTCTAACTCTTTCAGCAAATAAGCTGGGAAGACCATCTATGAATTTAGACTTCCAATGACTGCTATTACTTTCAGGCAATTCCATGACCCTATTAAGGAATGCATCTTTATACCATCTAAATTCAGAAAGTGTCTTACACCTAAGATTTTGTAATAAAGTACGGATATTTTCACTATTATCAGAAATTCTACCCGTAAAATGTTCTAATATTGTAACAATTAAAGTATAAACAGAATTTTCAACCAGTTGGTCACCTTCCTGTTTAACAGTTCTATAAACTTCTTCTTACCTATTTAAGCTAAATAAACCAACCTTTTAGTTGGCCAGTAAAATCTGCAACTATCATTTTGGCAATATTGCTATCAGAGTTACCTTACTCTTACAAATAGTGCTCTTACATTAACATTCTATTAACAAGATTATAAATTTGCTTTTCAGTATAACCATCTAAATTCCATTCATAAATATTTTTACTACTATAACTATTATTATTAATATATTCTTGCTCTTCATGAAGAACATCCATCGGAGATGACCTATTATAATAATTTATTCTTTAGTTAAAAAAAACTTATTTATCATGATAAATGTTTCGTATTTTACAAATATGCCTAACTAAAGTTTTATATTAAGTTACATATAGGTAAAATGGGAAATATATATATATATATATATACGGATTATTTAAGTAGATTGATATATAATATTTAAGCTGTAAATATTTACACACATACATATATATATATATATGTATATATATATATTCATATATGTGGAATATGGAGAATCTAATGCTAGTAAAATATAAAGGTTAATCTAATGTAGAAATTTGGAAAAAAAAAAAACTTAAGAAGTTAAAAAGACAAGAAAATTAAAAGAGTGAAATAAAATTAATGCATTCAATAAACAACTATTAAATGTTAATCTTATGTGTCATTCATGTGGATAGTAAAATTAAAAGTCTATGTGGTAGCCTTGTCACCCTTAATATAATTAAATATAGGGTAGATGTGGAAGCCACATGACACTCCCATAGGGTAGATATATAAATAAAAAATATAACTTTCTTTGTTTTTTTTACTTGTAGAATTATATTTTTAAAAGGAAAATATAAAATGTATTGCATGCTAAAAAATATAAAGTGGTTAAATACATGTGAAAATTAATTGTAAAATCAAATGGAGGCGCATGGATGTCATTATATGACTTTTAAATGTTAACCAGTGGTCAAGGGCCAAAAAATGTATGTTAAAAACACGTAGGACAAATATCAAACATACCAATAAACACAAGATGGTTTACACGATTTAACCCTTGTTTATATATCATAATATAATTATATATTATGTATTGAACGTATTAACAATATGTACATATACATATTATAATATTATTTATTTAATCATTATTAAGTGTTCGAGCTCGAGCAAGAACATGCTCGAGTTCCACTGTATCCTTTCCTCCAAGTAATATAATTGAATTATGAATAATAAATTTCCATATATTTCCTCAAGTGAAATGATTCAAAAGAAACAACTAAGTACAACTATGTACTTTCCCCCGCTACTTTCTCCTTGTGTTAGTGAGATAAACCTTCCCCTATTCATCACTTCATCATTGTGGTGGAACAGTATTGTCCTCCTCGGACAATAGGAATCCACAATCCAACACCAATGGGGAGACAAGCATGCCAGACAGAGGCTGCCCCTACTTAAGCTGCCGACCCGCAGTTGTCAAGCTGACAAGTACTAGAGTGATACCTCCTGTGATGATCACGGCTGCTGCTACTATATATTATTGTAGGTGAAGATTACGAATCTTAAGGCAGGGCTCTCAAAGAGCCAGTTCTATATATGAGCCAATGTCGCTATCCCTGGGTGTGAGATAAGGAGAGCATAGTGTGTAGGCAAGGCTTGGGGCGAGCATAGAGTACACCAAACATCACCAGATAAAAACTAGCCATTTTTTTATTTTGATGTCTAGCATGAGAGAACTAGCATCTCGCAGAAGGATCATAATCAATTTATTCTTATTGTTCTTAACTAGAAGTGAGCGAAGCCTAGAAGAGATCGAAAACAAAAGAATCTAAAAAATTGGAAACAATACCATCGCTCGAAAACAAACGATACGGGCATTGATTTTAGCTTTATGAAATAAAGCTCGTTTTCTCCTCTAATGCATTTTTTTTTAAGCAATTCGACTGAACACTTCTAACATGCATTAGAGGAGAAAACGAGCTTTATTTCATAAAGCTAAAATCAATGCCCGTATCGTCTGTAAAAAAAAACTGACTTCTATTATTTACCAAAGTTGACAAGGATCAATGCGTTTATTATATGGTTTATGCCAAGTTTCTATGCTTCTATTTTTTGGTAGCCTTTAGGGACAATGTCCTAGGGTCCATCAGCCCCGGTCCTTAAACTTCATAGGCCCCGGGGCAAAATTATGAAAGTAGGCCCTAATTTTTTTTTAATAAGGTAAAATATTATCTATAAATTATGATAAATTCTTAAATTTGTTCATAATAAAAATAGTCTATTATATATTAGTTTTAATATTTTCATAACCTTTTGGGTTTGAAAATTTTTTAAAAAAAAAGGAGAAAAAAACATATAAATGAAAAGAAAAATTAGCGTTAATATTAAGTAGAAAATAGAAAATTAAGGAGAAATAATTACTGAAACAAAAGAAAAATGAAAGTCTAAACAAATTTCTTTTTAAAAAAAGGATGAAAATGAGAAAAGAATTAATGGGAAAATAGTAAAAGTAGACTAGAAAGTAATAAGAAAAAAAAATTAAAAAGTGAAAAAAGGAAAAAATTAATATTACTAAGTAGGAAGCCATTGTAGGAGGAGGGTATGAGTACTCCAATAGAGTATGAAAGGAAGGAGAGGAAAATAGAAACTGTTTGTACAAAAACAAAAGAAAAACTTGATTTGAGAATGAAAAAAACAAAAAACAAAAAAGAGTTTTGGGGCCCCTACAAATTTGGATGAGTTATCATGCCTATGATATTCTTTTAAAAAAGATGTGAGGAATTTTTTTTGAAAAAAACCAAATTTAATTTCAAAAGAAAAAAAGGTACAAAATAATTTGATGAATTATCATAAAATTGGGCCCTCCAATTTCTTCTTATTTGCCTTTAAAAACAGTCATACAAAATTTAGTTTTAGCCCACAAAATAAAAACCATATATATTATAATAAATTATGTATATATTGGGCCCCTGAAGGAGGTGGGACCTGGTCTGTCGCCCGGGCTCGACCCCCTTCAGAACCGGCCCTGTGTCCATACCCATGAGACATAACATTGATGGGATAATTTTTGTCCTTCCAATACTATTCACTGTAATTTGCTATATTTTTCAAACTACCAGAGTTTCTGTCAATCATAAACATCGAAATATATATCATGAGAACATGAGATGTCGTCAACAGCTCTTGTTCTCTACCCTATACATTAAGTAGAAAATAGAAAATTAAGGAGAAATAATTACGAAACAAGAAAAATGAAAGTCTAAACAAATTTTTTTTAAAAAAAAGGATGAAAATGAGAAAAGAATAATGGGAAAAAGTAAAAGTAGACTAGAAAGTAATAAGAAAAAAAAATTAAAAGTGAAAAAAAGGAAAAAATTAATATTACTAAGTAGGAAGCCATTGTAGGAGGAGGGTATGAGTACTCCAATAGAGTATGAAAGGAAGGAGAGGAAAATAGAAACTGTTTGTACAAAAACAAAAGAAAAACTTGATTTGAGAATGAAAAAAACAAAAAACAAAAAAGAGTTTTGGGGCCCCTACAAATTTGGATGAGTTATCATGCCTATGATATTCTTTTAAAAAAGATGTGAGGAATTTTTTTTGAAAAAAACCAAATTTAATTTCAAAAGAAAAAAAGGTACAAAATAATTTGATGAATTATCATAAAATTGGGCCCTCCAATTTCTTCTTATTTGCCTTTAAAAACAGTCATACAAAATTTAGTTTTAGCCCACAAATAAAAACCATATATATTATAATAAATTATGTATATATTGGGCCCTGAAGGAGGTGGGACCTGGTCTGTCGCCCGGGCTCGACCCCCTTCAGAACCGGCCCTGTGTCCATACCCATGAGACATAACATTGATGGGATAATTTTTGTCCTTCCAATACTATTCACTGTAATTTGCTATATTTTTCAAACTACCAGAGTTTCTGTCAATCATAAACATCGAAATATATATCATGAGAACATGAGATGTCGTCAACAGCTCTTGTTCTCTACCCTATACATAATGCTTTTAAAATATTTGGACATAAGCATCAAAATCTCCTTCAATAATGAACCATTCAGCTTAGTAGTGTATTTGAATCGACTCGATCTAAGCTAGTAATGTTATATTTTTTTGAATTAAAGCTTGAACTCGATCCAGAATATTCGAACTCAAGGTCAACAAGCTCATAATATTAGAGCTTGAGCTCGAGTATTAATAAAAATATTGTTTTTATCAAAACATTAATATATAACATATTCAAGCTCGAGTAACTTGTGAGCACTTGTAGTCTAGTTTTTGACTAATCGAACTTGACTCGTTAAATTACTTGAACTCTGTGAAGTTCCCACCTCACCAAACTGGTTATAAAATGCAAGACAAGTCAACTCATACTAATTATAACACTAATTAGTCATAGAAAAATTAAAGTTGATGTAAAATAAACAAATAAAAAATATATAATAATTAAAAGATAACTGCTTGGTGAAGGCAAAAATTTGAATCATTAGATTTTAGAAAAGACATAATTAAGTATAGGGGAAAAGTTGGAAAATGTAAAAATAATTCGACTTTCAAATATATATATATATATATATATAAGTTTAATATTTGTATCACTTTTTACATTTACTAGAATTATTAAACTTTTTACCATAGAATATTTAGTTACAGATCAACCTAAATCTTTTACCAATATAAAAATAATTATTTGGAATAGTTTAATATTTTTTACCATTAATATTCATTTTTAACAATATAAATCCTGTGACTAAGTGTACACTTATTTGTATATAGGGTATAGTTATTTTAAAATTTTGAAATAAATTTTTTTCACTGATATTCATTTTTAACAAATTAAAACTTCTGACTAAGAGTTCACTTATTTGTTTGTAGAGTATAGTTATTTTAATTTGTTGAGATAAATTTTTTCTTCATTGATATTCATTTTAATTTAACAAAATAAATCTTGTGACTAAAGGTTCACTTATTTGTATAAAGGGTTTAGTTATTTTAAATTTTTGAGATAATTTTTTTCCCATTGATATTCATTTTTAACAAATTAAATCTTATAACTAAGAGTTCACCTATTTGTGTGTAGGGTAGTATTTTAGTTTTTTAGATAATTTTTATTAAAAAATGAAATTTTAATAAAATACAGGATTAATGAATATCCCATATAATTATATTTACGTCAAGAAATGTAAAATTTAACTTCCGTAAGATAAGTATACCATATAATTATAATATGTCAATTTAGAAAAGATTATGTGGCAACCTGTGAGTGAATGTCTGATGAATCCTGATATAACTTATATCAGGATTATCCTTACAAATATTAGTCTCATATATTAGAAGTAATATTCGCGTTCAATGCGAAATTGCCGTTCTCTTCGTGTTCTTGCTGCATAAATTTCAAAATTAGTTGAAGGGACTAATTGGTATGAATGGTGTAAGACCCCGTAAATTTTCATATTAGTTTAACCTTTATAATTTATAGAAATTATATTTTTAAACTCAATTATGTTTCTTTATGATTTTACGTTGGTTAAGTGTTATAGATTGATAGGAATGCTGTAGGAGTATCGTAGAAATGATTTTCAGCAAAAAGAATCAAAGAAAAATGAGTTTTGTGCATGTTTTTAGCAGAACCCGAAGCAAAGGTTGAAAAACTAATTTTTTGGGCACAAAGCGGTTTTACCCGATTGGAGAGCGGGTAAAACCGATTGCTTTGCTCAAGAAAATTGGGTAAAACCGATCCAGAGCGGGTAAAACCAATCCGGAGCGGAAAAATTGATTTTTGAATAATTTTAATCCTTTTGTTTATTTCTTTATAATTCATTTTATAAATCTTTGCTAAAATTATTTTAAACAACTATTTCAAGGATTCTAAATCCCTATTTTTTTAACTTAGTAATTATTAAAATTTTGTTAGGCATTTCCAAAAGTAAATTAGAAATAAAGTTTAAATGTTATAAACTCTTTTTAAAAGGAAAATAAGTAAAATAGTTTACGACATGAAACTTATATTTTCTTTAAGATTATGATTAATATATTTTCTTATTGTAATTATTTTCAAAATCGAATAGAAATAACTTTTAAATACCTAATATTATTTTACGCTCTTTTTGGTAAAAATTAGATAAATTAGTTTTTACGCCCTTATTTAGTTAATTCCTAGAATAAGAAGTTTAAAGAATCTTAGGATTCTATTAGTTAGAAATAAATACTGAATTTCCAGACCCTAAAATATATGTAGATCGGGTAGATAAATCATGAGCTAGTAGCTACGAAACGAGGTGTGTTCTCACTAAAGGGATTAAATGTTTTAATCAGTAAGAAATGAGTTAGTATGCTGTATGATTAGTGTTATATCCAGTGATATGCATGTGTATGATTATGACCTTTAATTATGAAAAGTGAAATATTTGTATATATGCCATATGTGCGTAAATGTTTATAAATACTGAGTTACGTGTATAAGTGGGATATTTGTTAAAAATTTTCATGTACTTATAATTAAGTGTCAAGCATGAAATGTTAGTTTCTCGTGCACTAGGTTATGTGTTACTTGTGTGTTCCCTTACTTGTTACTTACGTGTCATATTTGGGGTCCCCAAAGCTTGTTTAGTTTGTTGAAATCGAGCTTGTCAGCGTAGGCCTTGAACGTTCGACTCAATGACTAAAGAGGTCGAGTTCCGGTATTATCTCGAGGTATGCCACCTAGTTCCGTGCAGTGCGTCGTGTATGCAAATCGTTCCTGGTACAATGCGTCGTGTTTGCGCATTATATCGTTTGACGTATTTGACGAGGCGAGACATCATGAATTGTGACGACCGCCAAAGAATTCATCACAAGTAAAGTATAATTAGTAATACTTAATGAAAGATCACATAGATCCTCGTTATAGCTTATTGCTTATGCTCTTTTTATCCCTTACCTGTTCCCCTTTATTTGCTTAGGAAATACTTGCTATGTGCCGGTAATTGTTTATTTGGTAATATTTTTAATAGTGCGACCTCACTGAGCTTATGGAAGCTCACCCCTTAGACATTTTGCATGTAATAGGGATTAAGGATGATGTTATGAAAAGCGTTGGGATTATAGGATGAAGTCTCGCACTAGGTAATTAAGGCCTAGAGAATGTTGTAATAGTATAGAACTACCCTTGTACATTTTATATCAGTGAAATAAAAGATATCTTATTCTAATCTAGTGTTTAAATATTATATTATTAATTAGTGCCCTTGTATGCTGAATGAATCCTGGTGCGAACCAGGCAGGCATCTCGGTTGCGACTCCCGCGTGAAACAGGGAGGTCGGGGCTGGAGGGTGTCACAAATGGCTTAAAACTAAACTATTAAATATTAGAATAGATAGAACTCATCTAATTAGAAATTTTGAAAATTTGTAAAAGTATTAAATAGTTGAATGGTGGAATAGGAAAAACCAAGAAATATAAATCTAAAACTAGTTGGATCAGACCGCACGAAGCGCGGTGCCGTGTAACACATAGTTTTGATTATGGTGATTGAATACAATATTTCTTTTTATGATGAGTGTAATTTAAAAGAGTAAAACTCTCTTGCAGAATATGTATTCGTATTAGAAAATTTTTAATTGAAATAGTATCAAATGCAAACTAAAATGAATCTAAAACAACAAATGAAATATTTTAACTGAACGCTTGAAAATTGAGATGAAGTAATTTTTTGGGTTCACCACCATGAGTGTGTTTCCTTGTCTAATAAGGTGAAAAATTCATTAGCCATATACTTATGTCTTTATCGGTATAAAAATACATGTTAGCAATTAAATAAATTATTATCAATGGCATATTGGTCTAGGATAAATCTCAATAACACATAAGCAAAGGGTTCGATACTTATAGAATTTAAAGGCTCATGGCATTGAATATAATCCAATAGAATAGATAGAAAATTTCACATGATGACATATGATAGCAGGGTTATTTTCAAGGTAATTCACAATAGCTTTACCTTCATTTATAATAAAATCATTCCATAGAGATATACTCACAATCTTCATATTGCAAAAAAATAAAATAAAATGTATGTGTTAATAATTTTTGATACAGTTATTGATGAGGGCATCCGAAGTCCAGCAACAAATCCACAAACAAGTGAGTCCAGAGAAGCTGAGGAGGTTCGATACACCGAGGTCCAACAATGCTTCAGGATCCAAGTCCATATCAAAGGGATCCACTTGTAGACATCATTGGGCCAATGACCAGAAGTAGAGCAAAGAAGGTTCAAGAGACACTCAACAACCTTGTCCAAGCCTGCCAACAGGACGCTCAATTGATTGTAGAAGCCAATGCCTTGGAGAACAAAGACGGAAAGGTTCAAATTGCAACTCTCCTTACAATTCTTGAAGAAGAGGCGCAATTCCCCAATCCACAATGAAGAAGAAGGCTGTTTCTTGAATTCTTGAAGACGCCGGAAGGTTCTTGGACTTTAAAGAAACATTTCTTGAAGTTCTTGGTTTTTCTTAAAATTCTTGAATTTCATATTTTGCATAATCTTGAAGAATCTTGAAAATCTTGATTCCGAAATGATTCCGGGAGGTTCCAGAAGCTCCCTACATCATTCCATAATGCGACATCAACATTGGGCCGACCCAACTCATGGAGTCCATTCCACAAAGTCGGCCAGCCCGCAAAGAAGCCCACACGGCCAAGCCTAGTCCATTAGGGTTGGAAATTAAGGGTTGGGTTTGGGGGAAAATAAGGGTTTGTGCATGTTCCCTATTTTGCCCTTAGTTTAATTAGTTTCCAAAAAGGGTTCCTTCCTGATCTCTTTTTTGGGGTAGGATTTTTATTCTTTTCCTTCTTGTTTTTGAGTTGTAATTTCGGCTACCACTAAGAATTAGGTGACCGAAAATTTCCTTTTTCTTTTACCATTACCCACTTCTTTCAGGGTTTGGTATTGTAAAGGAAATCAATCTCTTGATTGATTTCCAATTCTAAGTCTTTTACTACTACTTCTTTTTAGGTACAATTTTCGGCTGTCCCTTAGCCTATAAATAGGCAGCCGAATTCCATAAATTAATACAAGTATTCAGATCATAAAACTATTAGTTTTTTAGTACTCTCCCTTTATTGCTTTATGTATTTTGCATGCTGTAATTTATATATTGCAAGAAACTTAGCTTAATTAGGTTAATTGCTCTACCTAATTAAATTCGCATGTTTCAACTCTTTCTTACTTGGTTCGAATTCTCAATAAAATTAGCTTAGGTTAGCTTCTTTTGTTCTCTGAATTTTCGGGTAAGTTAGAGCCTATACGAGCTACGTCACTTAATCACACTTTCCTCGGCAACTTCATCCGCATGTGTACAACCATCCACATCAATTGGTATCAGAGCTTAGGAGTGGTTTCGTGGCTGGAGAAGGTCGAAGTAACCCGACCGAATCTTTATCAGGTGTTTTCTTTTCCTTGTTCGTCTTGCTTGTCTTGAAATTCTTGGAAGTAGAACACATCTTCTTGGGGTTCAAGCTTTGAATTTTGGTTTTTGGTACTGTTTTAAAATTGAAATTTCCTTAGGAAAATTGAACCAAATTTTAAAGTACTGAAAAACGCAACTTAGGGTTTTAAAATTGCCTTCTTTTTGCGAAAAGTTTGTACTGTTTTGGGGCTGTTTTTCTTAATTTAAAATCACATATCCCTTGTTATAAATTCACAAAGAAATTCGGACTTTAGAAATCAAACTAGGGTTCGGGTTTTTGGCTAGCTAGGGTTTCGGTTTTGGTTGAACTTTTGGAGGCCTTTGCTTTGCGACACTAGGGTTTTGAGAGACACTTTAGTGCTGCGGTTTTAGCGTCTAAATTGCTGGGTTTTTGCGACTATTTTTCTACCCCTATTGTGCTGATTTTGTGAAAATTGGTGAGTTTTTGCGGTTGATGTTAAGCCACTCACCTTATATGCGCATTGTGATTTGCATGCACTAGTTTTGGATACCTTGCTTTGAATTCTTGAAAATATAGTGAATTCTTAATTTTGTGTCCTTGTGCTGCTAGAATTATCCCTAGGAATTGGTTAGTGAGTCAAAAATTGAACTTTGCTGGCCCTAGGGTTTTCTTTTCTTAAAATCGCATATTGCTTAATTTTTCGCCACTTAGGGGTTTAGAAATTCTTAAATTGAGCTGTTTATTGAAGGAATTAATAATTTGCTGGGATTGGTTTCTTTGATTACCTATTGGGTGGGTGATCTCTTTTTTGGGTAGTTTTAGGACTTTCCTAAAGTTGTTTCAACTCTGCTTATTTTTCTTGATTCTATTCAATTTTTGAATTGCCCTGCTTTCAACTGCTAGTATATCTTTTCAAACGACCTGACCATTTACTCTTGAATTATAGTTTGGATTTTGTCATCGTGCACACCCATCTTTTCTGAAATTTGAGGGCTTCACCCCGAAATTTCCTTGTTGTGTACTTCTTATCTGAACTATATTACAACTATCGTTTACGAAAAGATTTTTCAACATCAAAATAGAACCAAGTATCTATTTTCGAAATTTTGTGCTTTTTCCTTAAGTATCATTGCTGTGTGTGAATTACTGTTTGCCTTTATACATTTATCAATACCGGAGGAGGAAAAATGCTGTGAGATATAAGTGGATATGAATGGTTTGATAACTATGGGGACAGCTAGAGTGAAAACTATGGTTTGTGTCTACGATCATATGGTGGGACAATGGTTGCTTGTCAATTTAGGTCTTGCCCACTTGGGGGACAGGGGGTAAGGTTACTACTCATTTTTCCTTGTTCTTAGCAGACAGATTTTCGCTGATTACCGATGTCAGGAGGAGGTGCTTTTGCCCCTTTGGGGAGTGAGCAAATACTGACTGCAATAGCGCAACTCTCTGCGCGATTTGCTACCCTCACGGACGAACCGAGCGGGAACAACGGCGTACAGAGTCAGAGGAGGACGCCCCTACCAATGACAATGCCGCTGCCAAGCAGTTCGAGGGTCTCAGTCAATGCAAAACGACTGTTCCACCCTTCACCGGTGGTACGAATCCGGAGGATTATCTAGACTGGGAGATGAAAATGGAGCGCATCTTCGAGCTGCATGCGATCCCAGAACACAAAAAGGTCCCACTCGCGGTGGTACATTTCACGGACTATGCCCTGGTCTGGTGGAATCAAGAGATGGACCAACGAAGGAATACGCGTCCAATGCGGGCCCGTGCTCCGCCTCTAACTTGGTTTGATTTGACTACTTTCATGCGTAGAACTTTTGTTCCTGATTTTTATTTTACTGAATTGTATAAGAAATTACATACTCTTGTACAAGGTTCTTTATCTGTAGACGCATATTATAGAAAGTTAGAGATGGCCAAAATTAGGGCAAATGTATAGGAAGATGAAGCTGCTTCAATGGCTCGTTTTCTTAATGGCCTAAACAGGGGTATAGCTTTAGCGGTTGAACTTCAGAATGCTACAACTCTGACAGATATGTTGCACAAAGCTCGGGTCATGGAGGAATACCTGAAGACAGTTCCACCCGTTCGGACGCCTACCAGCGCCCCACCGGCTTAGAGAAAGAATCCGGTTTACTCTCCACCTGCAAAGCAGCCGTTTACGTCAGAATGAAAGGCTATAGTCCCTGCCACTACCTCGTCTTTATCCCAATCCAGAACGCCATCAACACCTCGTCAATCCATCAGCAATGTCACTTGCCACAAATGCTCAGGCCGTGGCCACTACATGCGCGATTGCCCTAACATCCGAAAGGTCTTATTGGGGCAAGATGGTGAGTATATTTCCGAAGAGGATGAAGAAGATCAAACTGTTAACCCCTTGCAGGAGTTAACTGACAGCACTCAGTCTGCACCAGTGGAGCAATTCGAGTTCATAGAAGAAGATCCTAATCAGAACTTAGTTACTCGCACCTTGACTACAGCTGCTGTCCAGGACATATCTCAACGGACAAACATCTTCCACGCCAGAACTAAGGTAAATGGGAAGTTGTGTGTTCTGATCATGTATGGAGGGAGCTGCACCAACGTGGCCAGCGAATATATGGTCGATAAACTGAAGCTCCCCATAATCAATCATCCACGTCCTTATCGGCTACAATGGCTCGACAGCTCAGATGGCTACAGAGTCACCAAGCAGGTAAGCGTACCATACGCTATCGGTAAGTTCGAATCCACTGTTTTATGTGATGTTCTGCCAATGGAGGCTTGTCACATTCTACTCGGACGACCATGGCTCTTTGACCTGAAGGCAACGCATGATGGAGTCGCCAACACTTACTCGGTCTGCCAGGCGGGCAAGATCCACACGTTCCTACCTATGCCGCCTAATGAGGTGCGTTCAGAAGCAATCCGCATGAAGGACGCCATCACCAAATGGGAAGCTGAAAAGCGCATAGATAAGGGGAAGGGGAAAGAACTTGTAATGGGTAGTAAGGCGAACTCTGATAAGCCTACACAGGAAGAAGTTAAAGGTAGCTGTTTCGCTACATTAGGGGAAATAGGCCAAGTGTTAGATAACAAAGGTTCTGTACTTGTTTTAGTCTGTAAAGATACTTGTGCTAACCCTACAGATATCCCTCGGGATATCCCTATAGAAGTTGATTGTTTGTTGCAGGAATTCACCGATGTCTTTCCAGAAGAGCTGCCGCAGGGATTGCCGCATCTGCGTGGAATTGAACATCAAATCGACTTCATACCTGGCGCACCTATTCCAAATCGACCTGCCTACAAAGCCAATTCGGAGGAAACAAAGGAGTTGCAAAGGCAGATCGACAAGCTTCTGGCTAACGGTCAGGTAAGGGAATATCTTAGTCCTTGTGCGGTACCTGTAATTCTGGTCCCTAAGAAAGATGGTACATGGAGAATGTGTGTTGATTGTAGAGCTGTTAATAAGATAACAATCAAGTATAGGCATCCTATCCCTAGGCTTGATGACATGTTAGAAGATTTGTATGGTTCCACAATTGACACTAAAATAGATCTTACACAGGGCTATTATCAAATTCGCATGAGGGAGGGGGATGAATGGAAAACTGTTTTTAAAACTAAATTTGGTTTATATGAGTGGTTAGTCATGCCCTTCGGCCTAACAAATGCACCTAGTACTTTTATGAGATTAATGAATCATGTGCTTAGAAAGTTCATAGGGAAATTTGTTGTGGTTTATTTTGATGATATATTGATCTATTCAAGAGACATAAAATCGCATGTAGAACATATTTGCTTGGTATTAATTGAATTACGTGCTAATAAGTTGTATGCCAATGTGAAGAAATGTACTTTCTGTGTTTCGAAAGTTATCTTTCTCGGTTTTGTAGTATCTAAAGATGGTGTCAAAGTTGACGACGCCAAGGTGAAAGCCATTAGGGAGTGGCCCACACCAACCTCGGCCGCACAGGTAAGGTCTTTCCACGGTTTGGCTGAATTTTACCAACGGTTTGTGAAGGACTTTTCCACCAAAGCAGCGCCTCTGAACGACTTGTGCAAAAAGAATGTTCCATTCGTGTGGGGGTAAGCTCAGGAAAACGCCTTTACGGTTCTTAAGCATGATCTCACTCATGCACCTGTTTTAGCATTACCAGATTTTGATAAAGTGTTTGAACTAATGTGTGATGCATCAGGTATAGGAATTGGCACAGTCTTAATGCACGAACGCAAGCCAATCGCCTTTTTCAGTGAGAAGTTAAAAGGGGCTGCCTTGAATTATCCAACTTACGATAAGGAGCTCTATGCAGTGGTCCGTGCTTTCGAGACTTGGTCACATTATTTAATGGCCAAGGAATTTGTTGTTCACAGTGATCACGAGTCCCTTAAACACTTAAAGGGACAGAATAAATTAAATAGACGTCATGCTAAATGGGTTAATTTTATTGAAACTTTTTCTTACATTATTAATATAAGAAAGGTAAAGATAATTTGGTTGCTAACGCTCTATCTCGCAGGTATGAAATTCTGGCTGTTTTAGATCATTCTTTGCTGGGATTTGCATATCTAAAAGATTTGTATGCTTCTGATAGTGATTTTTCGAATTTGTATCAAACATGTGAATCTGGTGCATTCCATAAGTACTATAGATAGGATGGTTTCTTGTTTAGGGAACATAGGTTATGCATCCCTCGTAGTTCTACTAGAGAATTACTGGTTCGTGAAGCTCACAACGGGGGTCTTATGGGTCATTTTGGTGTGCATAAAACACTTGAAGTGTTACAGAAACATTTTTATTGGCCTCATATGCAAAAAGATGTATAGCACGTTTGCACTCATTGTATTAATTGCTTAAAAGCTAAATCTACATCTAAACCTCATGGACTTTACACGCCTTTACCTATTCCTTCTTTACCTTGGACTGACATTTAAATGGATTTTATTCTAGGTCTTCCGAGGACGCAAAGAGGTAATGACTCCTTATTTGTCGTAGTCGATCGCTTTTCTAAAATGGACTTTTCCACCAAACGGTTTGTGAAGGACTTTTCAAAGCACGACTTTGTGCAAAAAGAATGTTCCATTCGTGTGGGGGTAAGCTCAGGAAAACGCCTTTACGGTTCTTAAGCATGATCTCACTCATGCACCTGTTTTAGCATTACCAGATTTTGATAAAGTGTTTGAACTAATGTGTGATGCATCAGGTATAGGAATTGGCACAGTCTTAATGCACGAACGCAAGCCAATCGCCTTTTTCAGTGAGAAGTTAAAAGGGGCTGCCTTGAATTATCCAACTTACGATAAGGAGCTCTATGCAGTGGTCCGTGCTTTCGAGACTTGGTCACATTATTTAATGGCCAAGGAATTTGTTGTTCACAGTGATCATGAGTCCCTTAAACACTTAAAGGGACAGAATAAATTAAATAGACGTCATGCTAAATGGGTTAATTTTATTGAAACTTTTTCTTACATTATTAAATATAAGAAAGGTAAAGATAATTTGGTTGCTAACGCTCTATCTCGCAGGTATGAAATTCTGGCTGTTTTAGATCATTCTTTGCTGGGATTTGCATATCTAAAAGATTTGTATGCTTCTGATAGTGATTTTTCGAATTTGTATCAAACATGTGAATCTGGTGCATTCCATAAGTACTATAGATATGATGGTTTCTTGTTTAGGGAACATAGGTTATGCATCCCTCGTAGTTCTACTAGAGAATTACTGGTTCGTGAAGCTCACAACGGGGGTCTTATGGGTCATTTTGGTGTGCATAAACACTTGAAGTGTTACAGAAACATTTTTATTGGCCTCATATGCAAAAAGATGTATAGCACGTTTGCACTCATTGTATTAATTGCTTAAAAGCTAAATCTACATCTAAACCTCATGGACTTTACACGCCTTTACCTATTCCTTCTTTACCTTGGACTGACATTTCAATGGATTTTATTCTAGGTCTTCCGAGGACGCAAAGAGGTAATGACTCCTTATTTGTCGTAGTCGATCGCTTTTCTAAAATGGCTCACTTTATTCCTTGCAGGAAATCAGATGATGCCAAACATGTTGCGGACTTGTTCTTTCACGGAATAGTTCGGCTTCATGGAATTCCGCGCACCATTGTGTCTGATCACGACGTCAAATTTTTGAGTTACTTTTGGAAGACTTTGTGGTCTCGCCTCGGCACAAAACTACTGTTTTCGACTACAAGTCATCCTCAGACAGATGGTCAGACGGAAGTCACCAACCGCACCATTGGCAATCTACTTCGGGCCTTAATTCAGAAGAATCTAAAGCGTTGGGAAGAAATCTTACCGGTTGCAGAGTTTGCCTACAACCGCACCAAGCACTCCTCAAAAGGGTTCTGTCCATTCGAAGTTGCCTACGGCTTCACTCCTTTGACGGTTCTGGATCTCATCCCTTTGCCGCTAAAGGAACATGTTAATCTCGACGGTGCCAAGAAAGCTGAAACCGTCACACGCCTACATGCCAAGGTTAGGGCCAACCTTGAGAAGAATTACGCCAGAGCCACCGCCCATGCCAACCAACGGCGCAAGGCTGTGAACTTTGAACCAGGCGACTGGGTTTGGGTTCACATGAGGAAGGAACGATTCCCTGCTGCGAGGAGGACGAAACTCCATCCCCGGGGCGATGGGCTTTTTCAAATCGTGTCCAAGATGGGGCCTAATGCCTACAAGCTTTATTTACCAGGTGAGTATGGTGTTAGTACTTCGTTTAATGTTGCTGACTTGTCTCCTTTTACTTATGAACAGGGTGACGATTTGAGGTCAAATCCTTTTCAACCGGGAGGGAATGATGAGGGCATCCGAAGTCCAGCAACAAATCCACAAACAAGTGAGTCCAGAGAAGCTGAGGAGGTTCGAGTTCTACACCGAGGTCCAACAATGCTTCAGGATCCAAGTCCATATCAAAAGGGATCCACTTGTAGACATCATTGAGCCAATGACCAGAAGCAGAGCAAAGAAGGTTCAAGAGACACTCAACAACCTTGTCCAAGCCTGCGAACAGGACGCTCAATTGATTGTAGAAGCCAACGCCTTGGAGAACAAAGACGGAAAGGTTCAAATTGCAACTCTCCTTACAATTCTTGAAGAAGAGGCGCAATTCCCAATCCACAATGAAGAAGAAGGCTGTTTCTTGAAGTTCTTGAAGACGCCGGAAGGTTCTTGGACTTTAAAGAAACATTTCTTGAAGTTCTTGGTTTTTTTTAAAATTCTTGAATTTCATATTTTGCATAATCTTGAAGAATCTTGAAAATCTTGATTCCGAAATGATTCCGGGAGGTTCCAGAAGATTCCAGAAGCTCCCTACATCATTCCATAATGCGACATCAACATTGGGCCGACCCAACTCATGGAGTCCATTCCACAAAGTCGGCCAGCCCGCAAAGAAGCCCACACGGCCAAGCCTAGTCCATTAGGGTTGGAAATTAAGGGTTGGGTTTGGGGGAAAATAAGGGTTTGTGCATGTTCCCTATTTTGCCCTTAGTTTAATTAGTTTCCAAAAAGGGTTCCTTCCTGATCTCTTTTTTGGGGTAGGATTTTTATTCTTTTCCTTCTTGTTTTTGAGTTGTAATTTCGGCTACCACTAAGAATTAGGTGACCGAAAATTTCCTTTTTCTTTTTACCATTACCCACTTCTTTCAGGGTTTGGTATTGTAAAGGAAATCAATCTCTTGATTGATTTCCAATTCTAAGTCTTTTACTACTTCTTTTTAGGTACAATTTTCGGCTGTCCCTTAGCCTATAAATAGGCAGCCGAATTCCATAAATTAATACAAGTATTCAGATCATAAAACTATTAGTTTTTAGTACTCTCCCTTTATTGCTTTATGTATTTTGCATGCTGTAATTTATATATTGCAAGAAACTTAGCTTAATTAGGTTAATTGCTCTACCTAATTAAATTCGCATGTTTCAACTCTTTCTTACTTGGTTCGAATTCTCAATAAAATTAGCTTAGGTTAGCTTCTTTTGTTCTCTGAATTTTCGGGTAAGTTAGAGCCTATACGAGCTACGTCACTTAATCACACTTTCCTCGGCAACTTCATCCGCATGTATACAATCGTCCACATCAGTTATAAATATTTGAAGTTTATCATTATAAAAAAAATTGTAATTTATGTTTATGAACTTTTCATCAAGTAGGTAAATTTCATGGACTTTAAATTATTTTCCACCTTTGCTGATATGCTTGATTGGTAATATTTCGACTGCAACTGCTATAATCCTGGAATGTCATAAAAGAGACGGTATTAGAATGCACGCATGAAGTAAGATTGCATTATCATCTGTATGAAAAGTTTGGGATGTTTGAGTATTTTTTTAGCACATTTATGAAGGGTGTACCTGGTTTACTGATGTTTTCACAGATTTGTGGTGGAATTAAGCATGTAGTGGTTCTTGAGAATCTACTGCTGGTGGAAAAATAGAGACATTTTGTTATGTGGCTGATAAAGATGAATGAACTAGATCTATATCCATTGCATTCAATCCTTCGTTGGGAATAGTTATTTTTTCACTTGAAATGTTCTTCACATGAGAATGATATATATACGAAAGAAAAAGTAAAATAGAAGCTAACATTTTGTATAAAAATAGACAATATCAAAAAACTGCAGAGAATTATAAAGCAATGCAAATGAAGTTAAGTATATAGTAAATGATAGAAACATAATTTACTTTTACTTACGATCAATGAAGACGAAAAACTTTGTTTCTAGTAGCACGTAGAAACATATAACATTAAACTTGCAATGGACTAATATAGTTTTAGGGTATTAATAGATGTAAAAATACATGTAATTGAAGCAAATAAAATAAGCAAGACACATAATGCATATTGTTTTGAAAAGAAAAAAAAATGACAATGAACATTATCTATAATATTGTTGCAAGTGACATTATTGGCATGTTTGGAGCACCAAATGATTATGTTATCAATATTGACAACGAATGGAAATATGAGTAAACTAATTAACACCTACTAGTTCAAGTTTATAATTAGTTGGAAGTTTATGTTTAATTATTAATTCATTATTGAAGATTAATGTGGAAGAAAATATAGGGACATGTCAAGCAAAACAAGGGTAATTTTCTTTCTTTTTTAACATGTAAAAGGGCAATCATCCTTATAAGAGGTATTTCTAAATGAATATGTTCATGATGAAGATCAATCTGTATCAAAAAATGAAGAAAATTGACAGCAACCAATAATGAAAACTTAAAAATTAAGACCTACTCTGATTATGTAAAAAAAAGATTTACAACTCATGAAGCAAAAAATATTATTCTTCCAAGATTAATTTGAAGTTTAGTAGCACATATATGCAAAAGAAAAAATTAATCCCATCCTTGGTTTGAGTTTTCTTCAAAATAAAAAGTTTTTTTTTCACTTCTTTTTCAGTTTCTCCCCTCATTTTCTTCAAAGATGTATTGTGTGTTATGGAATCCTTCTTTGAAAAATTATAACTGACTCCTACAAATTTTATATCAATTAAATCTCCCTCCTGACAGGAACATACATTTTGCATTCGCGCTAGTCTAGAAATAATATATTGTCTGACAATATTGAAGGGAAAAATACAAGAATAAAAATAATAACAATCTGTATTTGTAAGAATATAGTCAAACACATAACTATAGCTTTATGGATCACAGAGATGTTATGAGTTTCATCCTGGAAGCCCCTTATATTGTAAAGAAGCAGAAAAATGTGAAAGTAAATGATAAACTCCATAAACAATTCTGCCCACTGCTTTTGTTGGTGTACGCATACACAATATATATGTATGTATGTATATATATATATATAGTCGTAGTAGTAATAAGAGTAAGATCATAGTCTTCTCATTCTCAAGATCTGTCATGTTTGATTGATAGGTTCTGAAAGGAATGATGGCCTCAACAATAAAGAAATTAATGCTTTGTAAAGTTTATGTTTGGCGCACTATAAACATGAATTCATGAACTCATAAGTTTGTAGCTGGTAAAAAGCATGAAAAACATATACCTTTCAATCCTATGTCATCTAATTAGATATGGAAGAAATTGATGAACGGTTCAGCAGTGAAAGGGAGAGAAGAATGAAGAAAGAAGACGAATAAAAAAAAAAGGCCAACATATGAATCTTCGAAATATTTGCATACTATAGAAACTCCCAAGAAAATGGCATAAAACTAGGAACTGGGAATTTCTGCATCAGAATTACACACCCAGAATCTGAAACTGCACAGGAAAAAGATGAATAGCGAAAAAATGAAGCAACATATAAAAATTCAAAATATTTACTTACGCACTACAGAAACTTTCGAAGGAAATCGCATAAAACCATGAATTGTGCAGAAACTTTCGAAGAAAATTGCATAAAACCATGAATTGTGAATTTAGAATTATTCACCCATAAGAAATGACTATATGAACTTTCATTTTGGAGATGGGCAAAACCATGAATAACGTACTTACATATTTGAACTGGATGTGAAAGGAGATATCGATGGATTAAATTGTGAAAAGTAAAGTAAGAATGAAGAATGCTTAAATAGTAAAGGGGAAACCACCAATCAAATTTTAGTAGTAACTATTCTGAACAGACACTTCTAATAGTCATTTCTCAAAAAACATAATGGCAACCATTTATGTGTAGAATGTGAGAACCGTCAGATGATGACCATCCCCAAATGAATATGAACCATTGGATTAAAAAGAATAAAATGTATGTCATATGTTAACAATAAAAGTAAGAAAAAGAATAATAAGAAGTCATAATTTGGGTAAAACAATTATTATGTAGTAAATAAGTTAGGCTGAATTAGAATTTATAACTCAAGCAAATGACTCTATTGAAATGGGATAAAACATTATGGGGCTGGAACTCAATAAGTTCTCAAATTAATGATAAAAATAAATAAAGAAATTAGAGGTGGTTTGGTTTTAGGTAATAGGGACCGCAACTATCTTCATGTGCATTCGTCGTCTGCTTACCAAAGTCTTAACACTCACCATCACTGTATTTCATCGCCTTGTTCAAACTTTCACCATAATTACAGCCCTTCAGAATTCAATAACTGTAGCCAGCGGCAAGAGTTGAAGAATAAATGGAGAAATAAAGACCTTCCCTTTCTTTTTTTCTTATCATCAACCTTCGGAACCATCACAATGTTTGACCTGCATAGCTCTTAAACAAATCCTCACCGCCTCCCTCATATTTAATCCTCATTAATCATCTTCAACAGAGAGCACTTTTAAGGAACTATGGGAAAAATCTACAACCTATAAAGCAATCGAAAGGAAAAGGACATGAACTGGGAAAAGAGGAGTAGAACAATGATGGATTTTTAACTGCAATCCCAAGAGCTCATTTCTTTCTTAAAAAGTGAATCATTTAAACATTTAATTTCTGGTTCTAACAAAGTCGTGTGTAATTTAGAATTAGTTGAAATTGAAACTTTTATAAAATTTGAAAAATGACTTCAAGTTCATCTAATAGAGTATAATTTGGAGTTAATTCTTGTGATTAAATTCTGTAGAGAATGTTGGATGAAGTCTGAACTCTTTAATTTGAGGGCATTGGCTTATGTGATTGTTGAAGAAACCTTTCACCTAAGTTGATTGCCCATAAAATGCTTGTGAAAATTCCCTAATAAGTGAAGTCCAACCTGGAATAGAGAGTCTGCAACTGGATTGTATAAAAAAAACTCAAGTTATGTGCACCAAGTGTTTACAACTTGAGCTAGGGTTGATTTGCAATTGCAGTAAATACTTTGTAAAATAAATCTGTCAAACTCCGAAAATTGGGGGCAAGAAACTTGAGCTGATATCTCTATAAAGTAGTGTCCAACCAAATTAATAGAGACATGTTAATTTAGAACATGGTTAAATTGATTGAATTACAACTAATTATATGGACAAACTTTCATACTTGTAATTAATTAATATCATTCTATCTTAAATATATAATCAATAGTAAATAAATACTTTATTGACTTTTTCCACACTAAAATTTGCTGAAAAAGTAAATATTTAAGAACAAAAAATAAAATTATATATGTATGTATGACTATTGGGATGGTTAAAAAAGAAACAAGGGATCAATAAATGTAAAGCGACAAGTAGTAATTGTCGCAATAACTATGCAACAAGAATGGTCCAAAATCTTAAGGCAAACATAATGAAATCCCAATTATCAATAGCAACCTAAGAAGAACCTAAGAGGGGGAGGGGGTGAATTAGGTTCTTGACACTTTTAAAAATATTTCTTCTACAAAGAAGAACTTTGAAAAACTATTTTCAAAGACAAGTGTAAAAACAATTTTACAAAGTGAGGTGTGTGATTAATGATTTGAAAATCATGAAAGCAAAGTAAAGGAAGACAAAACACAACCGATTTAGAGTGGTTCGGATTCCCCTTGAATCCTAATCCACTACCCAAGTTCCACAACTTGGGATTTTCTAACCCTCTCAAATGAATCACTTAAAGGTGTAATCCAAACCTTACAAATGCCAAAATTCTACCCCTAGAATTTAGGACTTTTTTTGCTTAATCCAGCTCTAGACTAAGACTCCTTTGCCGAATGGCTAACAACGAATCTTTTGCCCCCGCTCCTTCCTCAAGGACTTAGGGTCTTACTCAAGACTTCATTGCCTAGCTACTAGGACTTTTGCTCAATCAACCTCTTGATCAAGACTTTCTCCCCTTTGCCTAATTTAACTCTAAACTAGGACTTTTACAATTGCCCTAACTCAACCCCTTGAGTTGGGTCTCTCCTTTCTACTTGCTTCCCCTTTCTTCTTGCCTAACTCTTTACTCAAGAGTTGGACTTTTCCTAAATACAAATTGCCTACACTCAAAACTCTTGAGTTAGGACTTTTCTAGATGTGTTTACAATGACAAAATACTCCACAATGGAGTTTACAACAACCTATGACAAATGGGCACAAATGCCTCTTTCTAATCCTACTTTGACAAGCTAATTTGACATATAAATGATTGAAATGAAGCTTGAAAGTGTTGTTAAAGTGTAGGATATGTTGGGGAGAATTGTTGCTTAAGTGCTCTTGAAGTGGGAGTATTTATAGGAGAAGAGAGCTCTTGAATTGGATGAAAATCGGACAAGGAAGAGCCAACCCGAGAGCGTCCGCGATTGACGCTCCTGGTCGCGGGACCGAGTCGCAGAGGGTCCCTGCGTGATTCGCGGCACGCGGCTCCTTGTCGCGGGTCCCGATCGCAGGGGGTCCCTTGTGCGGCGCGCGGCGGTCGCTGGGCTGCTTGGCGCGCGGCTCCTTGTCGCGGGTCCCTTGTCGGCCACTGATTTGACACCTTTTTCATTTGCTTGCCGTTTCTTCATTATAGCTCCGATTTCTTCGCTGTTTTTTGCGTTAGTTCACCCGTGAACTCTTCTCTTCATTTTATGACTTGAAAACACCGTGGGTCCCACCTTGGGACGTGCTCGGTCGTATTTTTCTTCTTTCTTCATTTGCTTGCCGTTTCTTCGTTTTAGCTCATTTTTCATTGCCATTTTTTGCGTCGGTTCTTCCGTAAACATTTACCTACATTTTCTCACTTAGAAGAACCATTAAATTAATTCTCATATTTGTTAACTCATCAATCAAAATAAGGATTAATACCAACCGGGTCTAACACATAAGTACTAATTCAAATTGAGTTACAACAAGATAAAAACTAAATATGCATACTAGGCTACAGACGGAGTTACAAGATTTTCCTTCTTTTGTCTTAAATAACTATAAGAAAACACTAATTTTCTTATGTTTATTTATATTTATCTTGCTACACACATTAATTATGTGTATTTTTCATCCCAAATCAAAATACATATATAGATCAAAGTCTGGCTAGTTAGCTGAATTGATCTGAACTAAAATAAAATTGAACCCACATGCCAGTTTCCTCATTATACCCATACAAGAAACGTCCTTTAAGGATATGCCATTTGCAATTTGAATAACATCTAAGGACATCTCTAGGTTCATCGAACGCATCAAAAGAGTACCAAATGGAGTCCTCAAGCAGCACATGGCAGGTGTACTTGGTGCTCCCCCAAAATTTAGTGTCAAAATCCCAAGAATATTCTTGCCTATATTGAATATCATGATAATTGAGATCGCGGCCGTCATTGCCTAGATAATGAATTTTGATGGTAGTACCTTCATCTATAATGTTCAACACAGATACATGTATTGCATCAACCCAGAGTGTTTTGAGAGTCAAACATAGTAAAAATATGCAAAGAAGATTAGTATTCATGATGTTTTTCATTTTCACAATATAGTTTTAGATGGGATGTAAGCTATAGAATAATCATGACAATTTATAAGCGTATGTGGAGACTAGGATGAAGGACACTTGTGATGCAATAACATATGAAAAATATTGTGTAACTCATGCTACAATCTGATTCTTATTTATTGTAACAAACTTCTTTGTATAATTTATAATATTATTATAGTCCTAATGCTATGACAACATTGGTTGGTAAAACTCTACTTTGACTTATATTTTACAAAATATCTCAAAAAATAAAATTGTGCACTCCAGCTTAAAAGTCAAGGGTTAAAAAGGGTTAGATTAAGTCAAATTTGATGATGTCAGTTCCATGTCATAGATAAACTAATACAAATCTTTATGGATTGTAAATATAAAATATACATTATTAAATCCTATAAAGTGTACATAAATTAGAAGTCTTTATAATGCCAATAAACTTTTAAACACATGTAACTAAATAAATTTATGAAAAGTGATAAATTATAAAAATTTAATAGTGTGAAGACCAGAATTCTTTGACTAAGTATTATTGTGAATTTTGACAATAACACTTGGGTAATAATTTAGTAATACAAAACCTTTGAAAGAAAAAAGGAAATAAATACCGTGGAAGAAATTTAGATAAAAAGAAATTATATTACCTATAAAATATTTCATCTTATCTTAGCATATAGATTCAAGAAAAGAAGGTGAAAAGGCGCAAAAATACATTTCTAACCCTGTTTGTTGAAGCTTTTAATTTAAACTTGTAAAAACTCAGTGAGGTAACATAACTTTAGAACCCTCATTCATATTTTAATGAAGGAGTAATGATAGACTTAGCAACAAATATTATCAATTTTTTCATAGCAACTCATATGACATACATTTATTGGCTAATTATATGATATTAATAATTACTTCATAAAAATGTAATCATTGAATGCATGCCACATGAGTTGCTAAGATTTGTTGTTAGGTCTATTAGTACTCTTAATGAAGAATTTATTAATGAACTTTATGCATTAATTAATGCATGTCCTCTTGTTGTTACAAACATACATCAATTCGGTCGATTCACGCATTTCGGGGGAGAGTTCTCACCAAAGGGGTAAATGTTTTTCTTTTTGGGGTGAAAGGGATAAATGAGTAAATAAATGGGTTAGCATGCTCTACTTATGCTAATGTTTATAGGTAATGGTTATTTTAAATTTATGTTTAGTAAAATGCATGTGCTATAAGTGATGTGTATTATTGATATTTAAGTGTGCAAAGTTTTCAAATACCGAGTTTTGTGTATAATTGAAATATTTGTTAAAGTTTATCGTGTGAATAAAATTATCATGTACTTGTGATTAAAGTGTTCCGTGTTAAGTGTTGCCTCATGCTTGTGTGGGATCACAACCCTACTTAGTCTATCAAAACCGGCAAGTCGGCAATGATCCTAATTGTTCGGTTATATAGCTAAGAATGTTATGTTATGGTCATTTCAAGATTTACTACAGTGTTCAGTGTTGGCGTAGTTGGCGAGAAGTGTAAAGTGTTCCTCAGTGTAAAGTGTTCTAATGCATGTAAAGCATAATGAGTAAAGTCTTCCAAACAACCACATACCCCCTTGCATGTTGATGGTTATGCTATTTCTATCTCTTATGTGATTCCCATTATATGTTAAAAAATATGTGCTCATTAATTATATACTTGGTAATGTTTTATTAGTGGGACATTACTGAGCATTAAGCTCACCCCTAAATAGTTCAATGTGACAAGAAGTGAAAACAACAATGCATGAAATACCAAAAGCTAGATTAGGATGAAGAGACGTGTTAGTTATCTTTTGTGAAGATAGAGATTTAGGTTAGCTTGTTCTTTTACTTTCCATACCTTTCTTCCTTTCTTCACATTTTTCTTATCAAAGCATTTGGAAGAAATATGACCTTGTCTACCACAATAATTACATACAATAGATGCATTTAATGAAGGAACTTTCCTAACATTTCTTCTATAAGCATATGGCACACTATTGTAATTTACTACATTATGCCTATTCAATGGCATATGAACAAAATGATTCTTACTAGCATACAATGCATTATAGTTCCTAGAATCATTTTTCTTATGACAATGTCTCCTAGGTTCATTTTCAAATAAACTATGCACATTTTTGTATCTAGGAGCATAATGAGATGCATGAGCATTTAACAAATAAGTATCCCTCTTTGGGGTGCATAAAGCAAACTTATGAAAATGACAACAATCATTATGCATATGGGAAACATGCATTTTTCTAGGCATATCAAAAGATGAGTGACATGAATTTACATCATTCTTACAATTAGAAGACTTTCTTTTCTTTTCATACAACCATGCATGATTTGTTTTCTTTTTAGCTTCTAATGGAGGATAGACTAGTTTAGTACTGTTTTTAGAAGCATTAACAAAAGTAGTAGAAGTGGAAGGCATATCACAATTTTGGTTATTTTCATTACCTAAGCCATGTTTATCATTTCCTACCTTTTGTTTACCTAACAACTTTTCTAAGTTGTTTTTTCCTAATGTCAATTTTTCAAGACTTGCACTCAAGTCTTCAATTTTCTTTTTCATGCATTCATACTCATTTTTCAACAAATCATATGAACTAGCCTTTTCATGCAATTTCTCATTTTCATCTAAGGCATTTTTGTAATACATTTTCAAATCTATGTACTTTGCATCTTCATTATCTAGCAAAGTACTCATCTCATCTACTTTGTTTTTCAACTCATCATTTTCATGTTTCAAAGTAGAGTTTTCTTCTTTTAAAGATGCAACATGAATTTCTAAAGATTTAATTTTCTTTTCATGCATAACATTCTTTTTCAAGGCATCTATACATTTGTCATGCAATTTAGTGACATATTCATACATATCAAAATCAAGATTATCACTATCATGCATACTACCACTTAAAGAAGATTTGGAAGATTTGGTTACCTCTTGTAGATCACTTCCAACTAAGCATCTTCTTGTGGTTTCCTTCTCTTCCTCACTTGAGGAATCATCCCAAGTCCTTGCTAGCTTGGTCACCTTCTTGATGGCTTTCTTACCTTTAGCCATTTTGTGCAAATTGCGGAAAATAAAGCACAAATAATCAAGCAAGCAAGTAGGACTTTAAAAATCACAAAGGTTGCAAAAATGATCTTTAAACTCAAGGTTTTTAAACCTACAAATTTGAGCACTAGCTCTGATACCAATTGAAATCCCAATTATCAATAGCAACCTAAGAAGAACCTAAGAGGGGGAGGGGGTGAATTAGGTTCTTGACACTTTTAAAAATATTTCTTCTACAAAGAAGAACTTTGAAAAACTATTTTCAAAGACAAGTGTAAAAACAATTTTACAAAGTGAGGTGTGTGATTAATGATTTGAAAATCATGAAAGCAAAGTAAAGGAAGACAAAACACAACCGATTTAGAGTGGTTCGGATTCCCCTTGAATCCTAATCCACTACCCAAGTTCTACAACTTGGGATTTTCTAACCCTCTCAAATGAATCACTTAAAGGTGTAATTCAAACCTTACAAATGCCAAAATTCTACCTCTCGAATTTAGGACTTTTTTTGCTTAATCCAGCTCTAGACTAAGACTCCTTTGCCGAATGGCTAACAACGAATCTTTTGCCCCCGCTCCTTCCTCAAGGACTTAGGGTCTTACTCAAGACTTCATTGCCTAGCTACTAGGACTTTTGCTCAATCAACCTCTTGATCAAGACTTTCTCCCCTTTGCCTAATTTAACTCTAAACTAGGACTTTTACAATTGCCCTAACTCAACCCCTTGAGTTGGGTCTCTCCTTTCTACTTGCTTCCCCTTTCTTCTTGCCTAACTCTTTACTCAAGAGTTGGACTTTTCCTAAATACAAATTGCCTACACTCAAAACTCTTGAGTTAGGACTTTTCTAGATGTGTTTACAATGACAAAATACTCCACAATGGAGTTTACAACAACCTATGACAAATGGGCACAAATGCCTCTTTCTAATCCTACTTTGACAAGCTAATTTGACATATAAATGATTGAAATGAAGCTTGAAAGTGTTGTTAAAGTGTAGGATATGTTGGGGAGAATTGTTGCTTAAGTGCTCTTGAAGTGGGAGTATTTATAGGAGAAGAGAGCTCTTGAATTGGATGAAAATCGGACAAGGAAGAGCCAACCCGAGAGCGTCCGCGATTGACGCTCCTGGTCGCGGGACCGAGTCGCAGAGGGTCCCTGCGTGATTCGCGGCACGCGGCTCCTTGTCGCGGGTCCCGATCGCAGGGGGTCCCTTGTGCGGCGCGCGGCGGTCGCTGGGCTGCTTGGCGCGCGGCTCCTTGTCGCGGGTCCCTTGTCGGCCACTGATTTGACACCTTTTTCATTTGCTTGCCGTTTCTTCATTATAGCTCCGATTTCTTCGCTGTTTTTTGCGTTAGTTCACCCGTGAACTCTTCTCTTCATTTTATGACTTGAAAACACCGTGGGTCCCACCTTGGGACGTGCTCGGTCGTATTTTTCTTCTTTCTTCATTTGCTTGCCGTTTCTTCGTTTTAGCTCATTTTTCATTGCCATTTTTTGCGTCGGTTCTTCCGTAAACATTTACCTACATTTTCTCACTTAGAAGAACCATTAAATTAATTCTCATATTTGTTAACTCATCAATCAAAATAAGGATTAATACCAACCGGGTCTAACACATAAGTACTAATTCAAATTGAGTTACAACAAGATAAAAACTAAATATGCATACTAGGCTACAGACGGAGTTACAAGATTTTCCTTCTTTTGTCTTAAATAACTATAAGAAAACACTAATTTTCTTATGTTTATTTATATTTATCTTGCTACACACATTAATTATGTGTATTTTTCATCCCAAATCAAAATACATATATAGATCAAAGTCTGGCTAGTTAGCTGAATTGATCTGAACTAAAATAAAATTGAACCCACATGCCAGTTTCCTCATTATACCCATACAAGAAACGTCCTTTAAGGATATGCCATTTGCAATTTGAATAACATCTAAGGACATCTCTAGGTTCATCGAACGCATCAAAAGAGTACCAAATGGAGTCCTCAAGCAGCACATGGCAGGTGTACTTGGTGCTCCCCCAAAATTTAGTGTCAAAATCCCAAGAATATTCTTGCCTATATTGAATATCATGATAATTGAGATCGCGGCCGTCATTGCCTAGACAATGAATTTTGATGGTAGTACCTTCATCTATGATGTTCAACACAGATACATGTATTGCATCAACCCAGAGTGTTTTGAGAGTCAAACATAGTAATAATATGCAAAGAAGATTAGTATTCATGATGTTTTTCATTTTCACAATATAGTTTTAGATGGGATGTAAGCTATAGAATAATCATGACAATTTATAAGCGTATGTGGAGACTAGGATGAAGGACACTTGTGATGCAATAACATATGAAAAATATTGTGTAACTCATGCTACAATCTGATTCTTATTTATTGTAACAAACTTCTTTGTATAATTTATAATATTATTATAGTCCTAATGCTATGACAACATTGGTTGGTAAAACTCTACTTTGACTTATATTTTACAAAATATCTCAAAAAATAAAATTGTGCACTCCAGCTTAAAAGTCAAGGGTTAAAAAGGGTTAGATTAAGTCAAATTTGATGATGTCAGTTCCATGTCATAGATAAACTAATACAAATCTTTATGGATTGTAAATATAAAATATACATTATTAAATCCTATAAAGTGTACATAAATTAGAAGTCTTTATAATGCCAATAAACTTTTAAACACATGTAACTAAATAAATTTATGAAAAGTGATAAGTTATAAAAATTTAATAGTGTGAAGACCTGAATTCTTTGACTAAGTATTATTGTGAATTTTGACAATAACACTTGGGTAATAATTTAGTAATACAAAACCTTTGAAAGAAAAAAGGAAATAAATACCGTGGAAGAAATTTAGATAAAAAGAAATTATATTACCTATAAAATATTTCATCTTATCTTAGCATATAGATTCAAGAAAAGAAGGTGAAAAGGCGCAAAAATACATTTCTAACCCTGTTTGTTGAAGCTTTTAATTTAAACTTGTAAAAACTCAGTGAGGTAACATAACTTTAGAACCCTCATTCATATTTTAATGAAGGAGTAATGATAGACTTAGCAATAAATATTATCAATTTTTTCATAGCAACTCATATGACATACATTTATTGGCTAATTATATGATATTAATAATTACTTCATAAAAATGTAATCATTGAATGCATGCCACATGAGTTGCTAAGATTTGTTGTTAGGTCTATTAGTACTCTTAATGAAGAATTTATTAATGAACTTTATGCATTAATTAATGCATGTCCTCTTGTTGTTACAAACATACATCAATTCGGTCGATTCACGCATTTCGGGTGAGAGTTCTCACCAAAGGGGTAAATGTTTTTCTTTTTGGGGTGAAAGGGATAAATGAGTAAATAAATGGGTTAGCATGCTCTACTTATGCTAATGTTTATAGGTAATGGTTATTTTAAATTTATGTTTAGTAAAATGCATGTGCTATAAGTGATGTGTATTATTGATATTTAAGTGTGCAAAGTTTTCAAATACCGAGTTTTGTGTATAATTGAAATATTTGTTAAAGTTTATCGTGTGAATAAAATTATCGTGTACTTGTGATTAAAGTGTTCCGTGTTAAGTGTTGCCTCATGCTTGTGTGGGATCACAACCCTACTTAGTCTATCAAAACCGGCAAGTCGGCAATGATCCTAATTGTTCGGTTATATAGCTAAGAATGTTATGTTATGGTCATTTCAAGATTTACTACAGTGTTCAGTGTTGGCGTAGTTGGCGAGAAGTGTAAAGTGTTCTAATGCATGTAAAGCATAATGAGTAAAGTCTTCCAAACAACCACATACCCCCTTGCATGTTGATGGTTATGCTATTTCTATCTCTTATGTGATTCCCATTATATGTTAAAAAATATGTGCTCATTAATTATATACTTGGTAATGTTTTATTAGTGGGACATTACTGAGCATTAAGCTCACCCCTAAATAGTTCAATGTGACAAGAAGTGAAAACAACAATGCATGAAATACCAAAAGCTAGATTAGGATGAAGAGACGTGTTAGTTATCTTTTGTGAAGATAGAGATTTAGGAATCATTGTAAGAATTATAGACTTGAAATATGTACATTGTAGTTTAGTTTTAGCAAAAAAAATTATCAAGAAATTTAGTGTAATAATGCCTTTTATATAATTATTCTTTTGTATATCGCTATTGAGTTCTGGTGCGAGTTAGACAGGCATTCTGAAGCAAGGACATCGAACGAATGTGTTACAAACTCAATCTAGTCGAGTCGAGTTGAGGTCATTGACCGAGCCACTCGTGAGAAGTTCGACTCAACTTGATTCATGTAACAACCCTAATTTCGTTTCTTTTTGCCACTTTACTAGCTCATCCACAACAAGAGCTTTCTTTTCTTTTCAGGGAGTGAGACCTCCCTTTTCTTCCTCAATTAAGAAAGTCAGCCCCTTATGTACGTAACACTCTTCGATTATCCACTTGAACACATGTCAGCGCCACAACATCTCAAAGAGCCCTTGTCACCTGCAACATCAGTCAAGGGCTTGTTTGATAAAAATTAATGCTTATATCTAAATTTTGAATGCTAAATCATAATGTTGAATTGTTTAAGGGGGTGTCTGATTCGCATTTGTCAATGGGAATAGCAATGTGTTTGATTGAGGGGTCCATCACAATCAGAATCGTAAATCCATTATTGTTGTTTGGTTCAAATTCAACAATAGGAATGATTGTGATTGATAATGTTTAGTTCACCTCGATTTTAGCAATGGAAATCAGTTAATTTTCAAATTTACCCTTAAATAGATGAATGTAAAAGAGAAAGTCGAGAGAATGAGTAAGATCATGGAAGTAGATAGAGGAAGTAGATAAATGAGAGCGTAGAAAGAGACAATGAGTATAAATGCTTATAGAGAGTACAAGTTAAAAAGGTTGAGAGAGAAAGTCGAATAAGAATAATAAAGAGAGAAAGTGAAATATGAAATGTAGAGAGAGAAAATATAATAAGAAAATTAGAGAGAGAAAAGTAAAGATGGAAAATTAAATAGGAGAGGTAGAGAGAGAAAGTGAAATGAGAGAGGTAGAGAGAGAAAATGTAGAACGAGAGAAGTACAGAGAGAAAGGGGAATGAGAGAGGTCAAGAGAGAGTGGAATGAGAAAAGTATAGAGAGAAAGTGGAACGAGAAAAGTAAAGAGAGAAAGGGAAATGAGAAAAGTAAAGAGAGAAAGTAAAACAAGATAAGTAGAGAGAGAAAGAAAACTGTGAAAACTGGAGAGAGAAATTGGAACGGGATAGGTAGAGAGAGAAAAGGGAATGGGAGAGTTAGAGATAAAAAGTGGAATGGTAAAGGTAGAGAGAGAAAGTAGATTGAGAGAGGAAGTATAAATAGAAAGTAAAGAGTGAAAGTGAAATTAGATATGTAGAGATAATATGTGTAATACGAAAAAATATAAAGAGAAAGTGTAATAAGAGAGAAAGTCAAAGGAGAGAAGTTAAAAGATAAAAAACTCTGCTTGGCTTTGTTTTTATTTAGATAAAATCACATTTTTTCACTAAAATAATAAATCTATGTCCAAATACCATCAATTCTCTTTAAATTCAAATTTTAAAATTTAAAATTCCCTCTAAAATAATACTCACATAATTTAAAACATAATCATTACACTTTGTATTCTTTTTCTTACACAATTTCCCACCGAAAAAAACTCCCTCCAAAACACTCTCCCAAAAAATAAAATTTTTTTTATATGAGTTACAATCCAAGCATAGCCAAAGTGCAATAAGAGGAGATAGAAAGTAAAAGAAGGGAGTTAGAGAGAGAATGTCACTAAAAGGTAGAGAGAAGTTAAATGAAAGATATGCAAATAATGTGAAAGGTTACTTTGGTAAATGTATAAAATATTGATTGACTAATATGGGTAAATCGTTCAATGACGGGGGGCTAGTCATTGGGTGATTGCCAAGTTTTGGGTAATCACTCCCTTATTTTCATTACCATTACCCTGTACATTATGAATGGGACTGATTGCTACTAACTCCAATTGATTAATTCCATAAGTAGCTTATATATGAATAATGAAATTTTATCTTTTCGCATCTGAATCACTTGTTCTTGTTGGATAAATATGCTCATTTGAATGTTAAAATACTAAATATATACGATTTTGCCATTACACTAATTTTTAATAACTACATCCAAAAAATATTAATTTTACAATAAAACATCTAATATGGTTAATATAAATTATTACAAAAATATAAAACATATTAACTAATTACATTTATAAAATTAGGTAAAATAAATATAACTTATCAAATAATTTCTTACTACATAAATAGAATAACTGTAAAGACCCAAATTTTCGACTACGTAGTTCTTTGACCATATCACCTAGATTGCTAATTTAGGAATACTCAAGCCCTTAAAGTGGAAAGAAAGATGAATACCATTAAAGGAATTTAGATAGATTAAAAAAAAAAATTATATCGGCCCTAAATATTTCAAAAATATTAAAATAGAAGGAAAAGTTTAACTTGGAATTAAAAATAGAAAGGTGCAAAAGGACATAAGTTAGCATTTCCTCTTTAATTTTACATATACAAAAAACAAAAAGGGCTTTAGAAAATTATAACACTATTTTTAAGAAGGGATAAAATAGGATTTACAGGTTGGCAAGCAGAAATATATATATATATATATATATATATACGCACACAGAATATATGAAGAACGGAGTAAAATAGAAAAGGAAAATGTTAATTGTGGAAAATCCACCTACATCGACAATCTCATTCTAGAAAAAATATATATACCTCGATCAAAAATTACGGCTGAAAAACAACCAAAACAATTTGATTGGCCCTGCCACATCATAAGACAAGGTATCTGCACTGTAGGCAGTCCTACGTGATCTCAACTTGATAAACACAAAAGAAAAAGACTAAATAGACAAGAAGGAAAAATCGAGAAAATCTAAAACCAGCTTTTAAAGTAGTAGACCCAACGGCAATGAGTCATGCGGTTATAACCGCTGCTGTGTCTGAAGTGAAAATAATAATATAGCCATAGTCAAAACTTGTGATCAAAGCATAGCATAAAGGATAGACATGACTAGAAAATGAAATTTATCCATTAACACCGTATATTTGGTGTATAAAAACCAGAAGGCCATGAAAATAAATAATCAACTCATTTTTGCTACTTCCTTCGTCACCCATTTGGAGACCCACCAAGAAAACAGAAGAGTGGAAGAGGAAAGGAATGAGAGAAATAGAGGAAAAAAGGGTGAAAAGGAGAAGAATGAAGAATAGCAAGAGCAACCTAATAGCTCCAAGTTAACCCAAAAGCTAAGTTCATTAAAATCCTTTTGATTTTTTTCTTCATGCATGCTTTTAGTCTAACTATTTGTTGTTATTCTTTATGCAATGATGTTAAAACCCCTTCTTGGGTAGTAACAAAGCAAGATTCAAGAGCAAGAAAGGAGATTAAACGTTTGAACTTCAAGAATCTGAAGACGTACAACTTTGGCACCCAGAGAGTGGCAAAACCGCTACCCTAGCGATATTGCCGTTGTGCTTAGCAAAAAAAGGCTCTTATGGAAGGTTATACCTCGTCAGTGGCGAAAGCCTCTCTCTTTGATGGCTCTACTATTGAGAGTTGGCAAACAACGTTCCCTTTGGCAGTTCAACCATCAAGAGTGGAGATTCTGCATTGATTGGGCGGTTAAAACCCCCAGTGGGGTCTGAACTCCTTCATTCAAGCTTGGCGGCATTGTCATCGAGGGTGATAATGGCAAAACCGCTCTAGTCAACGGCTAAAACTGCCTCATTGGTCAGAAGCGCAACTCTTCTCCGATCTTTCTATGGCCTCAAAAACTTGCTTATCACCTACTTACTTACTTTATATATATATACACGCACCTCTGAACCAGGAATAAATAGCAATAATTGCTCTCCTTGGCGGCATAGCCGCCGAGAGCTTGACTTTTGCTACAATCTTCTTCTATGGCTCAACTATTGGCTTACTTGACACTTATACTGAAATCTCGTTTAGCAACCTAAGATGGTAGGGGTGAATTAGATTCTATGTCCCTTAAAAATTCCTTTTAAAAATATTTGCAAACTTCTTTTTCAAATTACTTAATCAAAGCAAGTATAGTTGTGTATTGTGTGGTTTGTCAAAGCCATTTGTAAAGCAAATTAAAGAAGACAAAAACACAGATTTATAGTGGTTCGAATTCCCCTTAAATTCTAATCCATTACCTAAGTCCTCTAACTTATGTTAGTGTGTGCGATTTGTACAGGTTGTCACATCAGACTGGTCAATTCGAACGTCTGAATTTCCAATGGCTTCCATCCACATTTAATGCTTCATCCGTAGCATGTGTGACTACTGGTGTGATTCATATCAGTCTTCGTAGATGACTCATTCATCGCGACATTCAAATTTCCAACGACTACTGACTAAAATTGATTGCTTCATCTGTAGCGCGTGTGACAGGTCGTGCAATTTCGCAAAGTGTGTCGTAGCCCTTCAACACTTGCTTCTATTTTCTTTTCTTGAACTTACAGTCACTGGCTCGAATGCAATTGATGTGGTGCGATTTCGTATCGCATGTCATACCCTTGTTGAGTTAGCTTTTTTTCTTTCCTTTTGGAGTTTTCATCGACTAGTTGTTGTAGAACTGGAGGTACGATTTCATAGCCCACATCTTACAAGCTCTTCTTGAGCTTTGACAATTGCCTTCCATTTTCTGGGCGTGTTCTTGAGGTACGATTGTAGGTGCAAATTTGTAGCGCCTTTCGCACGCCTCCCAGACTTAAAAGCATGTTTCTGCTTTTGTTGGAGGTGCTGTTGAGCTTCCACCCCCCTACTAATGGCGACAGTGGGACCTAAACAAATGTAAGCCTACATTTTTAATTAATTTCCTCTATTTTTGGCAAAAATTAAATAGAGCCAATGATGACTTAAATTTTGGGAAAAAAATATCAATCATGATAAAATAATAAAATACCCTATAATTATTCCTACTTGCAGTAGAAAGTAAGTACTACACTCTCTGGAAACCTTTTCAACATTTAACTTATGGTGATGATGTGGATCGAGTTTGGTAACATGTAGTAATAAAACATGTATTATGTGGCATTCATTTGATGCCATGTCATACTTAGTTATCAAAAGTGTCATTATGTCATCCTTAGTTATCATAAGTGGCATTATCATTTGACAAAAGGGTAATATTGTACCACATATAATAATGTTAAGGGTATTTTTGAGTCAAAATAAAGATTGAGGGAAAATTTGCACCTTGTGCAAGACGTTAGGAACAAATATGCACATTTGCCCAAACATCTTCTGTAGTTGCCATCTCCTCTTCACTTGAAGAGTCATCCCAAGTTTTCACTTTTTTTTTTTTTTTTTTGACTTTCTTGCCTCTTGCCATTTTGTAAAACGAGGGAGAATAAAATCAAGAAAATAATACTGTAAGAAATCAAAATCAAGGTTGCAATGGATCTTTTAACTCAAAGGTTGTTAAACCTTCAAATTTGAGCCCTCGCTCTAATACGAATTGAAACCCCGGTTAATAACCTAAGAGGGAGATGAGGTGAGTTAGGTTGTTTGGAAATTTAAAGAATTTCTTGGCAACTTTGAAAAATCTTTTTCAATGAAGGCTAGTTTTAAGGATGCCTGACAATCCAAATCACATCCCCCATATTTATCATTCGAATGAAGTATTTGGTTGAAATCCCCTATGATAATTGATGGGTGTTGTTGAAGTTCCTTGCATGATCTGATATGATTCCAGACAATCTCTCTAAAATGAGAATTCGATTAAGAGTCCTCACAGATGTAGAATATTGCCAAGGAAAGTCGAACAATGTTAATCACAGACTCATTCTCTTAATCTCAAATATCACTTAGCTACTTTAATCTTAAACTAACAGTATTAATGAGTTTGAACCACAGTTGTCGAATCGCGATACGCATCGTGTATCAAAAATATTGTTTCACGATACGCGTATCGTATCGTGTATCGTATCGTGTATCGTATCGTAAGATACGTTTGATATAATATAATACAAATTTTATAGATATTGAATATTATATAAATAAATAAAAACATGTCATAATTATATATATTTTTGTTATACATACATAAGTATACAAATTATAATTGATTGTTTTCTATAATAAATGGTTAAAGGAAAAAAAAATAATAAAAGAATGATCAATTAAAAACAATGGAAATTTAGCAAGAGATAAAGGAAAACAATTAATAATGGATTAAAAAAGTTAAGGGAAAGAATGAATTGGGCAACAAGATTCAAACACACAAGCACAATGTAAAAAAAGAAAACCTTAACCACTAAGCTAGTCTAGCAGATGCATGATAAATCAGATCTAAATAAATAAATATGTTCGAAAATGGCAGGGGCAAGGCTAAAAAAGCATTTGTCCCACATCGAATTTACATGAATGAGTGGAGTGCTTGAACTCTTACAAAATAGGGCCGAGCCACTGTATGCCAGCTTAAGCAAGATGGCTATGTTGAGACGTGCATGCTCATGTCCCACCTACTCCTTAGCCATCCGAGCTTGCGTTGAGGCTTAATTTTTAGGCTTAACTCAAAAGTTTTTGAAAATTTTAAAAATTTAAAGGGGGGAAAAAAATGTTCGAGTCATATGATACTAAAAAATGTATCGAACCTATGTGCGATTCATATCGAAATTGCTCTTTTATAATACGTATCGCGTATCGTACGAGTTTAATAACTATGGTTTGAAAAACAGAAAATTAGGTGGAGCAAGTAACCTAACTTCCTCTAAGTTCAAAACAAGTATGATTTAACAATTCATGCAAAAAAACACACAAGTTTAAATAAAAAGGAGAGAATTCAAATGTAAAGGTAAAACAACCTCACAATATTATTAATCAATAATATGAATTCTTAGTTATGAAATTCGGCTATGCCCCTATTTATAGGTGAGGGCTGTAGTCGAATTTATGGAAGAAAAATAAAAGAAGGAAAGGAAATAAGAATGAAAACTAACGAGAATTGGAAACCTTACAATTACCAAATTTCAAAAGAAGCATGAAATTGGCAATTAACTTTCGGCAATCCCAAATTGACTTACATAAAAAGTTAAGTAAGAAAAGGAAAAGAGACACTTAAATTCGGCTATCTTAGGAGTGCAGTATAGCCAAAATTCTAAGGAGAAAAGGAAATAACTATTTTTGGCTGCACAATTTCCTTGTAGCCGAAAGTTTAAGAAGGAAAGAAGAAAAGAGGAAAAAACTAAAAGAAATAAGGAAATCTCTAGAATAAGCTAAGTTTTAAGGGAACTTAACTTATTATATTTTTAACTAAGAAAGTCATAGGAAACATGCACAAACCCTAAAACTTTCTAAAAGCCGTAAGTAACTTGCGCATGAAGTAATCTTGAATTCGGGCTTTTGAAGTGTGGGCGGGCCGAATTTTAGAGAAACTTGAGTGCTGATGGATTTGGCCCAAATGTTGATGGATGCATGAATATTATGGATCAAGTGGTTTCGAGAAGTCCACAGACTTCAAGAAACATTTCGTCTTTTCATTGTGGGCTTTGAGCTGGATTGTCATCATCCATAATTTCATGGATAATGACCTTGCTGCCCTCCTTCTTTGGAACTTGCAAATATGAGAATGCTCCTGGTCCAGGAACTGCTGACTTTGCTTGACTGAGCTAGGGATGACCGCATCATTCCCTCTCTGTTGGAAAGGATTCATCCTCAAACATATTATGTTAAGAATTAAAATGAAGCAAGTCAATAATATGGAAAAGCAAAGCAGATTTCGCCCTCACCAGGCTCTGAAGTGCCACAACTGTGAGCCTTTGTCAATCCCTCTGTGTGCTGATGTTAGCAAGTCGCCACTCCCTTTGGCTTTGACACAATAATGTATGCAAAGCCATCTTCGAAGACATCTTCTGGCGTTTAAGACTAAATATTATCTCTTCTTATGCCTTATCTTGTATAAAAACGGCCTTACACTTCTTCAAACTTGCTAATGACCAAAATTCAAGAGCAGAGTGGAAATTTCCAGGTGAAACATGCGCCTTAGTGGGCATTTCTGCAAGATGATGTAATGCAGAGTTAGGCGAGATCCTCCTACATTTGGATTGAGAACTAATAAAAACCTCTGCCACAATCCTAGCTGGATCTTTGTGGCAGTTTATGAGAGCAAACTTAGAGTTGCAGGTGGGTGCAGTTGAGGAAGAAATTGGAAAGCATGGTGTTGTAGACTGAAGTACACTATGCGGAATGTTACCAAGGAAAGTTTAACTAAGCGACGGTAGCTCGTATAACTTCTTACCTCTTATAAGAACTTGTCAATCTCTATAAACTAACATAAACTAATTTAACATGTTATTCGTAAAGAAGACGAAGAGTTGAAACATGCGAATTAATTAGGTAGAGAAATTAATCAAATTAGCTAAGTTTCGAAAACTTATATATAAATTACAAGCATGCAAAATACATAAGTCAATAATAAGGATGAACTCAAACTATACGTTTTAAGATATGAATTCACTAATTAATTAATGAAATCGGATGGCCTATTTATAGGTGAATTGGTAGCCGAAAATCTAACCTAAAAGAACTAGGAAAAAGAAGTAGAAGTTGAAACCAATCAAGAGATTGATCTCATGTACAAACCAAAACCCAAATGAACTAGGTAATGGTTGGCATGAATTTGGTCACCTTTCTAGAGTAATGGGTGGACGAATTCAGTAAGTAGAAAACAATTGTAAATTCTATTCCAGAAAGGTGAGCAAGAAGTGATCTTTATTGGAAATTACCAAGCTAGTCTAGTCGTAACAAACTAACCAACTTGTAACAAATTAAGGGTAGAAATAGGAAACATGCACAAATCCTAATCCTTCCCCAAACCCTAACCCTAGCCGTGTTCCCCTTTGGGTTGGCCGAAATTGTGTGGTGGACTTCAAGGTGGTTTCGGCCCATTGATGATGACGCATGATGGTGTTGATGTAGGGAGGTTCTGGAATCTTCTAGAATCTCCCGAAATCATTTTGGAAAGTCAAAAATCAAGAATTTCAAGATTCTTCAAGATTCGTTAAAGTGTGAAGTTCAAGATTTTCAAGAGAATCAAGAACTTCAAGAAAAGTCTCTTTAAAGTCTAAGAACCTTCTAGTGTCTTCAAGAAATTCAAGAAATATTCCATTTCTTCATTTCTTCCTGGCTTTATCTTCCAGGGCTTTGCCTTCAGTGATCACTTAGGCTTCCCTTGCACAAGTCTGAACCAAGTTGTCAAGTTCTTCCCTCAACTTCCTTGCTCTGCTACGTGTCATTGGCCCAGTGATATCTACAAATGGGTCTCTTTGATATGGACTCAGATTGTGAAGCATTATTGGACCTCTGTGCAACACTCGGACCTCCTCAGCTTCAGTAGTAGACTCAATTGCTCGTGGACTTGTTAATGGACTAGGAATGCCCTCATCACATGTGGTAACTTTAGCCACAATTCCATTTTGAATTCGTGACCTTTTGCCTAAGAAGTCTTGGTAGTTGTAGGGGTCTTTCATTTCTTAAGAGATCTTGACATAGAATGCTGACTAGGGGGGGAAAAGACGTCTGAAGCCAGGGGATATGAAACCACTGAACTTGCTATGGAGACCATAGGAACAACAGAGTGATTTGGTTCTTCTATCAATTCAAACTGAAAACCATCCTTAACATGTTTCGAATTTAGCATTTGAAAATAATGCCTACATGTACAAAAAGAAGTTACTAGAACACGAGTTTTACACTTAACCTATTGACGACAACGAGGTTGAATTGTTGTGGAAACATATACTTTGAGTACACACTATATCTACACCTCTTTGCTTGCTATGTTTTAGAAAAACCTTATCAAGATATGCCTCCAATTAAGTATCATCAACCATGGAACATCTGTATCGCGGATGCCCTATTTGTCCACATCGTCGGCAAAACTTATGAATACGCTCATATCTAAAGTCTACCCAAATTTCATTCCCATTCCTTGGGTGAAGGAAAAAACCTGGAATAAGAGGTTTTGTTGGGTCCACCCAAATGCGAATTCGTAGAAAGGATGCTTGATGTGTGATCGTACCTCCTCAACATCATCCACTATTCAAGCTAAATTTTGCCCTGTTATGTGATTGAAGCATTCGATAGGTAATCCAAACAGATGCACCCAAAGAAAACCTTGGTCACCCAAATATGCGCCAAAGACAAAAATCATCATAGGTCTTTCTACAAAATAACCATTACAACTTTGATGATCAGTTGAATCATTAGCTGCTAAGGTTATGTGAATGTGGTCTCCTTATCTATTCATTCAACTGATCATCAAAGTTGTAATGGTTATTTTGTAAAAAGATCTATAATGATTTTTGTTTAATTGTCTAGCTATACCCCGTAAATAGATTAAAAAATATATATATATTTAATGAAGGATCAAAATTATCAAATGCATAACAAGATTTTTTTTTTTATAGTAATAATCCATTTTTAAAGGAACATTCCAAAGGCATGTTAGGGTTTATTCCCAAAATAGAGACTTCACAAATTTGTTTATTTATTTATAGTTTGGGAAGAACATGATTTTATAAAGGGCAAATTACTCAACAATATGTGTAAAAAAGTTTCTAATGACCCTCTCGTGCTTTTTTGAAATCTGTAATATTTATAATTTCAGTTAACTTTAACAGTGGGAAGCTTATTTTTGTCAATTTGTCATTCTATATCATTAATCTTTTTTTAAGAATTATAATTATAAGTTTTTTTAAAAAACCTTTTCCAACTCTAGATACTGTTTTTCTCCTTATTTCTCTCTAAAACCAACGTCAATCGCATACTAACACACCCTCATCTTCTCCACCATCTCACGACATAGCTTCTCTAACCAACAACTGTCTTCTCCACCAACTCACCCTCATCTTCTCCTAACAAACATTGTCTCCATCGCTACCACCATCACTATCACATACTATCTCTTCTCCTAGAATTTTCTAATTCCAACCCAACACCACCATCGCATGGCAATAACTTCCGTTTCGGAAGGATCAAACGACGACGGGACTAGAATTTATGGCGATGAGTTGCAGCCCCAACAGAAGCATCGAAAACCCACCTCTACCCTCAAAACTCCCAAATCCTAACTCCAGCATAATCGACACCATACCCCATCACAGATCTAACTGTCGCCGCCTCCATCACCTCCTAGTCTTGCCGTTATCTCCATTGCCTATGAGTCTAGTCGTTGCCTCTATCTCCTTATCTCTCGTCGCCACCTAAGTCGTCTCTGCCCCTCGCCGTTGCGCACATTGCCTCTGCCCCTCACCAGGAACTGGAAGTTGTAGTTCTTGGCTACGTACACTCCGACGGTTATTCCTGAACTGGAAGCATCTCCTGATCAATCCCAATCTGGATTACTTTACTTATCCAAATTTTGGGTCGTTCGCTGGTGGCGATTTTTAGGGTTTTTTTTTTGGGGGGGGGGGGGGATTTCTAGGTTTTGTTGCAATTTTTTTGAGGTGAATAATTATGAATAGAAAATGGTACAAGCATTAGTGGAGGAAAAACTGCTCTTTATTTTATTTTATTTTATTTTTGTGATTTATTTGCTTGCAAAGTGTGTTTGATTTTTGATTATTTGCAAAAGGGTTTGTTGATTGGAGTATATAAATGTCTAATGGCGGCTGTGGTGGTGGCGATTCTTGGGCGACGGTGATGGTGGAAGGTGGGTGGTGGTTGTGGCTATGTTCAAAAACTAGCCCATTGCGTTGAATTTTTAAAGGGGCATGCTAAATGCAGGGGGGGGAAAAATTCTAAATATAAGGAAGTAGAGATAATATTTTGTATTTCTACCCATTTTGTCTCTATTCCTAAACTTACTTCCGCCACCTAACAGACACCGCCAGCCGCAGACGCCGACCGCTGCCCTTGGGTTTTCAAATTAAAAAAAAAAAAATTTTTAATAGATCCAGCCTAGGTTTTCATTTTTGGCGCTAGAAAAATGGGATGAAACCCACAAAAGTAGGTTTCATTTTCGGCCTTGAAGAAACGATCCCGTTTTCCCGCGCCTCCGTGAGCCGAGAAATGAAACCTAATTTTGTGCGTTTCATTGCCATGCCCCCCCGGAGCTTCAGATTCGGCCAGATCTAAAAAAAAAATTCGACTGCGACAGTCACGACTCCTGCAAAGTGGAGAAAAGTAGGTAAAAAAAATACATATTAGGTTAGGATCCTAACCCAAAAAGAGGGGTTAAGGCTTGATCCCTTTTTTGGATTAGGATTCCTAACCCATAATATCCAAAAAAAAGGGTCAGGCCTAACCCCACTTTTTTTTTTTGCCTTTTGCCTTTTGCAATTTTTTTCTTTTAAATAAATATTTTATAATTAATGGTCTCCTAGTTAATTGTTAATGCAAATTTTATAGTTATGTGTGTATAATTTATATATTGTAATGCATAGTTAGACATTTTCTTTTGGTATTATTTGTGTTTAATTTAGACATAAATGCAATGTAAGCTAATTTTTATAATTTAGTGTTTTAATAGATGTATATTATTGTTTTAGACATTTATGAATTATAGGTTTATTATAATGCATAATTTGGCATTATATATGTTTCATTTAGACTTAGATGTATTTGTAATTTAATTAAAATTAAACTAATAGATATTAGTGGGTTGGTGGGGACTAGTGGGGGCACTTATTAGTGGTGGGGTGGGTTGGGGGGAGGGGGGACGATTTTGGTATAACAACAAAATACTATCTCTTATTCCCTGCATTTAGTATTACAATTTTAAAATATTGATAGATTTTTGGACAAAAGAAAATATTAGGTGGAAATGAAGGGAAAAAAGGATAATTAATATGTAGAGAAAATTATTCATATTGTATAGAAATGAAGGGGGAAAAAAAAAAGAAGCCAGAGTATTTAAGATATGAAAAAAAATTACGACGGGTAAAATTTTTTTTTTTTACAAATAATATTATTAAAATAATCAAAGTTTGTAAAAGTAAAAATAATAAATTTTAAAAAATTTTAAAAGAATTTGAAATTTAAATGCTTACAATAATATAGTACTATTTATGTTAAGGGTGAATAAGCAGTTTGAAGGAATGAAAAAGTCATTTTATATTTGTATTAAGGGTAAAGAGTCATTTAGCATAATTTTTTTTTTAAATTTGATGATTTCATGTTTGACTGTCAAACTTAAGTGAAATTATAAACCTTACAGATTTTGAAAGAGCACGAAATGGTCATAGAATCCTTTTTAAACATACTAGGGTCAGCTATAACTTTCGTAAAATACATAGGGATTTTTGTTAATTTATAAAGCCTCTTTTGTCAATTTTTTAAAAAAAAATCTGTGAGAAATCTCTTTCTTCACAGATTTTTTTGGTCATAATTTGTTAAGAATATGATTTTTCAGGAATATCTTTTTTTTTCTTTTTTATTTTTTCACAAGGTTAAAATTCAACTCATAGTCAAGGTAGTAATGGTTATGGATTGCTTCAAAACAAAAAAAAAAACAAAAAAAAAGGGTAATGGTTAGACAATGGAGTTTTTTGCCAAAATAATACATTTTGGCAAACTAATTACCAAAATAACACAAACTCAAAACTAATTGCCTAAATAATATTTTTTTTGTCCAGTCAGCTTTTAAATGCCCAGTCAGCTTGCCCAGTCAGCTTCTTCTTCCTTCCTCTCTTTCTTCTTCTCACCCACCGCCGCCCACCACCGCCCACCGCCGCCCGCCGCCGCCGCCGCCACCAACAAACTCTCATCTTCTTCTTCTTCCTCCTCTTCCTTCTTCTCCTTCTTCTTCTCCTTCCTTCCTCTCCTCCTTCTTCTCCTCCTCCTCCTCCTCCTCCTCCTCCTTCTTCATCATCTTCATCACTCTCATCTTCTTCCATCTTCTTCTCCTTCTTCTTCCTTCTTCTTCTCCTTCTTGTTCTTCCTTCTTCTTCTCCTTTCTTGTTCTTCCTTCTTCCTCTTCTTCTTCATCTCTCCTCTTCTCCTTCTTCTTCTCTCCCACCGCCGCCCACCACCACCCACCGCCGCCGTCGCCAACGACTCATCTTCTTCTTCTTCCTTCTTCTTCTTCCTCTTCCTTCTTCTCCTTCCTTCTTCTTCTTCTTCATCTTCAAACCCATGTCTCATCTTCTTCCTTCTTTTCTTTTTCCCCTTCCTTCTTCTTCTCTTCTTCTTCTTCTTCTCCCTCTCCCTCTTCTTCTTTCTCCTCTTCTTCTCCGGAGCCGGAAGTGATGGATTGGAAGTGGCGGCGGGGAGAAATGGTGAAAGGGGGAAGGATTTTGCCCAAAAGAAAAAATTTTGCCCAAAGAAATAGTATTTAGGAAGAGGAAGGAGGAGGAGAAGGAGGATAAGAAGAAGGAGAAGAAGGAAGAGGAAGAAGAAGAAGGAAGAAGAAGGAAGAAGAAGAAGATGAGAGTTTGTTGGTGGCGGCGGCGGCGGTGGGCGGTGGTGGGCGGCGGTGGGTGAGAAGAAGAAGGAGAGGAAGGAAGAAGAAGCTGACTGGGCATTTAAAAATTGATTGGGTAAAAAAAATGTTATTTAGGCAATTAGTTTTAAGTTTGTGTTATTTTGGTAATTAGTTTGCCAAAATGTGTTATTTTGGCAAAAAACTCTAGACAATGTACCGTGTACGCTCTAAACAATGTCTAAAGACTCTAAACCCTTTGCCAAGGCAGCGGCCTAGTAGGAAACAACAGGAGAGGAACTATTTTGGCAATGGCGATGGATTTCGAAGTGGACGAATGGGACCCAGATTTCATGGAACAACTCGTCATAGCCGAAGAGCTAGCTTTAACCACCTCCGCCACCCAACAGCCACCCCAACCCCAGCAGCACCGCCCTCTACATCCACCTCGGCCTTACGATGACGTTAGCTATTCACCTCCTCGCGAGTTGTCTCAGAGAGTCCATGACACTTCGGCCATACTGGGCCATGGCCAGGGCCTCCCCTGTTTCTCTTCGAGCTCTGTCTCCAGTCCCGTACTCCCTGGCACCACCAAAGGGCAAAAGATTGACGGCTTTAAGGTTAGGGTTGGCTTATGGAAGTTGATTATTTTTGCGCATATGTTTCTATTTGGGATGGAAATGACCTAATGGAAAGATTTAAATGTAGTGTTTACTGTTCTTATCAATGACGTTGTGAATACCAACGTGATTGGAGTGTTTATGAACATAATTATGAGTGTTTTAGAATAATGTTGATTGTGTGGCCTGCTTCATATATTGCCCGGTATTTTTTGTTGATCTTATGCATTCCTGTGAAGTCGAACTGAGTGCAATTGAAAGGTTTATACAGGAAGGAGATGTCAACATGAGAATCTAGTCTTCAATGTTAATTTTAAGGAATAATTTATTTTCTTGAAATTTCCAGAGTTTTTGAATTTCAGTTGGATTTCCTGACAAGAATACCAAGTTTCAAACGAAGCTTCTCATTGAACTTTGCATAACATTTAACTGGCATGTAATTGTAGCACATACATTCATGTGTGTACACACCAAGTGAGAAGATATCTCCCAGGATGCATAGTTTTCCGTGATTATTTCCCCATAATTATGTGCACTTTTGTGTGCATATGTAGCCTATTCATATGGTGCTTTCTACAGAAGCTTTGTCAAAATGAACTTTCTTTTTGTTAACTGTGAAAAAGAAAGAAAGAAAGAATTTGCATAATTTGGAATGATCTAATTTGTATGGGTTCATGACTTTTGATTAACTGGAAATAAATCATTATGCAAGTTTAGGACAAGAAAGAAGAGCAACCGAAGTTCATAGTTGCAAAGGTTAATGACAAAGAGACGGAGGACTGCCATGCAAAAAGTAATTTCTTGTAAGCAACTCTACTGTGATCTGTCTCATGGGTGTTGGCTCAAAAACTGCTGAGTTGTCTCATTATATTTGTTAGGAGGATTTTAAACAACAAAGGAATGATTCACATATCCATGGCCTTGAGGTGTGATTGAAAACTTGAGGTGTGATTGAAAACTTGAACCAAAGCTTTATTGTCTCTGTTATGATGCTTTAGTTTACAAGCAGGCAAATTCAGTTAAGAAATGCTGAAGGCCCACAACAGTCATTAGAAGAGTGACAAAGATTATGTACTTGTTCATAACAATTCTTGGTGAACAACTTTAATTGTGGACTTTTTGTGTCCTTTATTCTCATTGTTTGAATGGAAGTTTCCTTTGATAATATACGTTTAATTGATTATAAAGATAGATATCTGTTATTGACAATTTCTGCAAAAGTTGCACCTTATGTAAAAAACTAAGTTCCATTGCCTTAAAAGAGACAAACAGATTGAAGTTATAAATGTTGATTTGTATACTTATATATGCTCTCTATTTGAAATAATATTAAAACTTAATGAGGTTGATATTCATCAATCGGAATGATTTGGGAGTACTTTTTATTTTCAGGAAGCTAAGGACTTTTTTCATGAAACACGAAGGGGATAAAAAAATGGTAAACATGTCTGCTAAAATGCTTAAATTTATATTACAAAAATAACTAAATAGGGATAATAATGACTTGTCTGCAAGAAGGTTGTTCAAAATGTGAACTTTTATACAATGCATTGTCTGATTTTGTCTTCAAAAGTTTGTTTGTCTTTTCTTGCTATAACAAGAAAAAGACTTGGTGCAGCAGCAACCAATAATCAGGTCGTTTCTTCTTTATTTTTGGATGCTCTTGTACACGTGTGAAATAATTGGGGGAAGTGATCCTTTAATTTCAAGTTTTGCTGAAGATTTAGGAAATCGAGCTTATTTTGTCCTAACTTTTGAGGCGGCTTTTGTTGCTAAAGATATTCAGAGTTGTGAACAAATATGCTTCAAGTTTACCATCTGTTATTGAATCTCGAATATCTCAAGGTTGAAAAGCTTATGTGCAAAGCTTTCCTTTTTGACATACTTTATCCACCTTGGGAGTGCCATGATTACTCGTATTTGGGCTACAGGATTGCTGTTACTTCAATGGGGATGGCATATTAGTCTAGATTAGATTGTAGATATACATATTTGCTTGGTTAACTGAAGTAGTAGAATACTGCTTCATGTGTTTCTGTTGCTCTACCTATCTTATTCACTAGGAAAAATTTTGAATGATTTTATTCCATATGATAGGCACTGTGATGGTGGTGTGCCTGATGATCATGGAATTCCACCAGAATATCAGAAGAGTAGATCTGCAAATGAAATGCATAGCTTCACTTTAAACAGATGTAAGTATTTATTTGAAATGGGACAAGTGAACAGCAGTCAATTTTCCTATGGCTGTCTTATTTTTGCTGTTATCTACAACAGTTGGTAAAGCAGTTGGAGTTCAGACAGATGATACTGGTGAATCTGATGCTTTAAAGTTTGGATATGGTGACTCATTTGTTGCTTCTCACCATAAAAATAAGTTACTAGGTATATGGGATTTGTTAGATGATGAGAAATCAGAAAAAGATTTTGCTTTGAAACTATTTGAGGCTTGTGCTACTGATTTTCAAGTCCTTTCTGGGTATTTGAGTTCAAGTTTACCTTCCAGTACAACAATAGAGTCTTCCGTTACAAAATCTGATGGGCCCTTTCGGGAATCCCTGCCATCCTCTCATTCAGCTGATGCTTCGAAAATTTCGCACCTCTTCCTTATGTTGACCAAGGTAACTAAACTCGTTTCGTTACATCTCTTCATAAATCTGTGGAAATGGCACGATATTAGTTGATTTAAGTTATACAGTTAACTGAGGATTTCAAATCAACTCTAGTAGTGCATGTTCAAATTTCAACTTTCTTGCTTGGCACTAATGCTAGTCTCTAATGTGAAACTTTATACTCGAGGAGTTGATTGTTCTAAAGTTTATTCACTATTTCTTGCTATATTATATACTAATGATTTTGACCTTTTCAGCTTCAACTAAATAAAGACTTAACCTAACCTCAAATTGTTATTGTCATGTAAAGGCGCAAACTTAGCATGTGATAATTGGTGTGCTCAAGGAAACCACAATAATGAAGACTTTGTCCCTCATGCGGGATTGGTAATATGGACCATATCTTGTTATCATATTCTATCATTAGGCGACATCTTATATGACCCACATCATGAAATGCAACCAAATTTTATGTTGGCTGGTGACCTAACACTGCCCTAGTCTTTTATCTAGACTTGGGCAATGATAAAAATATTTGACATGGGTGGAGTTTGATAATTGCTGTGCTTACTTAAAAAAAAAATATTGTTGAGCTTCTTGTAATCAAGATTCTATATTTTTTATAAATATTATTGGGTTCTCATTTGGCTTCTAAGGAATGGTTTGCAATTTTTAACTCTAAATTTGTTATGAGCCTAATGTTGTTTTATATTTACTTATGCTTAAATCTGTTGGTATCTCTTATCTGAATGAAATAATCTTTATGTTCTTCATAGGTAGATCTATTGTAAATATTCACAAAATGTTTTGTATGAACCTACAGTTGAAATATGTGTTCATAACGATGCATAGAAATCAACTTGGAGAACCTGGCATAAAATCAAGGAAATATGTGACAACAGAATTATTTAGTCTTGTTGGTAAATGAGCTTTTGCTCTTTAGAAATTCAATTTGCAATGGATGCTTCTATGTGGTAATTGTGTTTCTCTAGTGTTTTCCCCTGAAACTGCTAATAAATTTTCTAATCTCATCATAATATTAAATCACACACTAGAATGCAAGTAAGACTGGAAGGTTTCAAGTAATTGTGGCCCAGCTCACTTTATCAATCCTGGACTCCTACTCTGCCCAAAAGATGATGATTCATTTGTTTATGAATGTGCTATCTGACTTCTCAGTAGTTTTCCATCTTTTTCACCCAGTCTATCATTAAATTCAGATTAACTTCTATGGTGGGTTTTCTAGGGTACAATGGAACAATTTTTCTTGATGAGAGGTTCGTCCTCAGTTTAATTGACATTATCATGCTACAGTTCCATGTTCTGTAGTATCTCCCATCCATCGATAAAAGAGGATGTGCTGTATTCAATAGATAGGAAACATTAGTTGGTGGAAATAATGACCGTTGACTTCTTGAGTGTAGGACCATATGACGAAAGATGGATACTTTTCTTATTGTTGGGCCGCATCTTTTGATGTTCTTTCATATGGGACCTATGAGGAACCATCTTTTTAAAATGAAATGTCATTTGCCTAGAGAAATTATGATACTCATTTTCAAACATTAGGATTTTGTGGGTTTTGATGGATTCTTTAGATCATGTTCACTTTTTCTATAACATTTTTACTCGCACAAGATGCACAAGGTGGGCATATTTGACTGTATACTGGATGGATTATTTGCATTCATGTCTTATATCTAGTTTGCTTTTGATAATACTTATGCATTTATAGATTAGCAGTGGAATAGTAAGACTGGAAGACCTGCTGGAAGCTTTGGTTGATTGTTGCCTACTGAAAAATGTGAGTCACAACAAAAGTGTCCTTTAGCTTTATAGCTTTCTTCTACTTCTTTTCTTTTCAAACCATCATTTGCTATTTACAATGAAATTCTTCAATGCACTTGTCAGTATTCTTAAATGACTATGCCTTATCATTGTCACAAGCCATTTGACTGAGTAAACCAGGAATAATATTAGGTGCTCTTTCAATTTTTTTGATATGCATGATCATGTGGGTTGAGATTGAGCGGACATTCTTAGCTTACTACTTCTATCAAGTTTTAGCATATTGTGTTGCAGTGTGGGTGAGGTAACTATCATGCTTTCCAGTTTTGATGCATTGGCTGAAATAATGAATATGCCAAGTAGTTTATCATGTGAGAGCTGTACCTCCGGAATGGGGTTGGTTATGCTAGAAGAGATGTAATGCATGTTTTTCAGTTGAACACAAATGAGTGGAGAACCCTTGTCAAGCAGTGGATTGAGTACTTTGTGATGTTTTGGCTAGCTCTTTATTCTTGTATACCATAATTGCTATTCTGCTTGTTTTGCTGATGTTAGTTGATAATGGATTTTGCTTTAGAGTTTGAGCTGTTCATGATGGTTTTGTGGCTGATCTGTTGCATGAGGCTCAAAGTTTGGTGTTTTTCTCCCAATAATCCAAAATAAACTGAAAGTGATCAAAATGGGGGAGGATTTCAATTTATTCCCAAAGTAGATACTCACCTTCAGTACAAGATATTTTTTTAAAGTGTAAGCTTGTTTCTCTAACTAGCCTTCAGTTAAATATGTATATAGAGTGATGATGGGAGAGTGAAATTTTAGAGTAAATGATGTGGCATGTATTAAAAGGCAAAATAACTATCCACATCAATTATTATTATTGTATGATCACTAATGGATAATATTGTCTTTTAACATATGCCATATCATCCGCTCTACACTTTCACTCTCCCAATCATTAAGAAGTCATGCGAACTTGCTTTCGCCTTGACTTAGAAAAGCAAAAAAAAAAAAAAAAAATTACTCTTCTTCTATCAAAAGAAATGAGAAGCAGCATTAGAACTGACAAGGTGGCAGATGCAAAGCTCCAGCAAGCTGCACTTTTTCCACCCAAAGCTCCCTTGATGATGAATATAAAAGTGAGCAAAGCAAATCAACCCCAACAAATAAAATCCTCTCAACAGCCCAACTGGGGACTGCTGAGGCTTTGATGGAGAAGAAGACTGAACTCACTGTGATCAAAGAAGTTCTGCAAAGGTGGCAGGACAAACAAGCATCATCAAGAAGCCATCTATTCAAGCATTCTTCATGGAACAGATGTCTGCATTTGCTGAGCTTCACACTTGATTGTTCTTCTTGAAACAGTTCAAATACACAGCACAAGACATATCATAGCTTTCTTGATTGTCAAGTGGCTGCCGCCTTCTTGCAATTTCTTAAAAAGTTTTCAGGCTAAGATGATCTTTCACCATTGCCAACACTGAAAAGGAACAAGGCTGAATTGTTGACCAAGATGGTGATTTAAAAACAAATTGCCTTCAGTTAATAAATAAATAAATAAAATGTACTGAAGGCAAGTTTCTGTAACTCATCTTCTCTACTTTGGGAATTAAATGAATTCCTCTTCCATTTTGGTAATTTCCAATGTATTTTGGATTATTGGGGAAAAAACTCCAGCAGTGTTTTGAACGATTAGCTAGAATATACAAGGCTTATTTGATCCATCAATATGATACTTCAGTTGTGAGCATATTTAAGTGGTGATATCCATCGGACTCTTATGTAAGCTTGTTTATGTGGAATTAATTACTTCTCTGTGGTGGGATCTATTACTCTGGGCTAAAAGTGATCGACTTGTACCTTCCTCTGGGCTCAAGCCTGGGGAAGGCCTCAAGAATTACTGAATGTTTAAAATAAACAAAGACAACTTTATGAACAGAATGAGTGAAAAGTACAATTTGAAGGGAGAGATATCCTCTCTGTCTCTCTCTCTCTCTCTCTCCCACTCCTTCATGGAAAGAAAGGTAGAAGCACAGTAAAATCTATAGGTTGCGCAAGTTGTGTCACTATTACTTTGTATTAATGGCCTTTTAGTTTGTGTCTAGATATAGAAGCATAATGAAATATAATTGTTCATTCTTATTTATTATTGGATCTGGGCCATCTGGCAGTTACTTGTGCAAACTAGGAAATTCTGAGTTTCTGTATTCTCTCTGAGCATACATATTGATGGTTTCTTTAGTTTCTTGTGAATTTATTTTCAAATTACAGGAATTTTTTTGTAATTATCAAATTTTGGTTTTCAGGGTGCTATTGTTTATGGTTCTCTGCGTGTATTGCATGTGGTTTTAAAGCATGCTTTTAGGATGCAAAAGAAATTGGCACAAAGGTATATATATATTTTTCTCTCTTTGGCCTGTATGTGTTTGTCTTTATATCGAATATGGATGTAGCTGTGCCTGTATGAATTTGTATTTGTGCATATGTGTTATTCTCTGGTGGTTATTTTTTTGTTCCCTATATTTCTTATGGCTATCATCTGTCGAAGTGATTTGGTAAGATATAAAGCCTTTGAGTCACTAGATATGTTTTCATTCATGTCAATTAGATGATTGGGCTTTCTTTGGTGGTTTTGGTGCAACTTTAGTGGATTGAAAGTTTAATCCGTTATACTGTGCAAGCATCAACCGTATGAGGTTTAAGGTAGTTTACGTATTTTTCAGATTCTTTGCTTCAAAACGTCTTGTGCATGCTCACTCTTACATATCTGAAAAGGTTTATACGCTACTGAACCCTTGATGCTTGCTTAACTGATTGTTTATTTGACTATCAAAAGAAATATAATTGTATACTTTTGATTAAAAGTGCCATTGGTACTAGGAAGCGTGATAATTAACTTCCGATCCAGTCATTGTAGTTTTTATGTAAGTAATTGTAACTCAGTGAAGTATTTGATCTTTATACATTGTTTTGGTCTCATTTATATATTAATCTGATTAGTCTTTGCTTTAACAAGGAAAGCCATAGCTAAGCTTGAGAAAAGCATTTATGTAGAGAAGTGTGAGTTAAATAGACAATAATGATGCTCTGCAAGAATCAATTGACAGATCTTCATAGATGTATTTTTATCTTCTATTGGGATGGAGGGAGGAATTAATTTTTCTTGTTTGCTTCCATCATCATTAACCTTCTCCTGATCCTGTGAAATAATTGAACTAATGCAAAATAAATTGCATAAGTCTTTCTTTAATTGTGTGATGTATCTCTCCTGCTCTCATTTGATTTTTTCAGTTTACGGCACCAGGAACAATATTGTGCTCACAGCCCCTTTCTCTGAGCACATTCTGGCAGATATGAATAATCAAGAGTCATTTGAGAGTGGAAACCTGTTTTATCCTCGTGCAAAACACATGGCAGAGAAATTGGATTGTCAAGGAACTACTTGGTTTAAGGAAAAAAGGAATTCAATCATTTCTAACTCTCCAAAAGTCGACTGGATGTCATTGTTTGAGTTGATGAACCAAATTGTAATGGAAAATTTTGATGAACATGTACGACTGGAAGCCATTTCAATCATGAACATGATTGTCATCAGCTGTAATGCATACTCAGAAAGGGACAAGTAAGTTTAGAGTGGTTATGTATCTTCTGCAGCTCACTGGACGATTCCTTCAAGTTTTATATAGATCTTCCTTGTTGCAGGTTTGCAACAGAACTGGTATTTCGAACTGTGTCCCTGTTACTGAGGAAGGAAGCTGGTTTTTGTTTGAGAAAGCAAGCAGTTAATCTTTTTTACCAGCTACTAAACTGTGAGCTCCTATACTATTTTCAGTCAACTTTTGAAATTTGTTGCATCTGGGTTTACATTTGGCTAGCTTTTACCGCTGCTTACAATTAAGTAACCATATACTTGCGATTCCCCTAGGTACCATCCTTTCATAGCGCCTTGAAATATCTGAGACCGCATAATCTCTCTCTAGAAGCCGAAATTTTTAACCTCTATTTATAACATGAAATGAATCTCCAAAATTGTTTGTGGAGTTCCATAAGAAGACTATTGTTTATTATACTTTCATTTTCTGTTTAAGTAGCTCCTCAGTGATACATAAGCATCAGATATTAGTTGGTTTTATATGTAATAATGCAGCTTATGGCCCTAACTAGATTGTCATAATTTACAGCACAACATGATTGGAAAACCTATTTTCTCATGAAAACATGTGCTTTTTACTTTTTGCTTTCTGTTAAGAACATAATGTGATTTTTTGTATTAAGTGTTGCTCATGGGTGGTGCATTGCTATTTTGCTTTTTATGGACCAGAATGAAACTTTTTTCCTCCAGTAAATTACATGTTCATTGTAGTTAATCATCTCTGTACTTCTCATCTAAAAAGGTCCAAAAGTAACAGCTGCATTTTGTTTCGGTTACATTGAGGATGATGATAGCTCTCTAAAGGCAGAGGTTGATGCAAAAATCATTTCATCTGTTCAAGAATTCAGAGTGGTTGTCAATGGCTTGGTAGATTGTCTTTCATGCACAGGAAATTGCACCAAGGTAATTGTATCATTATGGTTTAGTTGCTTGTAATTTTTATTTTTGATTTTTGATTACATTGTTCATGCGACACCTCTCATCCTGAACTGGGTAGTTGGGAGATTTGTGATCTGTTAAAAATTCAGTGGGTTGTGGACTATTCTTTCATGACTTGAGTATTTTAGATTAGAGATGATGAACCATAGACTTTCCCTGGTTGGCCTACTGTTTCTGGTGTTGTAGTTGTTATTAGAGTGAATCTTGTGTGGTTTCTACATGAGGTACTTGGACTGTGGACCTGTGGTGTTGGTACAGAAAGGTAGTGTGGGAGAAAAGTTACGTGCTCTGCTAATTATTACTTTAAAGGAAAGGTAGGAGTCAACTATATAACCTATATGAGTTTTCTGTGGAATCTATGAAAATCCCAATTATGTAATGCAACCTAAGAGGGCGGGTGAATTAGGTTGTCTACCAATTAAAAACTTTTTTGGTAATTCGAATTTTTCTTTTTTTCAAACACAATTTAAATCATTGCCAAGTGTGGTGTTGATTTGCTAAAACAAGTAAAGCAAACACTCAAAGAGACAAGACATCACAAATTTATAGTGGTTAGGATTTCTCCTTGAAATTCTAATCCACTACTTTAGTTATACAACTTGCGATTTTCCTAATCCAAACTATAAAACGCCTAAAGGTGTATTTCAACCCTTATACTTGCTTAAGATGAACCTTTTGATCTTAAGACTTCCCCCAATTGCTCACCTCAATTACCCTTTAGGGTTAGGACTTTTCTTTTCTCTCTTGCCTAATCTACCTCTAAACTAGGACTTTTACACTTCCCTAAAGCAAACTCTTGGATTAGGACTTTCTCAAATGCCTACACTAAACCTCTTGAGCTAGGACTTTCAATATCTCCAATCTCCTTGCTCCCCCTTTCACCTTGCCTAACTCTTAATCAGGAGTTTAGGATTTTTACAATTTACCTAACAGACTTCGAAGTGTTTGTGACTTGTCTCTCTTTTTCTTTCTCAAAGAAACCTCTCAAAGTGAGGTTTAAGTTTAAGCTCAATGTTTTGGGTACAAAGGCCTCTTTCTCAAATTTGAGACTAAAGCTCTCTACAAATAGCTTCCAAGTGAGGCAATATTGGCTCTTCAATTTAGCATCTTAAACTTCATTTGGAGCCTTGGTTGTATTTATAGATGTTGCAAAAGTGAGCTCCAACGGCTCTTTTCTTTTTGCTGATCAGTCAACATGTCTCTAGGGGTGTCGAGTCGACATCGTGCATTTGGCTTGTTAGTGTCTAACAGCTAGTTGAAATGGCTAGATTCTTGAGATCTCGATTTGGATGTCGAGTCGGCATGGTTTCCGTTTGGCCATTTAGATGCCTTCTCGAGTTGATGTGTTAGTCAAGTTCATGGAAGATCAGATTAATTTCTTTTGAACTAGTTGATTGAAGGATAATATAGGCTAGCATGTTAGTGTTATTCTTCAATTATGCTTAAGAAATTAATGATGGAAGGTTGCAGTGGATGGTCAAGAAGTTATAGTCATGCTGTTTTTGGTTCAAATCATTGGATATCTTGAAAGACAGCTTGCCTTTCTTGATATTACATAATTTACACCAAGACGGTCATTTCATTAAGACTGTAAATACATCTAGTTTACGCTGTCATGACCAAGATGTCTGTGGTCTGCTCGTGAACAAGCCCTGTCAAAGGTCCAAATTTGAGCTTGGTGTTCATTGAACCTGAGACATGCTTGCGTGCCTTGATTCAGCCAACAAATTGGGCTTGAGCATCCTACTATTATCGAAACATCATTGAACTTAAATGAGCTTTTTACACACGCACATACTTATTTTCCAAAATATATTTGGGGAATTCTATAGCCATTATTTCTTTTCTTTCATATAGCCCATCACAAAAAAGCTCTCCCGAGAAAATTTCTTCGTCTCTCAATCTAGGGAGAGAAAAAGAGAGATAAGTCTCCCACCACAGACATCACTAGATCCAGAAGAATATCTACACATTGAATTTGGGAGAGGTAGACTAGAAATGGATTTTGAAAAGCCCTTGTTTTCATAAATGTTTAATTCTGTTTCCTACTACCAAATAGGAAGAGTGAAAGAACCTGAGGAGTTTGGTGATGATGTGGATTTTGGTTAAATTTGATGTTTATAGACCTTTATGTCATGAGTTTACTGGTGAACTCCTGCTTTTGTGAAGCTTTTGCAACATTGGTCTGTGATGGTGTCAAATTATTATTGTAAATTTATGTTTAAATTGAAATAGAAAAGGAAGAGCAGTGGTGGTGTGGCCCTAAAGAATATGATAATTTGTGTACATTATTTCCTTGTCTTTTTTCTTTCCCTACACAGAAGTTTACTTATTTATTAATTTTTAAATTGGCTGGATTTTCAGAAATTGAAGCTTCGGAGGTCTACTATAACTGTTATAGCATACATTGCGTCACTTGGAAAAGCTGGCCTTGGGATTTTATTAAATCATATGCTTCCACAAAGAAGCAACATCCTTGTGAGCATTCTGGAGAGTTTGAACTCGGATTTGGACCTTGAAACATTGGATGCTGTTCAGTCTTTTGAAGTCTTCAGAGAAAGGTATTATGAGTAATTAGTTTGTCTCACGCTGTATACTTTTTTTTTTATGAAATCAACTGTGTAATTTTATTTGTGCTCACGAAATTCGGTGAATTTATGAAGTATTTTCATGAAAACTATCTTTCCCGTAAAGATCAAAGATTGGGAAAAAATAGATTAGTGAAGAAAAAGATGGATTTATTCCTGAGATGGGATCAGCATCTCCATTTGCAACTGCTCTTGTTTTTTCTAGTTATTCATTTTCTTTAATCTTAATGGTTTTATGTGTCGTACCCTCTGTCAGTTTCAATGTGGTGTATGGGACCCTTCTTTCCTGTTGTAATCTTCATTCATATAACCTTGAACTTTTAATCCATGGGTTCCCATTAACTGATGGAAAAATGAATGATTCTAGCTAGGTTTCAAACAATCTTTTGAATGCGTAAAATTCACTCTGATGAAGTTGACATTTCATTTTTGCAGAACGTTGCTCATCCGGGAGGCTCTCATTCTTCTAAATAGACTCGTATCTCAACCTCAATTTTCCAATACTGTGCTGCAAGCCTTAACAAGTGGTAGAGAAGTAACTAGCCTGACTGTCAATGTTGCGAAAAGACTGTGCCACAAAGGCAAGTTCTTGTGGCAGGACGATAGCATCACTAAGCAGATAAGAGAATCTGAGATTGCTGAATTAGCCAGGGTGTTCAAGAGAAGAGTTTTTACATTCTTGGGAGATAACATATCCTGATATGCTCCAAGTGAAGAAAGACTTAGATTCCATTATGTAAAACTAACAGAACAATGAGTTTGGCATTAAACTTTTGACTCTTTTCTTTTTGGATGTCACTACTTGCTTATATTCCATTCCTTCAACCATACTTATTTGGAAGCCATTCACATATTGTGAAATGCTCATTCAGAAAATGAATGGCAACTTTGTTGGAGGAATTCCTTTTGATGTGGTCCAAATTATTAATGTTAATTGGGATATACATGGTCAAATTGCAAATTTATATTTTAAGTCAATGACCGCCCAAGCGTGCAAGGCGCACATCTGCTGTTATTTTATTCAAAATTTCGGTGATGTCTCTCCAACGGCAGTATTAGAAGGGGGCGAGTTTAGTGCCAGATTTTTTTTCGGTGTCAAAACCTGGCTGCTGGTGATAGTCGTCAGTCTGTGCTTCTTAGGACAGGGCATCTCCAAGCATATCTCTATATCACAACAATATTTCTACTTTTTTTTTTTTTTTTTTTGCATTAGTTACGATAAATTTATTCCCAATCATTTACCCATCTCTATCACTAAAAAGAATAATTTATCTAATTTCTAATTTATAATTAATTTTTATATTAGTTTTATTCTATTTCACTTTTTTCACAAAGTACCCCCAATCTTTTATTTCTTTTACGTATTTATCAAATCTAATAAATATTTTTTAAAGATAATAACTCGAAAAATATTAATTAACATGTATCACATAATTTGTTGACTATTTTAATAAAAGAAAACAAATTTTTTATCATAATGGGTTAATATATTAATTTATTAAAAAGAGAAAATTAAGAATTGAAGAAATTAGAGACTAAATTGCAATTTTCCTAACAATTAAAAAAAGAAAGTTGCAACATGTACAATGCAGAGGAATGAGCCAGTGTTCCATTAGTTGTGACGTAAAGAGGGTTATTCGGAGTCTGGGCTCGATTCCTACATCTGACAGTTCTGTCGACTCTGCAGAATGCTCATTCCCACAGCCCCTGCCTCCTATAAATAGATAGATAGTAGTGCCTAGTTCGAAAAAAAAAGTGGAAGGGGAAGGAGAGAGAGGGTTAACTCAGCATTATGGAAAAGGGAGTTAGGGGAAAATCGATCGGGAGGTGGTGACTTGTGAATTGGGTATTTGGGTTCAGTTTTGACCTAATCAAACTGACCAATTACTTTTTTGAGTAATGATAGACATTTCAACTAATCATCACAATTTTTCCATAGAAACTCATGTGACATGTATTCGCTGGTTACATTTTTATAAAATAATTGTTAATATCACATAATTGGCCAATGAATGCATGCCACATGAATTATATTGAAAAGAGTTGTGCTGAATTAGTTGAAATGTCTATCATTATTTTGTTGTTTTTTTTTCCCCTTTCCTTGAAGTAGAACAACATCATTCTACTTAAGGGAAAAAAAAAAAAAAAAAAAAAAAAAAGCAAAAAAACGAGACTCTTCTTCTTCCTCAGCACCAGGGCTGCTTTTGAAAACCCTAAACAATGGCGGAGCTAAGGGCTGGTAATACTATCACCCTCAGCTCCCAATGGATAGTGGGGCGTCAGCACCGGCTCGCTACTTCCCAGTACTGCCGCGGGACATCAATCTCTCTCTCTCTCTTAACTTGAACAGATTAAAGTGCCGCATAACTAGAATGATTTTCAAATAAGAAAACTTACATTTCCAAGTACTTGTCTTTAGTTCAAAATAAATCTTTGTTTTCTTGGAGACATCAATTTTACAACTGTGACAATTTTAATACGGCAAGTATTATTTCTACATTTAAAAATATCGTTCTCGCCTAGCGTTAACGGGGTGAGGTGTGGTGAAACTCGTGTTTTTTTTTATATATGATTTTCAAAGTGTTAAACCTAAGGTCTCAATCCTAGTTTTGATGATAATTGAATAAATATATGATTTTAATGCTTTGCATTAAAGACTTCAGAAAAAGTGTAGCAGAGCCAGCTGCGAACTGAGCTGCGAATTCATAGGCTGAAGAACAAGCCCAAAAACAAAGCCAATCTTCAGGAACCTGCGGCCAAAGCTGAGAAACTTGCAGGGGTAGCAGCGAAGCCAAGTGCGAATTCGCACCCCTTGAAGCAGGGTTGTCAGAAGCCAAAATTAAGAGGGGGGGGGGGGGGGGGGGGGGGGGGGGGAGGAGGGGGGAAAGGCTAAAAGATGAAAAAGAGGGTTGCGAAATTCGCACCTGAGTTGAGTTAGGCAAGAAGTAAAGGGAAGCAAAAAGAGAAGGAAGAGACTTGAACAAAGTCCTAATTTAGAGGTATTTGAGTGATTGAGGAAGAAGCCTTTTGTGCCCATTTATTGTGCTTCATTGTAAATCTCAAATTGAAGATGTAATCTTCTTAATGCACAAAGAAGGAAGTCCTATACACTTGAGAAGTGTGTTAGGCAACTCTTAAAAGTCCTAAACTCGGTGAAGTTGAGTTAGACATAAGAAATGGGGAGCAAGTAGAAATGAGGTGACTTGAAGAAAGTCCTAGTTTAGAGGTACATTGAGTAATTGAAAAGTCCTATCCAAGGGATTGGATTAGACATTGTAAAAGTCCTAACCAAGAGTTTGATTAGGCAAGGGAGAAGACATAGGGGCAAAAGTCTTAGGCAAATGGAAAAGTTTTAAGACCAAGAGTTTGATCTTAAGCACTTGCAAGGGTTTGAAACACGCTTTTAGGTGTTTTTAAGATTGGATTAGGGAGGGAGGGAGGGTTTGGGTGATGGTTAATGGGAGGGTCTTCTAACACTGAGGTCATGAGTCCGAATCTTGGTGATGCAATGGTTAAAGGGAAAGAAAAGAAAGAAAGAAAGAAAAAAGGATTGATTTTAAAGTTCCGCTAACTTCAGCTCAGATTAATGTGAAATATAGAGAGTGGCTTTTGCATTTAAAAAAAGAAGAAGATTGGATTAGGGAAGTCCCAAGTTATAGAACTTGGGTAGTGAAATAGGTATTAAAGGAAATGTGAACCACTATAAATTTGTGGTGTCTTATTTCTTGTTTATTTGCTTTCATCTTTAGCAAATCATTTCACGCACACCAACAAAATAGTTTTTAAACTCGTTTTTTAGAAGGATTTTTCAAAGGAAAATTTTTTATTAAGGGCGCAATAAGATTTGAAATTCTCGAAATGGACATTGAAATTTTAAAATTCTTTTTAAAGGCAACAAATAATTTAATATTTCAAATAAATGTGTCTTTATTTACCCTTTTCAAAAAAAGAGTAATATTTACTTTGTTTGTCAAAATTTAATTAAAAAAAAGTTTTTTTTGTTGATATATTCAACATCAATCAAACGTAATCTCTCAATTTTATGACTCTAATATCCATCAAAAGCTTTCCATGTTCACGTTCCAAGAATTGATTGAAGAAAAACTGGGTATTTATTTTCTGTATCTTGCTGATGTTAATCGTGAAAATTAATTTGCTATTTAGGGTTATGTTAGATAGGCGGGGGACATGTTGGGGTGGAGAATGGCCAAAGTTCTAACCTTGAATGAAATTAGCATGAATTATGCTAGAATATTTTATAATCTAGAATATATAGCCAAAATTTACGAAAGGGTGCTAGCTCCTTCATTTAATAGCTAAGTTTGGGTTAGATTACAACTAGTTTGAGTGCACGGAGTGAATCGTTTTTTTAGAATAATATTAAATTGAAAGTTTGTTTTGAAAAAGGGTAAAACCAACATTCATAATTTATTTACTACATTAAATTTTTTTAACGCCCTTAAAAAGAATTTTAAAAATTTAACGCCCTGTTCGAGAATCATGAATCTTATTGTACCTTTTATAGGAATTCTCCCTTTTTCAAAGTTGTTTTAGAATTTTTTTTAAAGTGCCAAAACCTAATTCGTCCCCTCTTATGTTGAAAATCGGGATTTCAAAAGTACTATAATAGCTATTGAGAAAATAAATAAATATGATAAAGGAAATATTACAATTAATAATCAATAAAAGAAAGTAATATTAATTTAAATATATAAAATTTATAATTTGAAAAAGCTATATTAAAAGGGGTAGAATACCCAAAACGCCCCTGTGGTTATCGAAAGTTACATGTGGATAACCTTCTTATGTTAAAAAAAGTTTTCAATGACCCCCACGTGCTTTTTCAAAATGTGTAACGTTAGAAATTTCTGTCATGATTAACAGTCAGTGGGTTAATTTGGTCATTTTACTTTTACCTTTTTTATTACTTTTTTTTTTAAACTTCTTTTAATATTCATCTAAGTTTTAACCACTAACCCTAAAACATTCCCCCCCTTCTCCCTCTCGTACGCACCACTCCTACCTACCGCTGCCTTCATCACCTCTCTCTCTCTCCACCCCTCTTCTATCATCTCTCTCACCACCGCTTCCAGCACCTATTTGTCTGGCCGCCGTTACAAATTGATGACTCTTGGTGGACGAATTTCCATCTCCATGGAAAAATGCCTAGATCTCTTTCATCACCTATTTCTCTCGCCCGCCTCCATAGCCTCTCTTTTCGGCATCCATCGTCTCTCTCTTTCGCCGCCATAGCTACAATTGCACGAAGGATATATCACCATCGCCTTCATTGGGATCGAAATCGCACGGAGAAGTCGAAGTTGATTCGCCGCCGCTACTACATACGACTCTTCGTCGATGTCGTTGCAGTTCAGATATGGGTTTCTCCCTCTTCGTTATTGCGGTTCCGATCTGGATTTCTCCCTATTCGTCATTGCAGTTCTGATATGGGTTTTTCCCTCTTCATTGGTTCCGATTTGGGTTTCTTCATCTTCGTCATTGCGGTTTGGACATAGATTTAGTTATAAACATGACGTTTGTAAATTTTTCGTAAACACAACATGTGGTGTTTTCTTTTGCAATGTACATTTTTTTTCTTCCCCGATCATGAACATGTTTTGTCTGCCCCTTATTGTTTTAGACGGCAAAAAAAGGTGATAGGAAGGATACAATTTGTTATCGGAATTGTTAATTGGAGGATATTTTTTACTAAACACAGGACACATTTTAAAAATTTTACATATGAAATTACTTTTTTACCCTTTTAAAAAATGAATTTTTTAGGGCCATTATATTTCTTTATGCAGTACAATTATCAATTTACCGCATAAAGAAAGGAAGAGAGCAAGCCGGTTCCTCTCCGTTCCAGTCACCCAAGGGTCTTCTCCGTTCCAGTCGCGCCGGCGAACGAATCATTGGAGCAATCGCGGATTCCATTCCATCTCCACATCGGACGGTCTCCATCGGCTCCATCTCCGATTCCATTCCATTCCAGCAGCGCATCTCCATCTCCATCCTCGATTTGAAGCGGCAACGGGGTTAGGTCGTTTTTTTTAATTTTTTGAAATTAAATTGAAATTGCAATGTTGTTGGTGTGATAATTTGTATGGGTAATGTGTTTAGGATGTTTTTTGGTTGTTTTGTGCGTTTTGCGGCTGTTTTTTGCCAAAGTGAAGGTCAATATTGCATTCGTTCGCCGAAAAACCGTTTTTTCGGTGAACTAATAAGCGATTTTACTAAGAACAATCGCCGTCCTATGGCGATTGTTTTTGGAAAAATTGTTTTGACCAAGCGCTTTTATGGGAATGAGCGCCGGGTAACGGCGATTGTTACCTATAAAATCGCCTGGCCAAGGCGATTTTTTTGGGAACAATTGCCACAGGACAGCGATTGTTCTCGGTAAAATCGCCGATCCAAGGCGATTGATCCACATAAAATCGCCTAGGCCAGGCAATTCTACAAGGGAAAATCGCCTGGCCAAGGCATTATCTGAATTCAATTATATTCAGTTAGTTTGATTTAGTGTGTGTTTGAGGAAATTTAAAGTTATTCAGAGCACATAATTATGAAAAGCTTGATGATCTCTCTCCTTCATTGCATGATTCTGTGTTACATATTGCGAGGCTTAAGTTTCTGAACATCTTTGCTTGCTTGTACTGGTCTGGTCTCAATAGATGATGGGGAAAGTAAATAAAGAGAGGCTGGGTGAGTTCCTCACGGAGCTGCAGAAGAAAGAGGACACGAATGATCGGTATGTCGCTGCTTTGAAAGGGGAGACATTGATCAGAAGCCCTTACACTAGAATTCAACCGGTCCCAAAGCCGACCGATGCAGAAGTTGGCAATGCAAAGTAAGTTAACAAGTTTCACTAGCAATAGCAGGAGATTTTTGCATCCTTGGTAGAAGAGAAGCAGCACTTATATGCTAGTCGGTGACAGTCGGTAAATATGCTATTGTTTTTGGAGTCTAAATGGTTGTATTTGTTCAATACATTTTAGCTCTTTTTGGCTTTAATTGAATGGTTGGTTCTTGGTCAAATTCATAGCTCACATAATCTTGAGAAAAAAATTGTATCTTGAAACTATAGTCACTCTCATTTCATTGGAAGAGTCCACGTTGGAATTATACCTTGTAACTCATAAATAATTGTACCACCAACTCTTCTACTCAAACGAACGGAGTTATATACAGGTTTCTCTGGATCTGGAATGTCAAATGGTTCAACAAACATAATGCTTTGTTTATTTCTTGATGCTTTGTTTATTTCTCAGGAAGTCAGTACTATGAATGGAATTACAATTTTCACGTATAGGGGGAAATGAATATTGTTGTGTGTACTAACAATTACACTTAATGGGCTTTATTACAACCCGGACGAGGTGATTTAAACTCAGAGAATCGCCCCCCACAGGCGATTGTACATAAAACATTTGGCCCCTCAAGGCTATTAAATGGCATTTGTTCGCCACAGGACACCAACGTTTTCCCATAGAATCGCTCGGTAGGGGCGAATTTCTACCATGCAATCGCCCCGTGAGGGCGATTTTATCCAGTAAAATCGCCGCCTAAAGGCGAATTTAGATAAATTCGCCTTGTAATGGCGATTTTATTGGATAAAATCGCCTGGAGGCCTAAAGGCGAATTTATTAGATAAATTCGCCTTGTAATGGCGATTTTATTGGATAAAATCACCTCCTCCGGGCGAATTTCTACCATGCAATCACCCGGCGAGGGCGATTTTATCCAATAAAATCGCATGTTGCGGGTGATTATGGGCCCAGTAACAAAAAATTTACAAAAAGGTGCCACCTTTCACCCTAAAAATATGTAATTTGTTACTTACTGTGAAATATGGATCGTCATTGGTGTTACTGTCCATGATACGCAAGCAAAATTCTAGTATTGTTGATGGAATGGTATGAAAGTGGAGTGTAATGGAGATAATTGAGTAGAAATGAGGGTGGAGTATAGATGAGAGTGGTAAAATTTTTTATGAGGGTAAAAACTTACAAGGGTATAGTTGTCCTTTTGCCACTTAAAATTTTAAAAAATATCATATGTTTAGTAAAACACATCCTGCAAGTAACATGCCCCTTTGTTATTTTCTGGTCTTAAGTGGTGGCGGTGAAGTCTGGCAGTTATGGTGGAAGTTCGGCAATCATGACGGAAATTCAGCAGTCATGGTGGCTTTAATTAAGGAAATCAATAAAAGAAATAAGAAGGGAAGTCATAATTAAGATATAAAAAGAAATAAAAGGAAAGTAATTATGATTTGTAAATGAAAAGGAAACTACTATTTTGATTTTTAAAAGAAAAGGAAAGTAGTTTTTAAATTTTAATTAATTTTAAGAAAGAAAGAGAAAGGTTAAATTTATAAATATTTGAATTAAATTAAATATTTAAATTAAAATACATAAAATAAAAATATTTGCATTTGTATAAATATGTTTAAGGGTAAATATGTCATTTGCATTAGAGATAGACATGCATCTTATTAGTAATGGTAAATATGTCATTTTACAAATAAAGTTAAGAAAATTCGTTGACTTTTTAGTTTGATGGTTAAATAATACGAAAAATTCTAACGTTACACATTTCGAAAAAGCACGTGGGGGTCATTGGAAGCTTTTTTTAACATTTTGGGGGAGGGGGGGGGGGGGGGGGGGTTATCCATAACTTTCGAACCATCGGGGGGTTTTGGGTACTTTACCCTAATTAAATAAAAGGTTGAATTTATAAATATTTGAATTAAATTAAATATTTAAATTAAAATATATAAAATAAAAATATTTGCATTTGTATAAATATGTTTAAGGGTAAATATGTCATTTGCATTAGAGATAGACATGCATCTTATTAGTAATGGTAAATATGTCATTTTACTAATAAAGTTAAGAAAATTCATTGACTTTTTAGTTCGACGGTTAAATATGACGAAAAATTCTAACGTTACATATTTCGAAAAATCACGTGAGGGTCATTGGAAGCTTTTTTTAACATAGGGGGATTATCCATAACTTTCGAACCATCAGGAGTTTTGGATACTTGGATACTTTACCCTAATTAAATAAAAAGGTAATATTATGATAAAATTAATGTTTCAAAAAAGTAAGAGAAAGAGAAAATGGAAATTTGAAAGAAATTAAAGAAAAGGAAACACAAAAAAATCTTTAAGAAAGGAAAGGTTAAACTAAAATACCATTTCTAAATAAGAAATGAAAAGAAAAAAAAAAAGAGTAAACATAATGGTTTTAATAAATAGTTTCATAGTAAGATTAATTGTGTTGGACGAAAATGTAAAAGAAATGAAAGATTGGGGGCTTTGTTTTGTAAATAAAAAATTTAAAATAATACAAAAGTAATGGAAATGACTAGCAAATTTGATTATTTTACCCTTGTTATATTGGCTTCCGTTATGTCATTGACAGAGGGGTCTAAAGGACGGTCAAAATTTATAACATTTTTGAAAGTTCGGTTATGAAAATTTAAAGTATGATGTCCAAATTTGAAACAATGATAACCAAGGTGATGAGAAGTGTGTTTCACTATTTTTTTAATCAAATCTCTAAATTATTGACTTGTTGCAATATATAAAGAAGACATATTACCCACTTAAATTTTATATAAAGCTATGAAATTTGTATATTATTCTTGTCATTAAGTGATTAATTATGTATTTTAAGATAAATTTCTTAATTTCCAAAAAAGGAAAAGATAAATTTGACAAACATTTTCTTATATTCGTCTCAAGACAAACACTTTCTTATAAAATATTGTAATAAATTGATAGTTTAAAGAGTTAATTGAAAAAATTAAATTCAGGGATCAATTTGAAATTGGAAAAAGTTCAGAGTGGTTTGTTGAAATTAACTCTCACATAAAAGGCTAAAAGCATAATACCCTAGGCAATCAGAGTTCATTTCCATTGAGTTCTTTAAACACCAGCCAACACCACCGAGGACAGCAATCTGAGAAGATCCATGGCGTCGAACGCAGCGGTGCCGTTTTGGAGGTCAGCTGGGATGACATACATCACCTACTCCAACTTGTGCGCTAATTTGGTGAGGAACTGCCTCAAGGAGCCCTACAGGTCCGAGGCTTTGACTCGGGAGAAGGTCCATTTCTCCGCCTCCAAATGGGTCGACGGCAAGCCTCAGAAGCCCAGTAAGAATGTTTTTTTATTTTATTCTATCAATGTATGTATCATTCTCGTGTTTTCGATCTCTAATTTTGATTTTTTCATGGGTTTGTATGTCTAATTCAATTAGTTGATTCTTGTTCGGCTGTGCTTGCTTTGCAGTCTTTATGAATATTTTCTTTAGTCTATTGGTCTTGTGGTTTGAAATCTTGGGTTCTTACTGGTTTTTGAAAAGGGATATTATGTGTAAATATTTCACATCGAACTTATAGCTATTACAGCGCATAGGATTGTGAAATTTGTTACTTATGAGGGTTTGTTTATGGTGGATGTTTTAAATCTATGAGTTTTACTGGCTTTGGAAAAGGATTATTTTTTGTATTGATTTATGATACTTTTTTTTTCTTTGGTACATCTTTCACTCATAGTTTGTATTTTTATGGTTTCCCTATAGCAATTTCACTTATCAAAGATTGTGAAATATGTTCTACTAGTGTAAGCTAGGTGCAACTGACAGGGTCTATTGAATATGTATTTAAGGCGTTTTTACTAAATTTGAGAAGGTTTGTATTTTACTTTTAATTTTCTGGGGGTTGATTTTATGATATGTTTGCTTACTTTTCAACATTAATTTTGGATTTTGAGGTTTACCTTGTGGCAATTGCAGTATACAATGATTCTGAAACTAATTTTAATAAGATTGGATACAGTCTGCTTGGTGGAGTAAATTTTCTTCTTACAGTGTTTTGATTCCAGTTGGGGTTATGAACTCCACTTATGGCTAAAGAGCTGTGGGAGAGTTTTAAATGTGTTGTTTGTTTGAATTCTTCGAAAGTTATTTTGATGTACAGCCTAGAGAAATATATTAGTAAATTAGTTAACTTTCAACTTCAGTGAAAATTTAGAGAAGGTTCTTGAAGGTTGCCAGCAGTAAGCATTGATGCACTTTATTTGGGGAAGAAACTCCTTAGTAGTGTTTAGAAGACAACAATATTTACATGTGTATATATATAGATATAATGTTTTTTAAACATTTGTTTTGTAATGACTGAGTCAAGTGCTTAATAAATGAAAGCTGTTTTGTGAATTCATTGAGTGATAGGTAGTATAGTTTTTGCTGCATGGCTATTCTAAGAAGCACATGCTTGTCTTGTGTTGCTTTGAACGCCAGATTACAGAGTCATTAGCATATGCATATTTTCTGTAGTTTTATCGATTGTGAACTTATTTACTAGATATATTCTCAAATTCCTTGTGATTGATGTGCATTAATAGAAAGTGTATGGTTTAACATAATTAGTATCATTATCGAGGGTAATTATTTGTGAAAGATTCTGCTCTTTTCAAATTGTGGGCTGTTCAGGAATTCGTACTAACTTTTTGTGCGGAACACAGTAATTCCAAACACCTTTTTTGAAATTGGGCAGTAGAGCCTTGTTTCTGGTAGTTTTGTGACATTTATTACACATGCGGGGTAGTAGGTGTTGTGTCTTTTAAAGCTCTCATACTTGTTTCAACTCTGAGCTTAGTGTTCTCGCAGCTTGTATTTGCTTGGTGGTTTAAATAGTCTGTTGCAAGCATCTTACTGTGAGTAGTTTTTCTTGATATGTCTCACCTCTGGGTAGTATTCAGTAATTTTGGAGTTTCCATCCAAGTATGCCAATGTCTAACTCAAATATTTGTTGGTTCTTGCATCAGCACTCCGCTCAGATAATCCAGAATAATGAGATTCATGTTGCAGCAGCAAGCCTTGGGCTCAGGACTTTTGCTTAAAATATTATGCTTCATTAATTGTGTACTTATCTCATTCTCTGGGTCCCTGGTACCTGAGGACTTTAAATGCTTGTTCATTGGGGCTTCCATGAACCATGCCCATAATAATGTTGCGTATATTGCATTTATACTGAGTTTGAGTTGATTTTGAATGGATGCTTATTATATTTGGTTATGACTTCAGAAAATGTTTTGAGTTCATTTCAGATTCTCTCTTGTTTGTGATTTTTTTTTTTTTTTTTTTTTGGATCAGGGTATGGGGGTGGGTAGGGGTGGGGGAAGATGACTGTGGGTTGGAAAATGTGGAAGATATTTGGTTTGGGTTTGCGACCTTCTCGTGGGTTAGAAATGTGGAGGATGTTCTTTGGTTTGAGTTTGCGACCTTCTCGTGGGTCATAGCAGAAGGCCGTTGGAGATAAAGTCAGCAAGAGCTATACTTACGTGGACACTGGTAGTTGTGTAGAGTCTGTAGACGACATACGAAGCAACTCATTAGCTGCCATTTAAATCATGTTATGAAATGCTGGCTTGTAGTAGTTATTTTGGATGTCGCTATGAATTTCTGATTGGCGAGATATTATTCATATAACTAACCCTACATAATGGATTATTGTTGTATGCATTTCTGTTTTGATGCTTTTGATGTCTCGTAACATCAATTACATATCCTTATTTGCAAAAAATAATGAAGAAAAATTAAATAATTTATCAATTTTCTTAATTCGTGTATGTAATTGGAACATTTATTAAAGGACACAAGCTGACACTCACCTTGTGTTATTGTGCTAATAAATAGTTGGGTAAACTACCAAAACACCCCTTGAGGTTTGTCCAATTTACTGAACAAACAGTAAAGTTTGAAAAACTACAGAGCAAACCTTGAGGTTAGTTAAAACACCGCCAAAACCCTCATGAATTTGCACAATCTTAGGGTTAGCTCAATAATTTGAACAAACCTAAATTGAGGGAAAATGTGACACCTTAAAGCTGTTTGAGACAACTACGGAAAATGTGGCAATTTGAATCAAAACACCACAACCTAACCATTCTTGAAAAAAAAAAAAAAAAAAAAAAAAAAAAGAGGTCATCCTACTACATGAGGTCATCAAAAAAAAGCTGTCTGTGTTGTTGTATCCTTTGATCGGAGAGGGACTTTCTCAAAGCAAATGTCTGGTTGCTCCCAAGGACTACACGGGAGTCCCATGTACATACTCTAAAAACACAGGATTCACAGCAGAAATCTTCAATACTTTCAAATCCCAACAACAGGATATACTCACAGCTAACATTGTTCAGATTTACTTGGATATGTTCCACCATTTAGAAGTAGTTGTTCAAGACATCTACAGTTGGATAAAAGCCTGTTCATATCTAACCATTGATGTGGAAGTTAACCACTGTGAAGGATGTGAATGAAACAAACAGCTTTCAGGCACCATAGCCCTCTAGATTGACAAAACTTCTCTATATGAGGGAAATTGTAGCCAAAGGATGCCAATTCAGGAAGACAATGACCAAAAATGCCAACAAGAATGCAAAGTCAGGGTCACAATGACAAAAGGATACCTATTCAGGAACATGATAACCAAAATGCACTTCTTTTCTGCATTCCAAAACGTATCCTACCACAAAGTCGGATTGTCAGTGACATCCGACAAAGCATGGAAGTGAATCATTAACTTATCCACATTTGGACCCTGATGCAATGCCATGACCTCAGCTGTTATCAAAGATTCAAAGGAGCATTTCCAGCATCCTTCTGGTCAACATCAAAAACAAAATCACACGCAAACCAGCATAAATATATTCATCTATGAGAAAGGACATGGCCCGTACTACTTACACAACGGTCAAACAGGACAGGAAAAATATACGGACCTCATCCACCAGAATATCAATGGAGCAAACTTAGCCAAATCTTCGCTTCATATCAAAGAGAATCAGAAATACTGAACAGAAAGTCAGAGAAGGGGAAGATAAGACAAAAGCCAAAGAACTTTATGGTAATAACAAATGCAATCATGTTACATTAACATTTTTGTATTAGAAGAAGAAAAGATTAATCATTCCTCCTTATATAAATATATTTATATTCTAATTTGTTGAAATCAAAACAAGACTTAAATGCAAAATGAGATTGATCAGTTGATCATGCCTCTTCTTATCCACTCCTAGAAAATAACAGAAATGATCATTACTCTACTAGAGACCAGGTAAATATTGGTTGTACAAACCTTGCTTTTCCTCAGGCTGAAAAACTCTCACTTCTCAGCTCAGGATGTGGATTGGATAAACCTGTAGATTCATGGTTTATTCCATTGTCTTCACTACAGCTATCTTAATGTTTTTTTCTGCACTGACCGGCAGAGTAAAACTTTGTTTATAGATTTCAAGATTAGGCCGTTTTTTAAACAGGCCTTTTCTTTTGAAGCTCCTATTAGGCCAAAACAATAATGATCGATTGGCTCACAGAATAAGACCCTAAAAACTACCAGTTATGGCTCAGAAAAAACCTGCCTAATTCTCCTTCTTGGAGAAACATCTCTTTCCTTGCAAATTACAAGATAACTTTGCAATGTGTACATTCTTATACTTGGAAGTTGTTAGAGGTACTAAAATATTCATATATCTCCTTCTTGGAGAAACATCTCTTTCCTTGCAAATTACAAGATAACTTTGCAATGTGTACATTCTTATACTTGGAATTGTTAGAGGTACTAAAATATTCATATATGTATGTATATATGTATATGTATGTATGAATAAAGGAACAGGATATGTGTTAGAAAGTGTTGAAGACAGATGTATAAATGAGTATGGACATACTTGCAAATTGTATTGTATGTGTACTCTATTTGTCTATCAATAATAGAAAGGCTAACAAACACTAGGGTATTAAGCCAATCTCAACAAAATTCAAGCATGGCGGTGATTGTTAGATAGAGTAGAATTGCTGCAGCAGGGACCATCCTATTCTCTACTCACTTGCACCAATATTCCCCTTTTCATTTATTGTCTTTCCTGCAGCTTTATTTTTCATCTACTAGGCTATGGTCTTTTAGGATATTGATTCTTATCTATATCTAGTCCTCTAATAGCATCAAAATGTCACTAAGGTGGTTATCTCATGGTACTAAAATTCTGTCTTTAGTTTCATACAAGTAATTCAGACTTATCTAATGAAAGATAATTTTGCACACAAGAAAAGCTTTAACTCAAGAACAATGCTCGACTTTTATATCAGAAAAAGCAAGAGCCTCTAAGCAGATACACTCATGATACTACAAAAAAGACTACCTGAAAGCAAGTAAATGAACCTATGGCGGAAAATTGATCAAGAAGCTAGCTTTCTTAGGAGTTCAAGGCTATTTCTACTCGTCATCTTGATCTACTCATAACCTTCTTTAGTTGTTTCACTTTCTCAAAATCAGGGACATTGAAATTCTTTTCCACTTCCCAAGCGAGCTGAGACATACAATTGAAAGATGATTTTGCACCCTTTTCATCTGTCACTTCTCCAGGGAAAGGAATACGGACTTCAAATGCATCATTCTGGGAAGATCTAACCCGAATGTCAAAGCCTAAGCGATCCACCCATACTACCTTGGCATCTAATACCTGTAAAAGCAAGGGTGATAATGATGTAGCTGAAACCAACATTGATATTCAAGAATTATGCAAAGGTTCAATGAGCACCACAACATTTGAAATTACAATATTTCTGAATATGATAGCAAAGCTGAAAGCACACATAAATGCATGCATGAGACCACAAAGTGAGACAAAATCGCCCTATACTTGCTTCAGGACTTTTATACCAGGAGTGTAGGGTACATGAACAACAAGCTAAAAGACATCAAACTAAGCTGGCCATACAAAATTCAGCAGATTTCTATAGATAAGACTGTTACTTGCATCAAATTTGCAAGAAATTACAATGAACAAATAAAATAAAAATTATCATATCCTTGAAAGGTAATATGAGCAGAATTTCTGGTTAGACATTCTTAGCTGTTCTTTTTGTTTTGTCACATTACCTCAAGTAAATCCAAGGAACAAAGAACCTGGCAATGCTAGACTTTTGCAAAGGAGAATCCAAAATAAAAAATATTTGGATAATTAAATAGAGCAAGTAAATTTTCTTTAAGAAGATGGATATTCATCATGTTTATCAATTCCACATGCCTAATTTTAAATAACTGTAGATAAGCTCACAAATCCTATCAATATGCATCCTATCTGTTCATATTCATGATTCTTATTCCTTCCCATAAAGTGCAACATTGCCAATTAATGATAAAACTATGATGGTACCAAACCTGCCTCTGATAAATCTCATCTCAGCTCAAACAACAGGGGCCTTAGATCATAATCAGGAGAACATATTATGACTCAACTTATGGGAACTGATATACAAAGGTAGCGTAAAAGAATAGAAATGCTTCCAAAACCATCAGTCCTATTGAACTTCTTATGATCTTGATTACTTACTACAGTTCACTAAACTAGTTTTCAGCTTATGATTTTCAAATCTACCAAAGAGATGCAGATGCAATTCTGAGATCAGCTTTTGCCTAGCTAAAAGTGAATGTTCCACAGGATATCATATGAGAAAAAGTAACATAAGAATGATGACTTCCGCAAAGAATCTTCCATTTGAGATGATTAACTTCCACCATATTTGGGGAACTCTATACTGTCCACCGTGCAAATGGAAGCAAGTAAAATGCATCTTCTACACGGGGAGCTCAAACCAACACAAAACAGTAAAATAAAATAAATGAACCACCCAAAAGTTTGACTGCAAGCAAACCTGGAAATTCAAGTCAGCATAGATATTACAAAAACGGTGGACATCTTCCATATTGTTTGCATTTATCTCCGCCACAAACTTTTCTGCAAAATCCCGGAGTGGATCGGGGGTTGCCATCTTATAATCTGCCGATGGGACCCATACACCATCCTCCTCTCCAAAATCCTCCATGTGAAGTAATCGCTCAACAGAAACAGAATAAATGAGGTCTTCATTGACTTCCTCCCCAAACTTCCTTTTCCACAGAGAACAATGCTTCTGGATATGAGAATTTGAACATCAACATGAGCATTAAACTGCATACATACGACTCGCACTTACAAAAAACTAAACACCTTAGTCAACATGAAAAGCTGCTGCTCCACATTTGACAATATTAGCATAAAAGTGACTACTTCTTTCTGCTTAATGGTTAATTGTCAAGCTAATAAATCTCCAGTGTAAATTGAACTGATCTGAGAGGGGAAAATAAAGTTATCTATAGTAAGAAGTTGACCTTAGAAGTCATTTTATCCTCAATCTTTGCTAGTTTCCCCAGTATTGTACATTGTGGAGTCCGCAGCCCACACTGCTCCAACTGAAATACAGAAATATACAAAATTTGACCAATTATTCAGAATACCAAAGATGGAAACTTTACAAAGAAAAGAGAATCAGGGAAACATTAATTTACCTGGACGTGTAGGCTAGAGGGTACATCATCAAGGCCAAATGCCGTGTTGGAGTGATGCAAGCAGAGGATTGGAGTGCCTTGAGAGTCAACAGAGAATCTAACCCCAATTCCAAGAGGCCAACCATCTGGATTGACAGTTGAAAGAGTGCCCACTGATGATAATTCCATAATTGTTCTTGAAACTTCAGCCGGTGATGGCTTATCATTATTCTTGGTCAACTCGAACTGGGTTGTTGGCTCTGAAACCGCAGAAGAAGAAGAAGATGAGCATTTGAGGGCATGAATTGAAAATCTGGGAATCGGGTTGGGCTTTAATGGAGCAAACTTAGTGTTAAACAGAACGCGTGAAACAAGAGAAAGATTAGGCTGGGAAAAAGGAGGTACTGGGGGCCATTGAACTTGAAGTTGAAGGAGAAGCATTCTTTTTTCGTTCAGAACGGAAATGGATCAACTGAAAATATTACAATAAAGGGGAAGATTCGAAAACTCGAGAGGGTTGAAGATGGTTCGATGATGATAACATGTAGTAGTAGGTCCTGTTTGGTATGATTTTCAAAACATGGTTTTGAGATTTATTTTGATTTTATAATATTAAAATTGTATTGGGAATATAAAAAAGTGTATTGAAAAATATAAAAAGGTGTATTGAAAATGATGAAAAATTATTATAAAATTCAAAATTTTCTCAAAACACGGTTTTGAAAAACTTGCCAAACAAGGCCCACCACCTCCGGCCCTCTGTGTTTACAACTCTCAAAACATATTTTTGGAAAAAAAAAAAGTGGACCTCACACTCAAACTCTTAAAACATGTTATTGGGAGGAAAAAAGTGTACCTCACTGAGAGTTGTACATATCCAAAGGCAGGGAAACAACACACAACAAAGTTCAAAATGAAATCCAAATTGGAATCAGTATTAATCAAAGTTCATCGACCACTCGAAAATATGCAATTTTATTCCATGGTTTTTAATTATTTAGCAATCTGTTATGCTAATTAATTAGTTTAAGAGTAATGATTCTATAATAACTAATTCATCACAATCTTTCATAATAAGTATTGTGTTATACGTTCATTGGTTATTGATGAAGCATGGTTTGCCGGTGTAAGTATTCGGGTTAGGTTTGATCCGATTCGTCATCTTCGATACATATACAATCCGGAATTGTTCCCCGAGTAAACTCCGATGCCAAAGTTAACATTTAGACTTAGAGAAAACTAGTGACCCTAGAGAGAATATAGTAAAAAAGAGTCTCCTTGTGTAGAGAAGAATTTACCATTTTATAGAGGTAGGAGTACGTCCTTCGGACCGGTGGTCCTTCCATGCCCCCCGGCAAGGAGAAGCATAGGATTGTCTATTGGTTCTTCACGTTCATTTCTACCTCTTGTCTGGGTATAAATGATCCTCTGACAATGGGCCAACTTTGAGCGGATCGTAAGTCTAGTAATTGGGGCTCAAGTTTGGCTGAAGGGAAAACTGGGTACACCAACTAGTCACCCAAGTTCTGGATTGCATATCATTGGAGATTCAAAACTTGAAAATTCATAATATAAAAGACTCGTAATAGAAAGGCTTTCGAGAGCCTATAAAAAGTCCCACAAATTTTGTAATAAGAATACCAGCGATGCTCATAATAAGAGGTCCCACGAGGCTCATCGTTGTAAAGTCCCGAGTCTTGTAGTAAAATATTGTGGTATCTCCTCAAATTCCTAATACAATTAGTATTGGGACAGACTTTTTAAGGGATTGTTCTTTATGAAAGGGTTGAATTTTGGTTTTGGAAAAATAGTTTTATAATGTAAAAAGTGTATTAAAAATGTAAAACAGTATAGCTGAATAGTAAAAAGTTGATAAAAATTGATTATAATATATCAAATTTACTGTTGAGACCAAAACTGAGACAAAAATCAAAACTTAAAGAACAGGAATGTGAATAGATTAGGAAACTAAGTCTAATAGGGTTTCCTTAGTTTTATTGTAAATATACATTGTTTGCAATAGATTAGATGCCACAGCAGAGAGAGCAGTAGGCAAATCTCAGTTTAGCAGAGAGGGTTCTAGAGAGAACGGTAAAGGAAGGGTAGAATAGAGTTGAGGAAAAAGAGATTAACTATTATGTTCTGTAAATTATCTGTTTGATTGGAATAGTGCGTATTCCCGTGGATTAAACCACCTTAAATTGTTGTGTTTTTCTTTTCTGTTTTCAATTCTGCTGCAGTGTTCTTGTTGGAATATCTCTTCCAACAAGTGGTTTAAAGATCTTGAGGGGTATTTTTCCTAACAAGTGGTATCAGAACTAGTAACAAGAAGAGGAAAATCAAGGTAGGATTAGAAGTTGAGAACAAAAAAAGAAAAAAATCAGAAGTCGAAAGAAGTAGATGCGAATTTCCGTTTGTTAAATTGCGTGGCAATAACAAATAAAACTCCATAGCAGGCTAGAGAGATGTCAGAGCATCTCTCTCTAAACCATCCCCTCTAGGGCTCCCGTTTCAGTGGGCCTTCTTCTCCAACATGACCAGGTTGCTAAGGGCTCCACTCCCATGCATGGCGGCAGCACATCCTAGGATCATTCCTAGGATGTCTGATCCTAGCACCCTTATTATATAAAATCCCTCCCCCTTGTCTGTTTCTACACAAATCAACCCCTAGTCATCTAGTCCAGATCACTATCCAATCCAACCCTCTGCCCCAAGTTCTCCCCCTCCCAGATCCCTTATCCTCGTAGCTGTCGTTCTCCCCTCCCACCATAGCAGCAGAACTCCAGTTGCTGTACTCTCGTCTCAACATTAGCGGCAAGGCTGCTCCCACCATTACCGCTCCGCCCACCAGATCCACCACCTCCAGTAACGGCAAGGCACAATTCCTCATGGTAGCCAAAATAGTCTCGAACAAGCGGAAAAACGTGGCTACCATGATACAGGTCATGGGCAATTCGTGGGGGATGGGTTCTGAAGTTTCCGGCAAGCCCGTCAACGAGAACATGGCCATTTTTTGGTTCCAATCAGCTACCGGTCGCGCCCGCGTCCTCGACGGTCGGCCATGGAACTTCGATAAGGGGCTGGTCCTCCTCCAGGCCATCGATCCTCTCACCCCGATCCACCGCGTCATCTTCACAGAATGCCCAGTCTGGACTCACGCCTATGGGGTCCCGTTCAGCCTCATGTCCCCGGAGATGGCCAGATCCATCGCCGACTCCATTGGCGAATTTTTGGAGATGAAACCGGCAACCGACGGAATCCTCATCGGATCCTTCCTCCGCTTTAGAGTCAACTTACCGTGGGCAGCACCGCTACCCAGGTTCGCAAACCTTGTGATGGAGCGGGGCGTGGAGCCCATTTACTTCCTGTTCAAGCGGCTGTCCGGCCACTGTCACCTCTGCGGACTCCTCACTCATATCACAAAAGAGTGCAGCCAGCGAACTCCGGCCACCGACGCGCTCCAGCCCAGCGCGCACGAGTTCGGTGACTAGCTCCGCTACGAATCAGCGCTATCCCCACCGCCACTTTCACAACTTCAACCGGATCCTCCCGTCGGATCTAGTCGCCCGGAGACAGCTGGACCACGTGGGGTGGTGATGCCGCGAAACCTTTTCCTGGAATTCTCGCCTGCCAGAAGCCATGACAGCAACATCAGCGCTAATTACTCCCTATGAAGCATAACCACGAAGGAAATGTGGAACCTCGTCTATAGTAGCTCCGAATCTGGTGGAGATTCCAATCACTTACCTTTGCAGTAGTTACCTTTGCAAGAAATACCTTTGCATGGATCTAATAAAGGGAAGTGGGCTGACCCGAGCTTAGTGGACAGGGGCAAGGCCCAAGTGACATTTACCCCATTCCATAATATTAACACATGCCAAACTAATGCTGCCCATCAGGTGGGCCTTTTCCCTTCCCAATTGCAGGCTGGCCCAGCTAAGCCCACCAGCAGCCAAGGCCTCACTCCGCAGCCTAGTGACTTTTTTATTCCTAATTTTAACTATGCAGTCACTACAGAAACTCAACTTGTGCAGGTCCCTCTGAATTTTGAAGCCACACCAGACCGTAGGCCCCGCGCTTTTAAAGCCAAGAAGGGGAATACTACGCCCTCTTGCCCCTCCGGGCGCAAACAGGCAGCCAAGAGGGTCCTCCCCCAGGACACCCACCCTCCGCATCCCATGGCAACACAAACACAAGACGAGGGCACCCCCCCGAAGCGCATCCGCCCTAGCCTACTTGCCATCGAGGGGCCACCACCTCCGGACCCCCAGTTAACTCCCGGCCACTCCTCCGCCCCGGAAGGGCCCGCTATTTCAACGGCCACAGCTGGCTATGACGCCCAGCCCGGCCGAGCTACATGAGTGTCCTAAGCTGGAACTGTCGGGGGCTCTCTAGCCCTTGGGCAGTCAGAGGTTTGCGAGAGCTTGTCCAACAAGCCTCTCCTCAATTTATTTTTCTTGTCGAAACTAAAGGCTCTTCTGTTCGCGTGCATGAAATAATGTCTGAGTTAAATTTTGACGGAACCTCTATCGATTCTAGGGGCCGTTCGGGCGGCATAGCCCTACTACAGAATAAAACTACCTCTGTTCAGATCTTGTCACAGTCCTTCAATTGTATTGATTGTCTTGTCTCCCCCATGTGAATGCCCCTCCCTGGCATCTGTTGGGTATTTATGGTGAACCCGCCACCTCCTCCCGTAGGCTTTTTTGGTCTAGTCTAAAGACCTTGAAAGATGCTTGCGACCTTCCCTAGTTATGTATCGAGGATTTCAACGAAGTCCTCGCCCACTCTGAATATGAAAGCCGTCACCACAGGCCCCAGTGGCAAATTGACTATTTTCGTGATTTCTTGTGTTACTGTGAACTGTCTGATCTTGGATTTGACGGTTTTCCCTTTACATGGTTCAGGTCCACGACCACGCCAGACATAGTACGGGCACGCCTTGATAGGGCAGTGGCCTCGGACGGGTGGTCTCGGGTCTTTTCCTTCTCCTCGGTTCGGCACCTGCATAGCTGGCGGTCGGACCACCTCCTAATCCTCTTAACCATCCGCTCTGCCCCAGCGCCAAATCCAACGAGACAACATGTCCGATCGTTCAAGTTTGAACGTAGCTGGACCCGCTCCCCGAACTGTCGGTCGGTAATCGAAAAGAGCTGGTGGGAGGGGAGAACGGACCTACTAAGAACTCTCCAGCTCTGCCGCCACGACCTCAAAAGCTGGGCATCCCGGGAATTTGGGAACCGACGATGGAGAATAGACACCACCTCCACCCGTATCAAAACTCTACAGCAGGGGCAACTCACTGTGGCCTCTAAGGCCGAAATTACCGCCCTCCAGCTTGAGCTAGAACATTTCCTAGACATAGAGGATGACCACTGGAAGCAACGGGCCAAACAACACTGGTATTCCCAAGGGGACCGCAACACAAGCTTCTTCCACGGGCACGTTAACAAGAGGAGGGAGGTTAACAACATCAAAGGCCTCCGCAATCCCGCTTGGCAATAGAGCACGGAGCGCCCGGCCTTAGAAAAGATCATCACTGACCACTTCGGGCATCTGTTTAGCAGTACGTACCCGTCGCCCCAAGCCCAGGATGCCCTGCTACACTATATCCAGCCTCGGGTTACGGATAAGATGAATCAGATGCTCACCCGCCCCTACACGGAGGCTGAAATCTGGCTGGCACTGAAGCAAATGCATCCGAACAAATCCCCCGGCCCGGACGGAATGCCACCACTGTTCTACTAGAAATACAAGCCCATCGTTGGGAAGGACATTGTGGCATATGTCCTCCACATTTTGAACCATAATGCCCCTTTTCACTGGCTCAACGAAACGAACCTGGTACTCATCCCCAACGTGAAATCCCCCCAGGATATCACCCAGTTCCACCCAATCAGCCTCTGCAATGTCCTTTACAAGCTGGTGTCAAAGTGCATCGCTAACCGCTTAAAGTCCCTACTCCCAACCATCATATCCGACTCCCAGAGTGCCTTCATCTCGGGCCGCCTCATCACCAACAATGTCCTTATCACACACGAGCTCCACCACCACATTCGCACACGCACCAGAGGCAAAAAGGGTGCCATGTCGGTGAAACTAGACATGAGCAAGGCGTTTGATAGGGTGGAATGGAGCTTCCTCCTAAACGTCCTCCGACGCATGGGCTTCCACCCGCAAGTAGTGGCTCTCTTAGCCAATTGCATCTCCACTGTCTCTTTCGCCTTCTCACTGAACGGCGCCAGATTTGGCCACCTCACCCCCTCCCGAGGGTTACGGCAAGGGGACCCCCTATCCCCCTACCTCTTCATCATCTGTAGCAAAGCCCTATCCCTGATCCTGCAGGATAGCAATGCCCAACACATCTCGAGGGGCCTCAGCATCTACAGAGGGGCCCCTGTAATCACACATCTGTTCTTCGCGGACGACTCCCTTCTCCTTGGAGAGGCCTCAGAGTCCGAAGCCCGAACGATGTGCTCCTAACGCGCCTTGGGTCAGATGATCAACTACAGCAAGAGCTCCGTCTGCTTCAGCCCGAACACCACTAATCCCATCTGACGGCGCATACTCGACACTCTAAAGATGAATGAGGTCCAGGAGCACGACAAATACCTTGGCCTCCCCACAGTCTTTGGCCGCTCCAAAAAGGCCCTCTTTAACAACATCAAGGACCACGTCTGGCAGAAATTGGAAGGCTGGGGCACAAAGCACCTCTCTAATGGAGGCAAGGAATCCTCATCAAGGCGGTTGTCCAGGCCATCCCCTGCTACACGATGTCCTGCTTCAAACTTTCCAAATCCCTCATCTCGGACCTCTACGCTGCGGTGGCGAGATTCTGGTGGGGCACAAAATTCATTGGAAAACCTGGGAACATCTCTGCCTACCAAAAGGGGCAGGCGGCCTCGGGTTCAAGAACCTAGAAGTTTTCAATCTAGCAATGCTGGGTAAGCAGGCGTGGAAGGTCCTCACTGAGCCCCGCTCTTTCCTGGCCCAGCTCCTAAAGGCCCGTTACTTCCCCAACTCTACCTTCCTCCACGCCCCCTTAGGCAGTCGGCCCTCATATGCATGGCACTCTATCCTAAAGGGTTGGGGAACCTTACAGCTAGGGCTCCGCCAGTGCCTGGGGGAAGGGCGAGACACCCGCATCTTCCAGGACCCCTGGCTTCTCGCGCCTCCTTATATGGTGGCCACCCCCCCACCAACCGGGCCAGAGGATCTCCCCGTATCCCACCTCATTAGCCCCACTACAAGGAGCTGGAGCAACCCCGAGATAGGCCATCTCCTCTCGCCTACAGAAGCAACCGGGGCTTGCAGCATCCCCCTCTCGCTCACACACTGTAGCGACATTTGGGCTTGGGGACCCACGAAGAATGGTAAGTATTCGGTCAAGTTAGGGTATACCACCACTCTAACCTCTTCCGCCTCCCCATTTGCAGGTCACTTGGCGTCCGGCAGCAGTGGACCATCCCCTTTCTGGAAGACCCTCTGGAGCCTTAACCTCCCATCGAAGGTCTGACATTTCCTCTGGAGAGCCTATACGGATATTCTCCCCTCCCCCTCTAATCTCCGGCGTCGCCGCATTCCTGTCGAGCCTGCCCCCTTTGTGGCCAGGAAGCCACCCACCTCACCCACCTTTTCTTGCTATGCCCCTATGCCACTTCAGCTTGGGAAAGCACTCCTCTCCTCACTTTGATACGGGCTGCCGAGCAACCCCATGCTCACTTATGGCTCCAGGACCTCATCACGACGTCAGCGCGGGCCGATCTTGAAACCTTGGGCTCTGTCCTGTACCACATCTGGAGGACTCAGAACCTAAAGTTATTCGAGCAACAGGAACCCCAGGACCCGCAGAGTTTGGCCCACTTCACGAGGCGCTGGCTAGCGTTCTATCAGTGTGCACAACAACCGGAGCACCAGCAGGTTGCTCCAACAGCCCCAACGGTTTGTCCCAACGGCCCAATCCTATACTTTGACGCTGCAGTTGATTTTTCCAACCAGAGCAGTTACGCAGATGATTGCTGCCTTTCCACCACTGAGAGCTGGCGCTTCGGGTTTGTGAAGCAGCTGCCGGGTATCACCTCCGTGTCGACAGCCGAAGCCCTGGCCGCCAGGGAAACCCTTCTCCTTGCCGAACGCTTCCAGGCTAAAGCCGTAGGCATAGCAAGTGACGCACAGGCAATTGTCCATAAAGCAAACGGCCAAGACGAAGATTGCTCAGATCTTGGTTCCGTTATCGCTGACATTAGGGGTCTCTTGGTCCACCTCTCCCTCCCCCAGATTAGATGGATCCCTCGGGACCAAAATAACATAGCCCACTATCTCGCCAAACACGGAAAAACTAATCACCTCGCCTCCCACTTCTGGGAGCAACCCCCCCGTTGTACCCCCTACGTTCACCCATTTACACCTACTTAATACAAGTCATCTTTAACTCAAAAATTGCGTGGCAATAATTTTGAGGGTTCTTGCTTTTGTTGCTACGCATAGATCAAATTAAATAAGGAGGAGGTTTTAATGTGGTAGTGAGATCCGGTTTTGGAAGAAAGAAAAAGGGAAAAGATTTTCGCAGCAGAGATTGGTTTTGTTTGTGAAAGGAAAATCAATTTGGAAGGAAATTGGTTTGATTGTGGGTTCAACATTAGAACTAAATTGTGGTGAATTGTTTGATATCGGGGGGCCGCGGGTTTAGAACAAAAGAAAGTGATTAATTTATTTATGTCAACGGGTTGATCAAATAAGAGTAATGATACTCTCCTCAAGTAACTTTTTCAACTTTCTTAACTCAAATGAGGTGTTATACATTCATTGGTCAATAATGTAGTATTAATAATTATTTTATAAAAGTGTATCTAATGAATGCATGATATCTCACTTGAGTTAAGAAAGTTGAGAAGATTATTTGAGGAATATATCATTACTCATCAAATAAATTAGTCAAGATTATTGTTTTGGTTGTTAGCCGACTGACGCTTCACCAAGTTTAAGACTAAGGGCTGTTTTTAGTTGAAAATGTCTGATAAGAAGTTTAAAACTCCACTCTTCGAGAGGAAAATAGATTTTACGATGAAAAAGTACACGATTCAAGATTTAGTTATGCTGAATAATTTTGATCAAGCACTTGAAGATAAAAAAATTCGAAGGGATGAATGATAGAAATCGGGATACGATGAAGAAGCAGACAGTTAGTACAATTCGACTTGCACTGGCTTCAGAAATAAATACGATGTTATGAAGGAGAAGACATCGAAGGGGATCTGGGACAAGTTGGAGAGCATATATGTCGAAGTCACTAACGAACATGTTGTGCATGAAGATGACTGAAGGAGGAAATTTTTATGATCATGTGAATGTGTTCAATAAGCTAGTATGCATACTTCAAAACACGGGAGAGGAAGTCGAAAATGAAGAGCGGGCTTTGTTGTTGTTTTCTTCTTGTCATTGTCTTATAAATCGGTTGTGCAAACAATGCTTGTTGGGAGAACAAGTTTGACACTTGATGATGAGATTATGCAGCTGAGCGAGAATGAGAAGATAATGGGGAAGCAAATTATGCCTGGGGGAGAGAAAGCACTAGCTGTTGCAGAGAGTTTGAATCAAGGGAAGAGTTGTTCGCAAAGGAGGAGTGACATTCGTGGAAGATCTCGGCCGAGAGACTACAGTAAATTAGAGTGGTACTACTGTGGGGAGAAGAGTCACATCCAATATACATGCCCTATTATGAAAGAAGGCTTGAAGAGTTTGGAGGATATGAAGAGATAGGGCAAAGATAAGATAGACGACACCGAAAGCACGAATGTTGTGCATGATGATGATGATGTGTTGATGATAAAGGATACTGAGTCAAGCAACTCAGGTTGGGTGATGGATTGTGCAGCGTCTGCACACATTTGTAGATATAGATTTTGTTTCGATACTTAGCAGACTAATGGAGGTTTTGGACACATAGTTGTTGGGAATGATCAAAAGATGAAAATCGAGGGTGTTGGTATCACATTTCTCAAGACTCACAATGGTGTTGTGAGAAAATTGACTGAGGTAAAATGATGAGGGCATCCAAAGTCAACAACACGCAGCAAGTCAAACTACAAGTGATTCCGGAGAAGCTAAGGAGGAGGTTCGAGTTCTACATCGAGGCCCAACAATGCTTCAGGATCCAAGCCCATATCAGAGGGATCCACTTGTAGACATCACTGGGCCCATAACTAGAAGCAGAGCGAAGAAGGTACGAGAAGCTCTCAACAACCTTGTGCAAGCCTGCCATCAAGATGCCCAGCTGATTGTAGAAGCCCACGCCTTGAAGCAAAATGGAGGAAATGTGCAATTTGCAACTCTTCTAACTATCTTGGAAGGAGAGGCGCAAATCATCACATCTTAATCAAGAAGAAGGCTGTTTCTTGAAGTTTTGAAGAAGCCGGGAGGTTCTTGGAGTTAAAAGAAACCAAATAATAAAGTTCCCTACCAATTGGGCCGACCCAAAAACTCATGGACCAGCCAACAAGTTTTCGGCCAGCCCAAGGAGTAGCATGAAGCCGCACGGCCCAATCCAAGGAGAGAAGCCCACACGGTTTTAGGGAATTAATTTTCAGAATTTTAATTAAGTCTTTTTAGTCTTTTAGTTAATTTCCAAAAAGGGTTTCCTTGTTCTTTTTGGAAGTAGGATTTTTATTTCTTTCCTACTTGTTTTCCAATTAGTTTCCTTCTTGTTTTAGGTAGTGTAAATTCGGCTACCTCATGTTTTAGGTAAAACCGAATTCTTGTTGCTTTTTCTTACCATTCCTACTTCTTTCCGGGTTTGGTAATTGTACAAGGAATTAACCTCTTGGTTAATTTCCAATTCTAATTCTTTTCCTTATTATTTTCTTTCTTATTTTCGGCCATCCCTACATCTATAAATAGGGCAGCCATGCATAATAATATTCAGAGTATTTCAGATCAAAAACTTAGTGTTTGAGATACCTCCTTTTATTGCTTTATGTATTTGCATGTCGTAGTTTACATAATTGCATGAAACTTAGCTAATTAGGTTCTTGCTCTGCCTAATTATTCGCATGTTTCACACCTCTTTTCTTGCACTTGGTTCGAATTCATAAACAAATTGGTCAGGATAGTTTATCCCTTGTTTTATCAATTCCGAACGTGAGTTAAAGGTTTTGTAAGAGCTTGTCACTTAATCACAAGGTCCTTGGCAACATTATCCGCATGTGTACAACCGTCCACATCAATTGGTATCAGAGCTAAGGAGTGGTTTCGTGACCGGAGGAGATCAACCGATCAAATCCTTTTCCATGTGTTTTCTTTCCCTTGTTAATCTTGATTGTTCTTGAAATTCTTGGAATCGAATTCATCTTCTTGGGGGGAAAATTTTTTCTTCCAGCTTAAAAAATTGCCATTTTGTGTACTGTTTTTCAATCTTTCAAATCGCAAATTTTCTTAAAATTCGGATACCCTTGCTGCAATTTTTGAAATTAAAATCGGACCTCAGTTTTCACATTAGGGTTTCGGTTTTTCGTGACACTAGGGTTTCGGGTTTTCCGTCGCTAATTCACGCGACCTAAGCTTTTGTTTGCTTGGTTTTTGCGACGCTTTCTACCCTTCTTTTCGTGCTGATTTTGCTGAAAATTGTGAGTTTTGCGGTTGATGTTAAGCAGCTCACTTGTTTGCGCATTGTAAAATTGCATGCTATAAGTTTTGGATACTTTTTTTGAATTCTTGAAAATATAGCGAATTCTTGATTTTGTATCCTTGTGCTGCTAAGATTATCCCTGGGATTAGGCTAGTAAATTGAAAATTTGTTTTTGCTGGCCCTAGGGTTCTCGTAATTGAAAATCGCATATTGATTATTTTGGTACTGTTTTCGGCCATTAGGGGGTATTAATTTCGCAAATTAGGTACTGTTTTGCATGTTAGGAGAATTAATAATTTGTGGGGATTGGTTTCTTGATTACCTATTGGGTGGGTGATCGCTTCTTTGGGTAGTTTAGGCTTTCCTGAAGTTGTTTCAACTCTGCTAATTTTTCTTTGCTTCTATTCACTTTGAATTGCCCTGCTTTCAATTGCCTTGTTTATCTTTTCGTGCGACCTATACATTAGATCTTAATTATAGTTTGGATTTTGTCATCGTGCACACTCATCTTTTCTGAAATTTGAGGGCTTAACCCCGAAATTTCCTGTTGTGTACTTCATATCTGAACTATATTACATAAATATCGTTTTACGAAAAGATTTTTCAAAATAGAACCAAGTGTGGTTTTTGCGAAAATTTTTGCTTCTTTCTTAAGTGTCATTGCTTTTGTGTGAATTGCTGCTTGCCTGATACATTTATCAATACCGGGAGGTTTGAGTGGTAAAAGGCTTGAGTGCACATCTTATACAGGGTGCCACCCTAGAGCGATACACGGGGTTTGTGTGTAGCTATTAGGTGGGAAACACTTGGGAGAATAAGGGGGTAAGGTTATTTCTCACTTTTCCTTATTCTTAGCAGACAGGTTTTCGCTTCTTTATCCAATGTCAGGTGGAGGTGCTCCTAACCCTTTAGGAAACGAACAAATCCTGGCTGCGATTGCGCAATTCTCCGCGCGATTCGCTACACTCACGGAGGAAGTCGCCGAACTCAGGACAGAACGGGACCAGAGGCGCACAGACTCAGACGACGAGCCGGCCGGCCCAGGCACCAACGCCGCAGACCAGCCATTCGCAGGCCTCAGTCAGTGCAAAACTACCATTCCACCCTTTACCGGAGGCACGAATCCAGAGGACTATCTCGACTGGGAGATGAAGATGGAGCGCATTTTTGAACTTCATGCGATCCCGGAACACAAGAAAGTCCAACTTGCAGTGGTTCATTTCACCGACTATACTCTAATCTGGTGGAATCAACAGCAGGACCAGCGCCGGAATACGCGCCCCATGCGTGCCCGCGCACCACCTCTCTCTTGGTTTGATTTGACTACTTCTATGCGTAGGACTTTTGTACCGGACTACTATTTTAGAGAATTGTATAGGAAATTACATACTCTTGTACAAGGTTCTATGACTGTAGATGAATACTATAGAAAACTAGAGATGGCAAAAATTAGGGCTAATGTACAGGAAGATGAGCCCGCATCTATGGCTCATTTTCTTAGTGGTTTAAACAGGGGTATTGCTTTAGCAGTTGAATTGCAGAATGTTACGACGCTGACAGACATGCTGCACAAGGCTCGGGTTGTGGAGGAGTATCTGAAGTCCGTACCACCAGTCCGGACACCTACCAGCGCCCCACCAGCCTGGCGCAAGAATCCGACCTACTCGCCACCAGCAAGGAGGCCGATCATGTCTGAACGCAAGGCCATAGTCCCTGTTGCCGCCGCCACTTCTTCTTCATCCCAGCAGAAAACGCCATCAACTCCCAGGCAGTCTATCAGCAACGTTACTTCCCACAAGTGCTCAGGCCGTGGCCACTACATGCGTGACTGTCCCAACGTCCGGAAGGTATTATTGGGCCAAGATGGTGAGTACATATCAGAATCCGATGAAGAGGAACCAACCGTTGACCCTACAAAGGAGTTGACTGACAGCACTCCGTCAGAACCTGTGGAGCAGTTCGAATTTCTTGAAGAAGATCCTTCTTAGAACTTGGTTACTCGCACTCTGACTACAGCTGCTGTCTCGAACACGTCCCATAGGAAAAACATCTTCCATGCTCGCACAAAGGTAAATGGAAAGTTATGTGTTCTGATTATTGATGGAGGGAGTTGTACTAATGCTGCTAGTGAGTATATGGTTGATAAGCTGCGCCTCCCTGCCATCAATCATCCACGTCCTTATCGGCTTCAATGGCTCGACAGCTCAGACGGCTACAGAGTCACAAAGCAGGTAAGCGTACCATACGCTATTGGTAAGTTCGAATCCACGGTTTTATGTGATGTTCTGCCAATGGAGGCTTGTCACATTCTACTCGGACGACCATGGCTCTTTGACCTGAAGGCAACAAATGATGGGGTCGCCAACACCTACTCGGTCTGCCAGGAGGGCAAGATCCACACATTCCTACCCATGCCACCGGCTGAAGTGCGATCAGAAGCTGTTCGTATGAAGGAGTCACTCGCAAATTGGGAAGCTGAAAGGCGCCAAGCGAAGGGTAAGGGGAAAGAAATTGTTGTAAGGGGTAGTAAGGCGAACTCTGATAAGCCTGATCAGGACAAAGTTAGAAGTAGTTGTTTTGCAACGAGAGGAGAGATAGGTCAAGTGTTAGACAGCAATCATGATGTATTCTTTTTAGTCTGTAAAGATAACTGTGCTAACCCTGACGATATCCCTCGGGATATCCCTACAGAAGTCAATTCTTTGTTGCAGGAATTTGCTGATGTCTTTCCAGACGAGTTGCAGCAGGGTCTGCCGCCACTTCGAGGTATTGAACATCAGATTGACTTCATCCCTGGCGCGCCTATACCAAATCGCCCTGCATACAAGGCAAATCCGGAGGAAACAAAGGAGTTGCAGGCGCAAATTGAGAAGCTATTGGCGCATGGTCAGGTAAGGGAATCTCTAAGTCCTTGTGCTGTACCTGTTATTCTAGTCCCTAAGAAAGAAGGTACATGGAGAATGTGTATGGATTGTAGAGCAGTAAATAAGATAACAATCAAGTATAGGCACCCTATCCCTAGGCTTGATGACATGTTAGAAGATTTGCATGGTTCTACTGTTTATACAAAAATAGATCTCACACAGGGCTATCATCAAATTCGCATGAGGGAGGGGGATGAATGGAAAACTGCTTTTAAAACTAAATTTGGTTTATATGAGTGGTTAGTCATGCCCTTTGGTCTCACAAATGCACCTAGTACTTTCATGAGGTTAATGAATCATGTGCTTAGAAAGTTTATAGGTAAATTTGTTGTTGTGTATTTTGATGATATATTGATCTATTCCAGAGATTATTATTCGCATGTTGAACATCTTCGTTTGGTTTTAATTGAGGGCATCCAAAGTCAACAACACGCAGCAAGTCAAACTACAAGTGATTCCGGAGAAGCTGAGGAGGAGGTTCGAGTTCTACATCGAGGCCCAACAATGCTTCAGGATCCAAGCCCATATCAGAGGGATCCACTTGTAGACATCACTGGGCCCATGACCAGAAGCAGAGCGAAGAAGGTACGAGAAGCTCTCAACAACCTTGTGCAAGCCTGCCATCAAGATGCCCAGCTGATTGTAGAAGCCCACGCCTTGAAGCAAAATGGAGGAAATGTGCAATTTGCAACTCTTCTAACTATCTTGGAAGGAGAGGCGCAAATCATCACATCTTAATCAAGAAGAAGGCTGTTTCTTGAAGTCTTGAAGAAGCCGGGAGGTTGTTGGACTTAAAAGAAACCAAATAATAAAGTTCCCTACCAATTGGGCAGACCCAAAAACTCATCGACCAGCCCACAAGTTTTCGGCCAGCCCAAGGAATATGTGCCTACATGAGCGAATAACATAATTTCTTTGGAAAAATTATGTTTTCGTGGGTACAAATTCACTGGTGATGGAAGTTTCTAAAAAGTATTCAAAGGAGATGAGTTGATGTTACAAGAAGCGATGAGTAATCATCACATCTTTTAAGTTGGTGATTTGAAAAATGGATCTTATGCTGAGTTTGGCATTGAAAATGAGGAGTTCAAACCGAAGAAGAAGAAACAAGTCTCATTTTCTGATTATGTTATTGTACATAGGACTTTGAGTCGATGGAAGATTTGTTATGGTATCTCCTCAAATTTCTAATACAATTAGTGATGAGGACATCCTGAGCAACATTGTAGAGACAAGCTAGCATAACCAACCAGATAAGGAAGGACCACGAGTTCTACATCGCGGCCCAGTATTCATGAAGGACCCAAATCCTTATCAAAGAGACCCTCTAGTTGACATCGTGGGCCCTATGACTATAAAGCGACAGAAAGCTCTAAATGAAGCTCTTCAGAACCTTATCATTTCCAGCTCAGCTCAGGCCCACAAAATAGAAGAAGGCCACGCCTTACATCCACAAGCCTAGAAGGACAAAATGGTTAATATCTTTTCAATCCACGAAGAGACGCAGCCCATAGTCCTGCGAAAAGAAAGGAAGCCTGTTTTGTAGAGTTTATAAACTCTGCGAAACCCTTCATCCACAACTCATGCTCAGCTCACTTTTGGCCAACCTATACAGCAATCAAGCTTCCCCAATTGGCCCAACAAGTTTGGAGGCAAGCTGCCCGACAAGTCGAGACTCAAAGCTAAGCATCGCAGGTCCATCACCGCAGCCCATCGCAGCTGGGATTAGGGGAGCACGAAATTAACCTTAAAAATAAATAAGGAACTACTCAAACCTATTATAAAAATGATTTCAAGAAGTGAAACCTTTTTTGAAAAGGTGGAAACCAATCAGAATTGGAAATTCCTTACAACTCCAAATCGAAAAGAAGCATCGAATTGGAGAGAGAAGTTTGTCACATTTATGGTAGCATAAGGTGAACTAAATTTCCCACTAAAAATAATAAAAGAACTTCCAAAACTATTACAAAAAATATTTTCAAAAAGTGAAACCTTTTTGGAAACCACTAACTCAGGGATTTTGTCAAGCTGTAACAAACTTGTAATAACTTTAACTAATTCAAAACAAACAAAGGAAACAATTAGGAAACATGCACAAATTCTAATTACTTTCTAAAACCCTAGAATTTGGTTGGGCTTCTTTGGAGGGCCGAATGGAGCAGGACTATGGATGCCTTTGGGTTCAGCCCAAATTTGTAGCGGATGCCTGAGTTGTGGATGTCGCTGAAACCTTCACCAAATAGTTCAGATCGTTCCGGACACAATGAGAACCTTTTTGAACCCGTTGAAAATGTTGAAAACTTAGGAAAATCAATATTTACGTCTTTTCTTCAAGATTCGGAGTCAGTAACCTTTTTGACAAACCAGGAAGTATAAAGCTTCAAGATTTATCAAGAAATGTTTCAAGAAGTTCAAGAAAGCTTTCAAACACTTCAAGAAACCCCTCGAACTTTGTCATGGGGATTTGTAGGTCACACGGCTCCAGTTATGGTGAAGAGGTGAACCACTTGTCCTTCTTAATACGTTCGTCCACGGTTTGCCTTCAGATTGACTCGACAAATGCTGACTTGGCTTGGTTGCAGCTTGGGATGACCTCATCATACCCTTCCAGTTGAAACTGATTCCTCCTCAAATCCATCATTTGGAAAGTAAAATGAAGCAAGTCAGTAATTTTAAACACAAAACAGATTTTGCACTTACCACGCTTTGAAAGTGCAGTAGCCTTTGTTCAATTCCTTTGAGTGTTGATGTTGGAAGTTTCACTCCCCTGGCTTGGAAACGGTTTACAAACAAATGATAGTCACCCTTGATTTTCAAGAACTTCTCAAGAACCTTTTAGACGCTTGAAGCATCTACAATTTCCTGAATTTATCCATATTCCTCAAAAGAATTACACAAGAGTTAAGAAATATCGACTCTTAGCCATGTATATGCAATAAGTACGTATTCCACACTTTAATTAGGATAACTTATGCATCAGATAGATGACATTGAACACGAGCATAATAAGTCCTATATGTAGCTGGCTATATATACACTTTTAACTACCCCTACAACTTTATTTAAAACATGTCCTACTTGTAAACTTGAGGTAACACACACAATAATTTACAATTTTTCAGGTAGCCAATATATGAATGTTAATTTAACTTCCATATGTCAAAAATCAGAATTGCTAAATTGGAACACACAATTCACTATTTACTCAATTTAGATTTTAAAAACCATTCGAGCAATTTATCAACAGTCAAGGAACCCCTAATTGAATATGCCTAAATTGAGGCTATGCACATGATTTACAGGTTTCAACAATTTACAACTCTATATCATGCTTATAGAGTTGTAAATTTACAACAATTTACAACTCTATATCAGTGGAGAATGTTTGAAAGATATACATCTTTGAAAGGCATTCTAGAAGATACCTCATACTTACCTTGATTCTCCAAAGCATTAAGTCCCATGATGACTATTGTAAGCGTCTAAGATTTGAACGATCAAGGGTGATGTGGTCATGCCTAGCTCAGAAAAGCCAAGTCAGCACTTGCTAAGTCAATCCGAAGGCGACGTCCAAAATAAATGCATTGCAAAGAGGAAGAAACGGTTAAAGGAGGCAATCAACAAGCCTCTCGGCCATCCACAACTTCCAACACAAATTTGGCAATTTCCAGAAACATTTCTGATGTGGACCAAGGAACACATGCGGATGAATTGCCAAGGAAAGTCTGATTAAGCGGCGTAGCTCGTATAAACTCTTTACTTACCCAAATTCCAAATAACAAAAATAAACTAACCTAAGCTAATTTAAAGGAATTCGAACCAATTAAGAAAAGAGGTGAAACATGCGAATTTAATTAGGTAGAGCAAATAACCTAATTAAGCTAAGTTTTATGCAATATATAAATCACAAGCATGCAAAATACATAAAGCAATAAAGGGAGAGTACTCAAACTAATAGTTTAAAGATATGAATACTTACTTATTAATTTTGTGGATGGTCCTATTTGTAGGTATAGGGGTATCCAAATTACAATAGGAAAAGAATAACTGAAAGCAGCGAAAGTGGAAACCAATCAGAATTGGATTTTCCTTACAAACCAAGTCCTAAAGGAACAAGGACAATGGTGAATGAATTAAGTCACCTTTATATGAATAGGTGGACGAAATTCTATCCTATTTAGACTAGGAAAACAATTAAAATTGGAAACCAATCAAGAGATTGATTTCTTACAAACCCAAAACCTAAAGGAACTAGGTTTTGGTAGTTGCTGAATTTGTCTGCTATATGGATATGGTTATGGACAAAATTCACACTTGAAATAGGTAGGAAATAAATATAAATCCTATCCAAAAAGGGAGATCAAGAAGGGATCCCTTTTTGGAAACTACCAAGTTAATCAAGTTGTAACAAACTTGTAACAACCTAACTAACTTGTAACAAACTAAGGGTAGGATTAGGAAACATGCACAAATCCTTATCCTTCCCCAAACCCTAAACCTTATGCGAAAACCCTTGGTGAAGTGGACTTTCAGTTGGGCTTCTTGATGGGCTTGGCCGACTTGATGATGTGGAATGGACTCCATGGATTGGGTCGGCCCAATTGTAATGGCGCATGGTGGTTTTGATGTAGGGAGCTTCCGGAGCCTTTTGGAATCTCCCGGAATCATTTCGGAATCAAGAATTTTAATATTTTCAAGATTCTTCAAGATTCTACAAAATACGAAATTCAAGATTTTTAAGAAAATCAAGAACTTCAAGAAACGTCTCTTTAAAGTCAAAGAACCTTCCGGTGTCTTCAAGAACTTCAAGAAACAGCCTTCTCTGCATTGTGGAATGGTGAATTGTGCCTCTTATTCAAGAATTGTAAGGAGAGTTGCAATTTGAACCTTTCCGGCTGTATTCTCCAAGGCGTTGGCTTCTACTATCAATTGAGCATCTTGTCTGCAAGCTTGTACAAGGTTGTTCCGATCCTCACGAACTCTTCTTGCTCTGCTCCGCATCATTGGTCCAATGATGTCTACAAGTGGATCCTTTGATATGGACTTGGATCCTGAAGCATTGTTGGGCCTCGGTGTAGAACCCGGGCCTCGGTGTAGAACCCGAACCTCAGCTTCTCTGGACTCACTTGTCTGTGGACTTGTCGATGGACTAGGGATGCCCTCATCATCCCCTCCCAGTTGAAAAGGATTTGACCTCAAATCTTCATCCTGTTCATAAATAAACGGAGACAAGTCAGCAACATTAAATGAAGTACTAACACTATACTCACATGGCAAATCAAGCTTGTAAGCATTAGGCCCTATCTTAGACACGATTTGAAAGGGCCCATCGCCCCGGGGATGGAGTTTCATCCTCCTCGCAGCAGGAAATCGTTCCTTCCTCATGTGAACCCAAACCCAGTCTCCTGATTCAAAGTTCACAGCCTTGCGCCGTTGGTTGGCATGTGCGGTGGCTCTGGCGTAGGTTTTCTCAAGGTTTGACCGAACCTTGGCATGCAGGCGTTTGATGGTTTCAGCCTTCTGGGCGCCGTCTGGATTAACCTGATCCTTTATCGAAAAAGGGATTAGATCCATAACCGTCAAAGGAGCGAAGCCGTAGGCAACTTCGAATGGACAGAACCCTGTTGAGGAGTGCTTGGAGCAGTTGTAGGCAAAATCTGCAACCGGTAAGACTTCTTCCCAACGTTTGAGATTCTTCTGTATCAAAGCCCAAAGAAGATTGCCAACGGTGTGGTTGGTGACTTCCGTCTGACCATCCGTCTGAGAATGACTTGTAGTCGAAAACAGGAGTTTTGTGCCGAGGCGTGATTACAAAGTCTTCCAAAAGTAACTCAGAAACTTGACGTCTCGATCAGAAACAATAGTGCGAGGAATACCATGAAGTCGAACTATTCCCTGAAAGAACAAGTCCGCAACATGTTTGGCATCATCTGATTTCCTGCAAGGAATAAAGTGAGCCATTTTAGAAAAGCGATCGACTACGACAAATAGGGAGTCATTACCTCTTTGCGTCCTCGAAAAACCTAGAATAAAATCCATAGAAATGTCAGTCCAAGGTAAAGTAGGTATAGGTAAAGGCGTGTAAAGTCCATGAGGCTTAGATGTAGATTTAGCTTTTAAACAATTAATGCAACAAATGCAAACATGCTGTACATCTTTTCGCATATGAGGCCAATAAAATGTTCCTGTAACACATCAAGTGTCTTATTGACACCAAAATGACCCATAAGTCTCCCATTGTGAGCTTCACGAACCAGTAATTCCTTAGCAGAACTACGTGGGATGCATAACCTATGTTCCCTAAACAAGAACACATCCTGTCTATAGTACTTTTGGAATGCACCAGATTCACATGCTGTATATATAGTAGCAAAATCAAGATCAGAAGCATATAAATCCTTTAGATATACAAATCCTAGCAAAGAATGATCTAAAATAGCCAGAATTTCATACCTACGAGATAGAGCGTCAGCAACTAAGTTATCTTTCCCTTTCTTATATTTAATAATGTAAGGAAAAGTTTCAATAAAATCAACACATTTAGCATGACGTCTATTTAACTTACTCTGTCCCTTTAAGCGTTTAAGGGACTCGTGATCACTATGGACAACAAATTCCTTGGCCATTAAATAATGTGACCAAGTCTCGAATGCACGGACTATTGCATAGATCTCCTTATCGTAAGTTGGATAATTTAAGGCAGCTCCCTTCAACTTCTCACTGAAATAGGCGATTGGCTTGCCTTCCTGCATTAAAATTGCTCCAATCCCTATACCTGATGCATCACACATTAGTTCAAAGACTATCAAAATCAGGTAATGCTAAAACAGGTGCATGAGTGAGATCATGCTTAAGAACCGTAAAGGCGTTTTCCTAAACTTGCCCCCCACAAGAATGGCACATTCTTCTTGCACAATTCGTTCAGAGGTGCTGCTTTGGTGGAAAAGTCCTTCACAAACTGTTGGTAAAAGCTAGCCAAACCATGGAAAGACCTTACCTGTGCGGCCGTTGTTGGTGTAGGCCATTCCCTAATGGCTGTCACCTTGGCATCGTCAACTTTGACACCAGCTTTAGAGACCACAAAACCGAGAAACACAACTTCCTCAACACAGAAAGTACATTTCTTCACATTGGCATACAATTTATTAGCACGTAATTCAATTAACACCAAGCGAATATGTTCTACATGCGATTTCATGTCTCTAGAATAGATCAAGATATCATCAAAATAAATCACAACAAACTTTCCTATAAACTTTCTAAGCACATGATTCATTAATCTCATGAAAGTACTAGGTGCATTTGTTAGGCCGAAGGGCATTACTAACCACTCATACAAACCAAACTTAGTTTTAAAAGCAGTTTTCCATTCATCTCCCTCCCTCATGCGAATTTGATGATAGCCCTGTGTAAGATCTATTTTAGTGTAAACCGTTGAGTCATGCAAGTCCTCTAACATGTCATCAAGCCTAGGAATAGGATGCCTATACTTGATTGTTATCTTATTAACAGCTCTACAATCAACACATATTCTCCATGTACCATCTTTCTTAGGGACAAAAATTAAAGGTACAGCACAAGGACTAAGTGATTCCCTTACCTGACCGTTAGCCAAAAGCTTGTCGATCTGCTTCTGCAACTCCTTTGTTTTCTCTGGATTTGCTTTGTAGGCAGGTCAATTTGGAATAGATGCGCCAAGTATGAAGTCGATTTGATGTTCAATCCCACGCAGAGGCGACAATCCTTGCCGCAGCTCTCCTGGAAAGACATCGTTGTATTCCTGCAACAAATAATCAACTTCCATTCCATAGGAATATCCCGAGGGATATCGTTAGGGTTAGCACAGGTATCTTTACATACTAAAACTAATAAACAACTTTTGTCATTTAACACCTGCTCTACCTCCCCCACTGTAGCGAAAAAGCTACCTTTAACTTCTTCCTGATTAGGCTTATCAGAGTTTGCCTTACTATCCTTTACATGTTCTTTCCCTTTCCCCTTGTCCAGTCACTTTCCAGCTTCCCATTTGGCAAGGGCGTCCTTCATCCTGATTGATTCTGAACGCACTTTAGTAGGTGGCATAGGTAGGAATGTGTGGACCTTGCCCTCCTGGCAAACCGAGTAAGTGTTGGCGACCCCGTCATGAGTTGCATTCAAGTCGAAGAGCCATACGCGTCCGAGCAGAATGTGACAAGCCTCCATTGGAAGCACATCGCATAAAACAGTGGATTCGAACTTCCTTACAGCTTATGGTACGCTTGCTTGCTTTTTGACTCTGTAGCCGTCTGAGCTGTCAAGCCATTGGAGCCAATAAGGACGTGGATGGTTGAGTATCGGGAGCTTCAGCTTTTCGACCATATATTCACTGGCCACATTTGTGCAACTCCCTCCATCAACGATCAGAACACACAACTTCCCATTGACCTTAGCCCTGGCGTGAAAGATGTTTGTCCGTTGAGACGTATCCTGGACAGCAGCTGTAGTCAAGGTGCGAGTAACTAAGTTCTGATTGGGATCTTCTTCGAGGAACTCAAATTGCTCTATCGGTTTAGATTTAGTGCTGTCAGTTAACTTCGATAAGGGGTTAACAGTTTGTTCATCTTTATCCTCTTTGGAAATGTTCTCACCATCTTGCCCCAATAATACCTTCCGGATGTTAGGACAATCGCGCATGTAGTGGCCATGGCCGGAGCATCTGTGGCAAGTGACATTGCTTATTGATTGCCGAGGTGTTGATGGTGTCTTGGATTGGGATGAAGACGGGGTGGCAGCAGGTACAATAGCCTTTCGTTCTGACGTAACGGCTTCTTGGTGGGTGGCGAGTAAACCGGATTCTTTCTCCAAGCCGGTGGGTCACTGGCAGGCGTCCTGACAGGCGGAACTGTCTTCAAGTATTCCTCCATGATCCGAGCTTTGTGCAACATGTTCGTCAAAGTGGTTGCAATCTGAAGTTCAACGGCTAAAGCTATACCCATACCCCTGTTTAGGCCATTAAGAATACGAGCCATTGAAGCAGCCTCGTCTTCTTGTACATTTGCCCTAATTTTGGCCATTTCTAACTTTCTATAGTATGCGTCTACAGATAAAGGTCCTTGTACAAGAGTATGTAATTTCCTATACAATTCTCTAAAATAATAATCAGGAATAAAGGTTCTACGCATGGAAGTAGTCAAATCATACCAAGTTAGAGGTGGAGCACGGGCACGCATGGGACGCGATTCCTGCGTTGGTCCATCTCTTGATTCCACCAGACCAGGGCATAGTCCATGAAATTTACCACCACGAGTGGGACCTTCTTGTGTTCCGGGATCAAATGAAGCTCGAAAATATGCTCCATCTTTATCTCCCAGTCTAAGTAATCCTCCGGATTCGTACCACCTGCGAAGGGTGGCACAGTCGTTTTGCATTGACTGAGACCCTTAAAAGCCTTGGCAAAGGCATTGTTGTCGTTGGCAGGAATGTCCTCCTCTGACTCCGCACGCCTTTGTTCCCGGTCGGCCTTCATGTCAGCAACCTCCTCCATGAGGTTAGCAAATTGAGCAGAGAGTTGCGCTATTACAGCCAGTAATTGCTCATTCCCAACAGGAACAGAAGCACCACCTGATATTGGTTAGAGGCAAAAATTTGTCTGCTAAGAACAAGGAAAAATGAGTAGTAACCTTACCCCCTTGTCCCCCCAAGTGTATCCCACCTGATAGCTACACACAAACCAGTGTTTCACTCTAGGGTGGCGCCCGTATAGTATGTTCACTCAAGCCTTTTTCCACTCTACCTCCTGGTATTGACAAATGTATAAGACAAACAGCAATTCACACACAGCAATGATACTTAAGGAAAAAGCAAAAATTTTCAAAAAATAGATACTTGGTTCTATTTTGGAGTTGAAAAATCTTTTTGCAAACGATATTTGTAATATAGTTCAGATAAGAGGTACACAACAAGAAAATTTCGGGGTGAAGCCCTCAAATTTCAGAAAAGATGGGTGTGCACGATGACAAAATCCAAACTATAATTCAAGAGTAAACGTTCAGGTAGCTTGAAAAGATACAACTAACAGTTGAAAGCAGGGCAATTCAAGAATTGAATGGAATCAAGAAATAAGCAGAGTTGAACAACTTTAAGAAAGTCCTAAAACTAACCAAAGAAGAGATCACCAGCCCAATAGGTAATCAAAGAAACCAATCCCAACAAATTATCAATTCCCCCAATATACAGATATACCCAATGCAAAATTTAAGCCCCCCAGTGGCGGAAAAATTTCTCAAAATTCCAATGTGGTGCTATGGGGAGTAGTGGCGATAGTCGAACACTATCCACTTTGCAAGCACACTGAAAAAAGAAGAAGATTCCCAATGAAGAAAAGCGTCATCTTTGGTCGCAAGATGTAGTGCTGTGGGGAGTAGTGTCGAAAACGAACACTATCAACGTTGCAAGTCCACCTTAAACCGTGGAAAAAACAATCCTTACTCAATAGGTGCCACAGAAAAACACCAATTTTGCGATTTAAGAAAAAGCCCTAGGGTCAGCAAATTTCAAGTTTGACTCACTAAGCAATTCCCAGAGATAAATTCAGCAGCACAAGGACACAAAATCAAGAATTCAATATATTTTCCAGAATTCAAAAGAAAGTATCCGAACTAGTGCATGCAAATCACAACGTGCAGATAAGGTGAGCTGCTTAACATCAGCCGCAAAACTCACCAACTTTAACAAAAATTGCACAAGAGGAGTATAAAACAGTCGCAAAAACCCAGCAATTAGTCGCGAAAAATAGCAGCACTAAAGTGTCTCTCAAACCCTAGTGACACAAAGCAAAGGCGACGAAAAATTCCAACCAAAACCGAAACCCTAGCAAGGCCAAAAACCCGAATCCAATTAATTTTTAAAGTTCAGAATTTAATTTTGAAATTTCAGCAAGGGATTTCTGATTTTAAAGAAGTGGAAGAAGAAAAAATTTCCCCCTAAAGATGCGTAATTTTCCCACACTTTTGAAAAGAAAAGCAAGACGTAGGAAAAGAAAACACCTGATTGATGATTTGGTTGAGTTACTTCAACCTCCTCCAGCCACGAAACCAGCCCAGGCTCTGATACGAATTGATGTGGACCAAGGTACACATGCGAATGAATTGCCAAGGAAAGTCTGATTAAGCGGCGTAGCTCGCATAAACTCTTTACTTACCCAAAATCCAAATAACAAAAATAAACTAACCTAAGCTAATTTAAAGGAATTCAAACCAAGTAAGAAAAGAGGTGAAACATGCGAATTTAATTAGGTAGAGCAAATAACCTAATTAAGCTAAGTTTCATGCAATATATAAATCACAAGCATGAAAAATATATAAAGCAATAAAGGGAGAGTACTCAAACTAATAGTTTAACGATATGAATACTTGGATGGTCCTATTTATAGGCATAGGGGTATCCAAAGTACAATAGGAAAAGAATAACTGAAAGTAGCGAAAGTGGAAACCAATCAGAATTGAATTTTCCTTACAAACCAAGTCCTAAATGAAAAAGGACAATGGTGAACGAAATAAGTCACCTTTATATGAATAGGTGGACGAAATTCTATCCTATTTAGACTAGGAAAACAATTAAAATTGGAAACCAATCAAGAGATTGATTTCTTACAAACCCAAAACCTAAAGGAACTAGGTTTTGGTAGTTGCTTAATTTGTCTGCCATATGGATATGGTTATGGACGAAATTCACACTTAAAATAGGTAGGAAATAAATATAAATCCTATCCAAAAAGGTAGATCAAGAAGGGATCCCTTTTTGGAAACTAACAAGTTAATCTAGTTGTAACAAACTTGGAACAACCTAACTAACTTGTAACAAACTAAGGGTAGGATTAGGAAACATGCACAAATCCTTATCCTTCCCCAAACCCTAAACCTTATGCGAAAACCCTTGGTGAAGTGGACTTTCAGTTGGGCTTCTTGATGGGCTTGGCCGACTTGAAGATGTGGAATGGACTCCATGGATTGGATCGGCCCAATTGTAATGGTGCATGGTGGTTTTGATGTAAGAGCTTCCGGAACCTTTTGGAATCTCCCGGAATTATTTCGGAATCAAGATTTTCAAGATTCTTCAAGATTCAGCAAAATACGAAATTCAAGATTTTCAAGAAAATCAAGAACTTCAAGAAATGTCTCTTTAAAGTCAAAGAACCTTCTGGCGTCTTCAAGAACTTCAAGAAACAGCCTTCTCTTCATTGTGGAATGGTGAATTGCGCCTCTTCTTCAAGAATTGTAAGGAGAGTTGCAATTTGAACCTTTCCAGCTTTATTCTCCAAGGCGTTGGCTTCTACTATCAATTGAGCATCTTGTGTGCAAGCTTGTACAAGGTTGTTGAGATCCTCACAAACTCTTCTTGCTGTGCTCCGCGTCATTGGTCCAATGATGTCTACAAGTGGATCCCTTTGATATGGACTTGAATCCTGAAGCATTATTGGGCCTCGATGTAGAACCCGAACCTCCTCAGCTTCTCTGGACTCACTTGTCTGTGGACTTGTCGATGGACTAGGGATGCCTTCATCAATTTCTAGGAACATTTCTTGATCGGTCTTGAAGTATTTATAACTTCCCAATCTGTCATGTGGTTACGGCAAAAGAATCTTGGAGAAATATATAAATCTTGATTTTCTTGCTTTAGAACATTTCAAAATGATTCCGAAAGTTTTTCAATGGATCCGGAATTCTCTTAACTATTTGGTGAAGTTTTCAACACTTCCAAAAACGCATGCTACATCAAAATGGGCCAAAACCCGAGCGTCTGCAGCTATTAATTTCAACCAACCCATTCATGAAGCCCATCCACGGAATTTGAAGTCCAAAGACAAGTTGATTAAGGGTTTTGGAAAGCAATTAGGATTTGTGCATGTTTCCTAATTCTTTCCCTAGTCAATTACAGATTAGTTCGGTTGTTACTTGTTTATTACAACTTAATTAGTTCTAGTAGTTTCCTAAAAGGATTCAACTCTTGATTTATTTTTTTGTAGTTTTATAAGTTATTTTTTGTATTTTATTCATGATAATTCCGTTCACCTTATTTCCATAAAGGTGACAAAATTCTCTTTCCAATTCCATGCTTATTTTGGATTTTAAATTGTAAGAAATTACCAATTCTATTTGGTTTCCACTTTTAATTGTTTTCCTTCTTTATTTTCTCCTTATTTTCGTGCTCCCCTCTCTCCTATAAATAGGGGTGCAGCTGAAAATAATATTCAGAATTCGCATGATTAAAGATTAATATTGGTGTAAGGTTTTGTCCTTTACTTTTCGAATTCTCTTCCATTTTATTTGAACTTGTGTATTTTGCATGAATTGTTAAAATTATACTTTTTCCAAAATTAGAAGAAATTAGGTTACTTGCTTCATCTAATTTTTTGTTTGTTCAAAACTCGTTAATCCTGTTAGTTTAAGATTAAAGTAGATTAAGTCTCACTTAAATTAATTGAGTGATTTTCTAGTACATCAAGGGGGTAAGTTCGTGTTCTTCAAGTGTCGACTTTCCTTGTAAACTTTCCGCATCAGTAAGGACTTCATTGAAGTGCTCACATCAATTTTGGTATCAGAGCCAAGGCGCACGTGTTGATTCGAGAGGGATCGTAATAACATGATCCAGCTTCCTAAAGGTTTCTTCTTTCTCTTTTAAATTTTTGGGTTTGAAAATCGCATGTGATATTTCCTTGAGAATAATTGAGATTTAACGGCATCTTGTGCAATTTTGTGTTAGAATTGCATGCTTTAGGGTTTCAGCTTTGTTGTTGATTGTGATATCTTGAAAACTGAAATTATTTTAAATTTTCTTGCTGGAAAAATTTTTGTTTGGAAAAAGAATCAGGTAAAATGAAAAAAAAGAGAAAATTTTCAAATTGCATGAAAAAGATAAAAATTGAAAATTGCTTAGTCTATTTGATGTGAGTTGTTGTGAAACGCCCCACATTGCGGAAGTCTTGCCAAGGAAAGTCGAGATCTTGAAGGTCACAGACTCACTTCTTAAATACTTGAAACCCTCTATTTAGCCAAGGTGAGACTAGCTCTTTTATTCCTAACTAGATAAAAGAATTAAGAGCTGAACAAACATAAATCTAGGCGGAGCAAGTAACCTAGACCCTTCTAAGTTCAGAAACTTGTAGAATTAATAATACATTGAATAACACACAAGCTCAAAACAATAAAGTGGAGAATCCAAAGTAAAGGATAAACCTCACAATTATACTATGAGTTATGAGTTTCAAGGTTTCGGTCACTCCCCTATATATAGGAGTTGGAAATCCAAAAACTTGCATGAAAAGAAACAAGAAAAGGAAACAAACTAAAAGTGGAAACCAACGAGAGTTGGAAACCAGTTACAAACCAAATTCGAAAGGAACTCGAATAAGATAGGTGCGAAATTCTGGTATCTCCTTTAAAGAGGAAATTTGAAATTCACAAAGAAATAAAATAGGAAAGGAAATCTTGAATTTGGTATCGTAAAGAGAAAATCCAAATTCAAGTTGGAAAAGTAATCTAATTACTAATATGAAAAGGAAACTAATAATTAAGTCAAGTTGTAACTAGTTTATGGTAATTTAATTATAATTAAAATAGAAAAGGAAAAGGAAACCATGCACTTTCCAAATCCTTCCTGGATTCTCGAAAGGTAACTTGCAAAATTCGCAAGAAACCTGTGATTTGCGCGGAGATCCGTGAGGTGGCTGGTTGCAATGGGCCGCGGCGCAGGCTTGCGCTGCAGGCTTCTTCGCAGCTTGCTTCTGTTTTCTGCTGGGCCAACTTGGGAAGATTTAATGCTGTATGGATTGACCCAAAATAAGATGGAGCATGAGTTGTAGGTTGTAGTAGGGTTTCGCAGAGTTAACAGACTCTACGAAACAGGTCACCTTTTAACTGGGCACAGTCCCACACGATCTTCCTCGCGTTTTGTGATCACAACTGAATTGGGCCGTTGACTTTGAAACCTGTGAAAAATGGGTTCTTGTTGTAGGAGTCCATCCTCTCAGTTAAGGGAGATTACGATGACCTCATCAATCCCTCCCGGTTGGATGGAAAGGATTCGTCCTTGAATCCTGCGTGTGGCCGAACCTAGGAACAGGAAACAAAAATGGATGCGTTAGATATAATTCTTTGATAAACTCCACTTTCTCGCGCCAAGTTATTATATTGGTCGGATCTCCCCAGGAGAGATCCGAATATTCGGTGAAGTCCAGTTGGGCAGAGAATAAACAAAGGCACTATAAGACTTAGTGTCCTCTTGACGGGCTAAAAAACCTGCAATTTTGATGGATTTGCTTGCATGGTGGACATGTGCTTTGGTGAGTAGCTCAACTCCCTTCCCTTTTTGTTCTGTGACCCACTGTTCAAAAGCAATTTGCATCTGGGTACACTCACTGCTAACCTCGGCTGGTAGCATCAGTTTAAGTGTGAATGTCTTAGTACCCTATGTGATGGTTAGGTGTTAGCAACCCCGTCATGACTAGCCTGAAGATCGTACAACCAAGGCCGTCCGAGTAAGATGTGGTATGTCTGCATGGGAACCATGTTGTACAAAGCTTCGCATTGGAACTTGCTGATTTCTAACTTAACCCTAACTTGTTTTGCAACCCTTGATCCTGAGGAGTTATCTAACCAATGAAGTCTGTAGGTTTGGGATGATCAACTGCTTGCAGATTCAGCTTCTCAACTAGGAACGTGCTAACAACGTTCGTGCAACTTCGTTGTGTGCCATCTTTGCCAAAATGGAGAGCTAGTGATATGCGACAGACACTTTCCTCAACGTGAGACGAATCAATGTAGGCAACTTCTTGATTCTCAGTACCGGCTTCTTGTTCGTCTTCAATGGTGATTAGAGGTTCGTTCGGAATCCCGTTGTCATCCTCACTGATGTACCCTTCTGCTGTCATGAGGATCTTCTTGAAGTTAGGGCAATGGGCCATAATATGCCCCTTTCCCAAACATCGGTGGCAAGTGATATCTCTGGCAGGGGTACGCGGCGTGTATGGCGATGTGTTTGGCATGGTGGCCTTCTTTTCCGGGAATGGAGTGCTTGGCTCCTTGGGGCCTGGGTTCGGGCTGCAAGACGTTTTCCTGTATAGAAGAGTGGTGGGCAAGGTTGTTAAACTCGTAATTTTAACTAGAATCGTTTTAGGCCTGGAATCGGAATTGTAGAATCGAAAAATAGCTTAAAATTGTATAATTAATTTTAAAGAATGATTATAAATGACATATGCATACAAATAGAGTTATAACCTATTGATAATCATTTAAATTTAATTCTAAATGTTAAATGTTCATGTCTAGAACATATATATATATATATATATAGAATTTTTATGATTAATATTCAAAAAGAAAATAAATAAATTAATATTTTCAATTTTTTCTATATTATTAATTGCTAAAGTTATAAATTTAAAATCAACACACATGTCTTAGATGAGATAAAAAAAAATAATAATAAAAAAAAAGCTAACACTAAAAGGAAATGAAAAATTAAAAGTTAAGAAAAACATTTGAAAATTTGTCGATAAGAGGTTCGAACATGAGTGAAAAATTAGTTGTTTAATTGGAAATACAAATTTTAGGTAAAACAAAAATTAGTGGTGTAATAAAAGTTCACATCCAAGCTCAGTGGTGTAAAATATATATATGTGGCAGACGTAATTCGCATGGTTAGCTCAGTGGTTATCAAAGCTTCTCAAGTAGATGTTCACCCAATGCGCGGGTTCGATTCCCCATTTAGGCAATTGGCTTTTTCCTCCTGCAGATTTCCTAATCCCACATCGGCTGGAAAGAAAGATGGGGAGAGAAATCTCTTCTATAAAACGTGAAGGCAGAGCGGACATAATTTCACTCCCTACGCGGTTCCCTTGGTGGGTAATGTGGACAAATATTAAGCTCCACAGAAATTTATAAATAAAATTTTGAAACTCGGATTAAACTCTTAGACTTGGCCGAGTCTAACGATTCTGACCGAGTCGGCCGAGTTTGGACTGAGTAGGCTGAGTCTGGACCGAGTCTAAGTAAGAGAACGATCCCAAGTGAGTTTGGATCAATCTTTTACATTGACCCGTAGAATTGGTCGATTCTACGAGTCAACTCACGAGTTTAACAACTATGGCGGTGGGTGCGGATCGTGTAGTCTTGTTCTAAGATTCCAAGACCCTGGCACGGTGCAACATATCCACTTAGGTTTGTACAGTTCTGCATCTCTACTCCAAGTGCGACCTCGCAGTAGGATCAATCTTTTACATTTGACTCGTAGAAATGGTCGATTCTACGAGTCAACTCACGAGTTTAACAACTATGGCGGTGGGTGTGGATCATGTAGTCTTGTTCTAAGATTCCAAGACCCTGGCACGGTGCAACATATCCACTTAGGTTTGTACAGTTCTGCATCTCTACTCCAAGTGCGACCTCGCAGTAGAGGCCACTGAGAAAGCGGACCATACTAGCTTCCTCATCTTCAAACACGTTGGCTCGTAGTTTTGCTCTTTCTAGTTCATGGTGATAATCATCGACGGACTCACTCCCCTGGGTACAAGTATGGAGCTTCTTGTATAACTCCCTAAAGAAATGAGCGGCGACAAACCGTTCCCTCATCATAATCATGAATTCATACCAACTAAGTGGCGGTCTTGGGTTCCTCTGTGGCCGGGCAGATTGGCGTTGCTACTCGAGCTCGTTATCCCACCAAACGACAACATAATCGATGAAGTTAGCAACGACAACTCTGACCGTGGAGTTCGAACAACCTCTTCATCTGAATTTCCCAATCCAAGTATTCGTCTGGGTCTGAGCTACCTGTATATTTTGGTACTTTAGACTTGAAATTACTTAGACTGTCCGGGGTCCGTGGGTTGGCCGGAGCATCAGGTCGAATGAATTGTACGCGACCTTTGGCTTGGCTCTCCAGAACTTCGACCTTTCCTCCTAAAATATCGAATCGGGCCTCCATCTGAGTAGCGAGGGCCACGATGGCCTGAGTGATCGGGTCAGAGGGACCTGCTCCCGATTTCTCTTTATCGGTCATGTTGGTATTGAGGACTACCTACGACAGACAAGTTTTCAACAGGTGATAATAACCTCACCCCCTATTCCCCAAGTGTATCAACTAAAACTACGCACTTCCCAGTGTTTTGGGTCCAAACCCGACCAGACCCAGAACTGACGAGTCGGGTCGGGTAATGGGTTTAATCACCCTTTCAAATGCTTATGTACACTAAAAAAAAAAAAACATAACAGAGAAATTCATATATTCTGATTCATTGCTGCAAACATTAATTGCAATGTGACATTTCTTGCTCAAAGAAAAATAATAATGATAGTAATCTAAGGGCCCGTTTGATAAAAATTAATGCTTATATTTGAATGTTTAATGCTGAAATCATAATGCTAAATTGATTAAAGTACTTAACATCTTACTGCTGTAATATATTTTTCGAAACCTTTGAATCAGAATGCTTAATCACTCGATCTTATTTGATAAATATGCTGAAATCTTAAAAATGTACCATTTTACTCTTACGTTGAATTTTTTATATTTATATATGCGAAATATCAAATTTTATAATGAAGCATAAATTACGAATAAATATTGCAAGGAAACAAAATAAGACAAAACACATTAAATTGAATGATTAAAATACAAAAAGTAATATTTTATTACAATTTATTAAAACTCCAAAAAATGAAAAATGAGTCCACTATTGCATTCTAAAATAAATAAAAAATTTTACAATAAAACTCATATATAACTAATAAAATTATATAAGTAATATTAAACACATCGTACAAATGAGATTTATAAAAACAGGTATATGATATAATTTATTAAAAAAATTTAATACCAAAATACAATAATAAAAAATAAAACAAAATTTTATTTGACAATATTATGATGAAAAAGTTAAAAATACGTGGTATGCTAATGAAGAAAAAAATAAAATAATAATTAATTTAAAAATAAATATTATAGTTAAATCAATATGAATAAATAAAATGAGTAGTTTCAAAAATCAAATATGAAATATTTTAAAAAAAATGTTACGTGGAGTATTAAATGATAAGCAATCAGCTAACTTTTACCGCTTAAATTTTTCTAAAGAAACTAAGGTGCTTAATCAATTAAGAGGTTTGAGTTTTTGTGATCAAACATGGCAAAAATCGTTATTGCTTAATCAAATAATTTTAAGCATTAAGCACTGTTATCAAACATGTCTAAGACAGCGAGGAAAATTTGACAGTGCAATTGCAATTCATGATCATTTTGAGTTACTTATCCCTAGAATGATTGTAGAGTCCATTTTGCCTTTGATATTGCAACATACAAAGCTTTACTACATTTCTGATTGAAAAGGTTACCAAATCTGCATACTCTTATGACAAGAAAACCTCTGTACCTTGTTCCCACCTTCCACTACTAAATTTTGAAGAATGATAAAACTATAACTTCAAAGTTCAAACAGAGTTTGAGATTTTAACAAGAATTTGCCTTTTGTTTGCAGAAACATAGGGCACTTTCAGAGATACAATGGTTAAAACACATTCATGTATCAATATATTCTGATATAGCCAGATTGATGACATAAAGAGGAATATTGATATCAATATATTCATTTCTCAAAGCAAAAATAAATAAATAAATAAATAAAATATCAATATATTCTGATATATAATTCTTTCCTTCTGCTTCTGTAGTACTTCATAAAGAGAATTCAACTAACAGATTGAACAGTATATAATTAAAGCACAGAACCTGAAACAAATTCTGAAACTTTACACAATAATGTATCTCATGTAAAATAATGCTACGCAGTTAAGTTGCTCAAACCATTGAGTACATGATGTTCTACATATGGCCTTAGCAGCCGCAGACCCAAAACTATCATATTTATAACATTATTGGTGCTCTAGTATTCAGAATATGGGTTAATCTTAGCAACAAAGAACAAAATGGATATCTTTTCCTGTCTTGTAAAGGGGTTTCTGTACAAGTTGGTGTCGGGAAAAACTAAAAGTATTCAGCACTCCAAATTTCAACTACACTAACGACCAATGTTTCAACATTACAAGCCTAAGATTCACTAACATTGTTGGGTGCAATAAGTGTTGTGAATTCATCAAGAACTGGCATATTCTGAACTTGTTCAAGGAGTTCAGTCAATGCTCTATGAACATACCCACAGCGGTCCTTAGAAATTGATGATTCTGAAAATAGGCCTGCAACAAGGGAATCAAAGTTATGAGAAAGCTCATTATCACGGCTTTGAATGATATGATCATCCAGAGGAATTAAGGAGCTCTCCAGTCGCCATCTTAATGGGAAGTATTTATCTGGAATCTGAAAGTAGTTCTTCACAACAAGTACTCGCACAGAATGCCTACACAAAATGCCAGAATGTTCAAATTCTTTACATGAGCAGTGAAGTTGTTCACCTTCTGGGATCCAGTAAACAAGGCATTCTCTTTCCATTTTTTTGAAGTGCCTCACAAGGTATGACCCATTAGCCATTTCTGTTAAAGTATATTGCATCGACAGCATAAACTCATTCTGTGCCACATTAAAGGCATAAGGTGTAAGAATAGTCCTTGCATGTTCTTCAAGTGGCAGGCAAGTTTTGATGGGGATGTACAGCAACTCCTCCCTATTCTGGTATCCATAGTTGGCAACAACAACAACCTGTGAGTATTCCAAGATAAACAAATTAGCTTTAGGAAAGCTGAAAGCACATTATTGTGAGTACAATCAAAGACACCAGGTAAACAACCTGTTCGAAGAAAGATTGCAGACATGTCTGTGTACCCAAGATATTTTTCAAAAATGTCTCCACTGATTTTAAGTATTCAGAACTTAAGCTACGACCCAAAAAGAAGTTGCGATTGTAGCAAAATGGCCAGGAAGATCGGTAAGAAAAGAGCAAAGCAATATGCTTGTCTGAACCAAGTCCAAACCGAGCAACCAGATGATTCAACTGATGCTCAAAATCCTTTACATCTTCCAGATAACATAACACATCAAACTGAGTTTTAAATTCAGCAAACTGAGGCCCTAGTGGCAAACAGAACCAACTAGACAATTTTGAGAGGACCTGCCATATGGACACGATGTGCTTGGTATTTGGCATCTCCATAGCTATAGCATCTCTAAGTCCAGAATCTATATCAGTTACAATTGTCTGTGGATGTCCTCCTCGCATAAACTGTATAAATACCTGTAGAAAGAACGAAGCAGAGTAGTAAATCTGAGCAGATATGTTGAATAACTTAAAGAAACCTAAAGGCATTCCACCTACAAACCTGTAATGCCCAGGAGAACGACTGCGATGTCTCATCTTGTAAGATAACACATCCAAGAAAAATCGCTCTTCCATGATTGCTGATGCCAAACCACACCCCAAGTAACACATTGTAGGTAATAGAACAATATGTGGTATCAAATGTAACAACATCACCGAAAACCGAAAATGCACGGATGGAGTCTCCATAAGTCCATGCAATGTTTTCTACTTTTCCATGTTCATCGGCAGTATAACTGTAGACAAAGCCATCATTCTTCTGAGTCATAGCTTTACAAGTGTCAAGAAGTTCTAACAAGTCAGTCTCCCGCTTCTCAGTTAAAATAGCATCATTTTCTTGAACGGTTTTCTTACATGTCCGGACAAAATTCCTTACATCTTTTTCAATAAAAGGCAATTGCCCTGGTTGAACTCCCTTTTCTAACTCCAACACCTTCAGTATTCGATTAACAGAAAATCCAGCTTTGGACAGCAGCAGGATACGTTCCTGATCAGCCTCTTGAATTTTCCTATAAGCAGGAAGTAGACGCACTTGATCATCTTCCAGCAACTCATGATTATGAATATTACTAAACTGAGAGATATACCACTGAGTTTGCCCGTTCACAACCTCCTTCGTTAGATACAACTTCGCATCACATCCACACCGGACTGATTTTCGATCCCTGGGATGCTCAACATTGGCTTTCTTCCTTGGCTGGTTAAACCCAGAACGGTAACAAACAAAATCCCTTCTATAAACCCCCAAATTGTGGCTTTCAGTTGAACGGGCTTTCCTAATTGAGAACCCATTCTTCCGAGCAAAGTTGCTGTAGAATTCAAAGGCTTCATCATCGCTCTTAAATATCTGGCCAACATATGGAGTAAAAACAACTTCATTTACCAGTGATGGTATTGTTTCCTTCCTCATGGCAGATGACCCAACTGTTGCCTGGTCATCTCCTTCGTATTTAATGTAGCACTTCCAATCTCCACAAGGGCATTGCTGACGTCGAATCCAAATGTTATTTAATGGCTTCACAGCCATTGTCTAACATCAAAGTTATATGAATAAGCAAACCTGAAACCTCCTGTCTTCCTATCCGAATTCAATTTTTTTTATACGAAAGAGGAACTTAAATAAGATTTCTGATGATCAAATACTCTGATCATGACCACTCACAGTCTGATTCCTAGCAATCAGTAGCAATAATACAATTATCAGAACATTTAAGTTGAACTACAGGTAGCTCTTAAAACTAGATGCAAACATTATTAAGGATGTTGAAGGTAGAGAAAAAATAATAATAGTGATAAAAAATAAAAATAAAAGAAACAAGAAAAAATAATTCCATAATAGCAAGATCATCAACATTAAATCACCTCCATGAATATCCAATGAAAAAGCAGAAAAGAAATTTATTTATATTTTGTTACCCTTTTAGAGCAAAAAATCTACAAAAGCACTCCAAGGAAATAATGGGCACCACCAGCACGTGACAACCATGCCAGGGTAAAAAATATAGAAAAGACGAAGAAAATCAAAAGAAGGGGACTTTAGCTACACTAAATCAAAGTCAGTAAGGCACAACTTACTTAGAAACAGAGAGTGAACGCAACTCATAAACAACAATTTAACAAGCATCTTTGGTAATGCAGTTGACTTAATGTGACATATTAGGTTCAAGCTCATAACACAAATTGAGCCCAATAAATAATCCAAGCAAACCATCAAAAGAATATGTATACATGCAGACAAGATAGATCAAACACTGGATAAGAAGCTTCAAATACACATGGCTGGAATTATGAAATAAGATCAAAATTGCAAGAAGATGAAGAAAATTACTGGATAGAAACTAGAGTCGAAACCATTTATTAATGCTATACAAATCATTCCAAGTAGGTTGGATTTTTTTTACATATCATATGTTCTAAAAAATAGTCCAATTATAAAAATACTATAAGAGCCAAGACTGAAAAAATGACAGCTTGGTGCATAAAAGCTCCTGCTTGTGCAGAGTCCAAAAAAAGGGGTCAAAGTTATTAAAACAGGACGCACACAATCTTACATTATATTTCTATGAAAAGTTATTTATACGATTCGAACCATGACCCTGAATCACATGACAATTGCTCATACTAGTGCACCAAGGCTCCCCTTCTAAAACAACGAAGATGAAAAGTATTCTAAAAACATGAGTTTATTAATCTCATAATTATTCCATGCTGATATCAAAATCAACGGAATCATGGCTGACCAAAAGTAATGAATGGCTCAGTAGAGCTGCTCCATTGAAGACAAAAAATCGGACATTTTAAACCTATGGTCTGATATAGAGGTCTTTGCAGTACGGAAACGGAACCATCATAGCTAAGTCAACAGCTTATCCGTAATCAACTTGAAATACCAATGCATATTAAACTTAAACTAGCGACGAGCTGGACAACCTAGTCTCTAAACTGTAAAAACTGAATCTGTTTCTTTCATCTCCAAATGATGTTAGGAAATACAATTGCTCAAGTTTCTATGATAGAGTCACTGAAAGGCTACCCCTACCACATAGTGAGCACAACTAACAACTAGAAATTTTCCAGGCAAAGGCAAACAAACATTCAACCAAGTCTTTTTCTCACGTTTGCACTGAAAAAATGGAAGGATACAGTCTTGATTACCTAGAATTTATTCCAAACTGCCTCCAAGTTAGAACCCATAAGAGTTCTCTCATAAAGTATCAACCATGGAGCCCCCCAAACCATCTTCCAACTCTGCACACAAACACAAACACACACCACTGACACTTATGCACAATATTAACTGCTGAATTCTCCAACAAATTCAGTTTCAAATACTAAGATTACCATCCCAATGATAAAACCTTCATGAACATAAATGAAATTTGAGTAACTGAACCAGTGATCAATGAAATTTAGCTTTCAAATCATTCAAATGTTTGCAAAACCACAGTATTATATTCCGCAGACATCCAAATTCCTCACTTTTTCTCATTGACATTTCATCAAACAGTTGGAAGATAAATGACTAAATAACAACCTTCATTGCCTAAATCTGCATAGAGAAAATTTGTAATCGCAAAGCCATGAAAATTAGAAATAGTAATTACCTTGAGAATGTGCCGCAAATACTACAGCCTTGACTATAAAGCTTGATGTTTTGACATGAACACTTGCCCAAAGTCCATTTTTAAAGGTTAAGCAGAAACTGGCTATGGCTTCGCTGTAGCAGGAGGTGGGAAAGAGAGTGGGAAGATGAAGGCTCTATTTTGTGCAGGCCTTAATGTGGGGATAAAAATTTGTTGGACTCAAGAAATTCATATTGGGCCATCAAAATTTGAAATTGGTCCATCCAACATTCTAATGAGCCATCATAATTCATGAACATATACATGGGGGAGGTAAGTAGTGAAAGAGGCGTAGAGAGTTAGTTTTAAAAACATTAAGGTAAGTAGTCAAAAGGGAATAACATGAGGGGGTACATAGTGATTAAGGCTCCGTTTGGACAAGTACTTCAAAAACCTTTTTAGTGTTTTAAGAGTATAAAAAAACTTAAAAATGGTGTTTAGGGGGTGTTCACAAAAATCGCCGAACCGGTAACCGGACCGAAAACCGAACCGCTAAACCGATTATTATCGGTTAATCGGTTTTAGTTAACCGGTTTTAATCGGTTTTAGTTAACCGGTTTTAATCGGTTAACCGGTTCGGTTTCGGTTTTGAATTTTTTCTTATCGGTTAAACCGGTTAACCTGTATATATATATACTATTATCTTTTTTATTTTATTTTTTTATTTACTTATGAATTATAATTAACATGTCTAATAAACTTATGATTCTCCAAATTTATTTCATTCTTTTCTATTATGATACGTAATTTTTTTTATATGCATAAAAGTGTTAAAAAGAAATACATGAATAAATTTGTGTTAGAGATTTTTGTAAAAATTAAAATACTATAGCTATCTTAAAGATATAATAATATTTTAATTCATTATTTTTTATTATTTCACATTCATTTATATTTTCTAATGCACTTGTGATAATTACGTAAAAAAAATAATATTTGTTCAAAAATAAAAAGAAAGTAAAAAATAAAGAAAATTTTTTATCGGTTAAACCGGTAGACCGGCCGCTATACCGGTTAACCGAAACCGGTCAGCCGGTAACTTTATCGGTCGGTTAACTGGTTTTGATTAAAATTATCAAAACCGGTACTAACCAGAACCGGTTAACCGCTTAACCGGCTAACCGACTGGTTGAAGACCCCTAATGGTGTTTAGACAAGAAATTGCAAAATGTTTTTAAAAAATAATGTTAAGTAAAATGTTTTTAAAGTACACTTTAAACATGTTTTATAAAATATTTAAAAATTTTTAAAGTCATTTTAAGTTAAACTCGTAGGTCGGCTTGTCCTGCCCTCGATCCGCCCCAAACCCCGGATCCACCCCGATCTCGCCTCGACCTCGCTCCGCCCTGACCCCGCTCCGCCCTAGACCCCGACCCCCGACCACGCCCTGACGCAGGACCCGACCCCGGCCCTGACCCTTACCCATAACTTGACCTTGACCCCGAACCCAAACCCAAACCCAAACCCGAATTCGACCCCGAACCTGACCCTGACCACGACCCCGACCCCAACCCCAACCCCGAAACCGACCCTGAACCCGGCCACCAACCCCGACCCAGACCTCTGTCCCTGCCCCGACCTCGACCTCTAACCGGACCCTGATCTCGACCCTGACCACAGGCCCAAACCCCGACCACGGCCCAGACCCCGACCTTGACCTCCTACTCGACCTCGGGCCCGGACCCAACCACGGCCCCCGGCTCCACCCCGACCCCCACCCAGGCCCCGACCATGCTCCCGCCCCAGCCTCGGACCCCGGCCCCTACCCACCCAACTTAAAAAAAAAAAGGTTTATATAATGTAAACATAATTTTTATATAATTTTCCGTATCAAATATAATTTAAAAATATATATTTTCAAATAGTTGTCCAAACATCTTTTAAACTATTTTTAACTCAAAAAATGTTTTTGTAAAATACTTGTCCAGACACATATTTCATTAAAAAAACTTCAAAAACATATTTTATAAAATGTTTTTGGAAAACACTTTTATAAAAATGTTTTTGAAGTACTTGTCCAAACGAGAGCCTAAGCCTTCATTTTTTACTTATACTTTTTGAAGGAAATTTTTACTTGTTCTTAATTTAGTATTTTAGACCTTAAATGATTCAAATTTAGATATAAATGTAATTTAGGCGTCATGATTATTTTTACCTTTTTGGCATTTAGATATAAAGAGTGAATTACATTTATCTCCCTCAAGTTTTGGTAAATTATAAATACCCTCTCGAGTTTTAGTATATTACAAATAACCCATAATTTTGGGAGGGAGTTTCTTGTACAATCATGTGACAATTCAGCGCGATATTTTAGTTGATAAAATTGATATGCATTCCCATCAATACGCAATTTATAAGAGGTTAAAGTTATTACACATATTTTCTTCACTACTTGCGATATTTTTTCACCTTAAACTCGATACGTGTGTTTTTTTGGCTACATGCGATACTTGTTTTAATACAATTCAGATATATCAGCAGCTACGCACAGTATGTATATCAAATATATACCCAAATCATGATATTTCACCAACAAAACTTATAACCTTTATACATTTGTAGAACATGCAATACATTTGAAGCTATACGTGATACCCGTTAAGTCAAAGTCTATTTGTGATACTCATATTTTTAAAATATAATCGGAATACATCAGAGGTTTAACTCGATATGCTCGTCAGACCATTAGTACTTTTTTTTTGTCTTTTTGTGGACATATTTGTTATTCTAGAAAATCTTGAATAAGTTATGGGTTTATTGCAATTTACCAAAAACTCAGAGGCATATTGTAATTTTACCAAAATTCGAGAAAAATGTAATTTGCTTTTTATTAAATTCTGTGTCGCAATGCACAATTATGATCGGAACCCTAAACTTTTTATTTCAGCCGATGATTTTCACTACTAGTAATAATAAAAGGAGAATGTTTACTAGACATGTTTATACATGCACGAAAAAAAGTTTTGGTGGGGACCACAAGTCAGAGAAGGGAAAATTCTCAAAAAGCCCTCCATGGTGGAATTCCACATCAGCAAGTATGTATGTGACATTAATAAAAAAAAATGTAACAAATGAATGCATACTACATGAGTCGCTACGAAAAAAAAGTTATGATTTGTTACTGAATTTATCACTACTCTAAAATAAAATGTGTTCTCTCTGTCCTATATAAAATGTTTTGTTTAAAAAAAATAATTTTGTCTCAATAAAATAATTAATTTTTATTAATTCATTTATATTGTATACCCTTACTAATGTAATAATTTATGGTACACAATTAATTTTTATTTAGAAAATAAGTATATAAATAGAAAATATAATATTAAATTACTTATTTTAAATTTTGTACTTTACCACTCATAATAAATTGTGTATTTTTCAAAGTAAACTTTTTCTAAGAGGAGTACTAATTATCTTATATTGTATTGTGCATTTTAAACATTGCAATTTGGGGTGACAAGAAAAACCATTAACCCAAAAATCGCCCAAACCCATTGGATATTAACCCAATAAAACCCACCTAAAAAAATAATGGGCTGGGTGGGCTTGGGCTAAATATGTAATGGGCGGGTTTAGGGTAGCCCATTGGATTCCGAAATTCCGCCCATCATGGGTACCAAAAATACCCATCCAAAATTACCCTTAAAAGTATAAACAAAAACTCAACAATTCACCTATTTTAGTAGGCTAATTTTATTTTTTTCTTCAAACTTATTTTTTCTTTTTCTTTATTTTTCGTGTCCTACAATTACTTTGTGTTTTTTTCCCATTTATTCTTTTATAATATTTTTAAATTACCTACTTATAAATACTAATTCAAAATTCATTCGGGTTCCAGGTCGAGTTCAGGCTCGGGTTTCTTGGTGGGTTTGGTTCGAGGTGGGCCGGTTCAGTTTGGGCCCATGGTTCAGGTCCAGTTCTGGACCAGTTTTCTGGCCGGGGCCAGTTTTGGGCAGGGCCCAATTTCAGGCCTCGGGCCCAGTTTTGGGCAAGGCCCAATTTCGGGCCTCGGGCCCAGTTTCGAGCGGGGCCCAATTTTGGGTATCAGGCTCAGTTTCGGGCCTTAGGGTCGGGGCATGCACGGGTTTATATAAATATAAAAAAATTAAAAATTATGTTTGGACAAAAAAACTACATACGATTAAATATAAAAGTATACAATATTTAATATTTCAAATTTTAGAATAGATTCAAACAATTAAAATCCGCTTTAAAAAAAAAAAGGAATTAAAATGAAACAAAAAAATTTAAAATTTTTTTAATTTATTAATAAACCATTAAATAAGGCTTACATTTTTGTATAATGGGTATTATGGGTACCCATAGCTACCCATTACCCATTTGAGTTAAGACCATTAATTAAATGGGTAATAGGTATCCATTACCCATTAACTTAACACCCATTTAATACCCGCCCAACCCGCCCGTTTGACACCCCTAATTGCAATACTCGTGACTTTTGTCTATTTATAATTATGAAGTAAGTTCATAATAACTTTTTATTTTTCAATTTCAATAAAAATTTAATGATCTATATCGCATAAATAAGGGATTTTTTCCCCAATATTCAAATTGGCACAAAAAATTACCAAAATAAACCACTTTTTTTGTTATTCCGATTCTATAGAAAACGAATCTGCCAGATTCGTTTTCCCCAAAAAATGAATGTGGCAGATTCGTTTTCAGGAAGAATGGTTGAAGGAAAAAAATTAGGGGAAAAAAGTATTTTCTGAGAAAACGAATCTCCTTGATTCATTTTCTGATTCGGTTTCTTAAGAAATAGTTTGTGAGTTTAAAAGAAAGAATTCAAAGAATTCGTTTTCAATGGAAAATGAATTCAACAAATTCGTTTTCTGTAGGATTTTTAAAAAAAAAACAAAATTAAAATTCAGTAAATATATAAAGTGAAATCCTGCATAATGGAAATTTATGCGGGTGACCGAAGAGCGAGAACCCAGTCGCCCGAACAGAGACCGATCGTCTCCAACCCACCGACCGGCGCCACCCAGCAGTTCCGGCCGACCCCACGGCATGTCGCCGACCCCCCGACCTCGCCGGCCCAATGGCCGGTTGTCCGAAAATCGAGAAAGCTGCCGATGGAACCCTAGGTTTTGAGGCAGTCTTGAAGGAGACCCAATTTCCGGCGGCATAACCTGATTTTCCAACCGGTGAACTGCGATTCTGCTCGAAATCTGCTTCAGGTTTGTCCTAGGTTTATAAAGGTGTGAATAATTTGAGTTTTATTTGTAATTGTTCACAAATCAGCATGCTTTAATTTTTGGAGATATAATTTGGGGATTCCTTCAATTAATTCCGTTTGGTTATATTGTATTTGCCGGTTGGAGGAAATGGGCAGAGCATGAAAGAGTAGCTAAAGACCCATGGGTGAATTTTTTGGAAAAAATGGTCAACATGTTTTGTAGTTGGTGGTTGGGGTAGATGTTGATAAAAATGCTCCACGTGTTCCTGGTTTGCCTTTGAACAATTTGGTTGTGTCTGTTTCGCAAAGTTGAGAGGTGACTTCAGGAGTAATGAGGTATTGCGTATTTTTTACACAATTGAAAATCGAAAATGTGAAACCATCGGCTTGCCACAAAATTTAAAATTACCTTCATTTTGAAGTTGAAGTTGTAAATGTTAATCGAAATGTGGAGACCTTTGCTTAATCTGGTCTTACTTTTGATGAAAATGTGTAGAGTTGAATATTTTTTAGGGAATAGAAGCATTAGTGTTTCTTGTACCTTCGCTTAATATGCCATCGTGATTGTGTTGTTCTGAAAGTTTTTCCTATTTGTTGGTTGGTTTGGAAGGTTTCCGCATTGAATGAGGCAATCTCAGGAAGCGTTAAGTCTGTTTTTTAAGCGTGAGACCAGCCTTTAAACACTTCTGAGGTACTATTTTTCAATCTCAATATATATTAAACTGCAATAGTCTTTATACTAGAGTGTCTTGGGAAAGCTCCTAAATTATGTTGCCTTTCTTTGTAATTCATGTGGTGCTCTCAGATGTATGTTTTATGGAGTTATCCTGTCCTTGAAGTCTAAATCAGTTATGTTATCTGCATTGTGCGCATTATAAGTTGGTTGGTTGCCTGACAATTCTATATGTCCATGAAACTAAGTCTGTCACTCTGGATTCACCGTGGGAATTACGTTCTTGGAACATTAGGTCACAAATTGTGTAGTTTGAAAATGCACTAAGTTCAAAGTTGCAACTGTACAGGTGCCTACGCTTTGTGAAATGTATATTTGATTTGAATTTCATATATTTTCTTCTTGATGCCTAGGTTATCTTATTGTTAGCATACGATACAGCTCTATACATTTTCATCAAAAGTGAGGATATCACTTTTTGTCACGTCTAACACCTCAAACCCTTTAGTTTTGTTCGTTTATTCCAACAAGAGGTCATATTCTCCTCTACACCTTCCCATGGTTACTTGGAGAGCAATGAGGATCATCTATTGTTAATTGTCATCATTTCGTATGCAGTAACGTCCAAACTGGACCTATTTGACCTTTTTTGGCTTCTGTAGGTTTACTTATCACCTTTTAATGTGGAATTCTAGGATGCTACAAATTTCATTATTTTCCTGATATGAAGTGCCTTAAAAGTACCTTTAGATTTGTCTTTCTCTGTCTTGCAGTTACAAATTTGAGACTTAGGATAATTGTAAATATGCATAAGTCGTTGTGCCTTGTTTCTCTTTGCTATAATATTACAGTTCCTTTAATGTAGGTGACGACACACTTGTAGCTTTATTGCATGGATAACAGATAATCACTTTTGGTGAAATTCTGAGACCAGATATGTTTCCTTAGCTTCTTGTAGAAGTACTGTACACATGGCATTGCCATATAATTTTACATCTTTACTTGCGACATTTCCTATTTGTCAACTTTGGTCTTAATTATGGTACATAATATCCCCTTCAACCTTTATTCTTTACGTAGTGTTTTGGCAGTTTAGGTTGGAAACTGTTATGACTGGAGTAGAGCTACTATTTATTATGACTGTGACTTGTTTACATGGAAATGGAATGTACCAAAATGTTATTGAGAAACAGGTGTTTCTTACATTTTTCTCCCCGGCTGTTATATCCGACTACTAATGGCTCCAGATTTTCACATCAATTGAATGATAGCCAGCCTTACTTACAGTTGTAATGTATGTATGTGAAGTGTAATTAGCCCACCACTATGTTCGTGTAGTTTTATACATTAAAGATAAATCCATGGTGTTGTGTGTTAAGGTGAGAATTCACATTTTCATATTTGGGGACGAATTTCTTCTAAGACGAAGGAAATAGTTGCATCATTAACTCAGAAAACGTCGTTGAATACTTTGAAGGACTCACTGCGATATTTCTTCATTTTGCCTTATGCCTCACCTGTGGTTTAGTTTCAGTTTCAGTTCGGGAATATATATATAGCAGTGCCAGGGGAACATATAGTAAATATCTTGTTTATATTTTGTCGTTTGACTACATTAGAACCTTTTTGTATGAAGTTAGACCATCAATGGAATTTTCTTGGGATTGTAAATGGTTTTTATCTTCTTCTCATCTATGGAAAATATGGACAATCTCTCTCCCTGAAGAAATTTGATTCATCATTGATGTATGATTTATTTAAGAAACCTGTATATGTTAAAGAAAAAGATTGTGTTATATGTAGCTATAAACCCCCATCAATTTTTGTTTCTTCCCTTTTGGGAAAAGAATTACAAAGTATTGGTATCTTGAACTTTATCTAACATAGGAGGTCATAATCACTTTATTCATCTATGCTTGGAGGTAAACACCACGAATATCTTATAGATTCATGCTTGCAAATGTGATAGGATAGTCCGCAATATCATAATTTTTCTTTGATACGTAGTTGTATAGGTTCTGGGTGATTCCTGACCCTGCCCATGCTTCCAGCATGAAGTAAAATCTCTGCTGATGTGCTGTCATAGTGTCCATTTCCTTGCATGAGGGGTTGTGCTGTTTTGCATCCATTGATTATTTGATAACTTCTTTCACGTATTGCTAAAGATGTAATAATTTTTTCACCCTTTAAACTATCTTGCATATTTCCATGTCTTTGTGACCACATGTCTATGCATTTATATGCGTTTTCTTTTTCCATGTGGCACTGGTTGCAATAGTAGATTGTCAAGAAGAACACAGAGGGTCAAAAGTTTGGTTGAGATTAAAAAAATTCAATAATGGCTCAGTTGAGTATTAATGCTGAATCATTTCAGCATGGTATAAAGACTTGTTTAGTACCAGCCTACAGTCAAGTATTCTTCACACAATTTAGGACGATCCAGTTCATTACAAATAGTAAGCACCTGATATTTTTGTTGTTGCTATTATTTTAAGAACTTTCCTTATGCAGCGACTCTCATTTTTTTTGTTTATGTGGGCAATGGAAATGAAAATGTTGAGATGGATGTGTGTACAGGCTAGGATAGATAGAAAAAAAGTAGAAATAGGTTCAATAGATTAAAAAAATTAATAAAATACACCTAAGATGGGTTTGCCATGTGCGTAGGAAACTTTTGATTGTAAAAAATGACATGTTATATTTTGATATGAATAAAACAATGTGTCTCGATAATACACGATAGTGAGATATGATTCATATAGATACTACCATATACTTGGATAAAGACTTGGTTTGTTCTTGTTGCTGTTGTTCGATTTGCCAGACAACTAAGTAGGGAAATTTTTTTGTTCTGTTTGGAAGCTGTAAACAACTGACTATATCTTACTTTTTGTGAACCTGAGACAATATTGTAAATTGCAGAAACATGCCATGAGCCTTGATTTCGTTCTTTTATCAACTTTTGATCCTGTTTGAGTGTTCGATGATATGACTGCTCATAAATTACCCAAGCTAGGCTCTTTCCTTACAGTATTTAATCCTTCCCAACCTTGGATCTTTGAAAGATTCCCAACGCTGGATCTTTGTGAAGTATGGTACCAATGTATAAACCATCGGTGCTATGCATGAACCCATGGGTTATTTTACTATATTATCCTACATATAACAAAGTCTTGTTTGGAGCTTAAATATTTATTTATTTTTTACTTTAGCTGAAATTTGTGCGCTTAATTAGTTGGTTAAATCAGTAGTTTTGTCAATGAGAAGTTAAGGTTACATACAGTTATACTTTTATTTTCATTTGAATAATGTCGGGGCTGAAATTCTTCAGCAGTTTCGGATATTGGATATGAATTTTTTAAGAACATTCTCCTTGCTTTAGTTTGTCCCAAGCGTGTCAATTTTTTATTTCTTCTGGAGTGTTTGTGAATGTGACAATGTTTTCTGTGATGTTTTATATTTTTTGTAACGTTTTTTGGTCTGGAATTCTTTTTCTTTAATGTGTTTTTGTCATTTGCATAGCTTTTGAACTGAAAAACTTAAATTTGACATTTTTAGGTTGTGTGGAATATTTTTTAAAATGGAATTCATATGTTTGGTCAGATTTTTTGTTTTCTGAAATGTTTGGGAGTGTGAAATTTTTTTCCGCTCCGCTGTTTTTTATTTTAGCTGCACTGTTTTTCAAGGGGAAACTGCTATATGTCGCTTTTTTTTTTTTTTTTAATGTTTTATGGACTATTTTTAGGAAGGAATTTTTCACTTTATTTGCTGTGTAGTTTTGTTTTCTGTACTGCTGTATGACTGGAATTCTTTCATTTGTTCTCTTTCTTACACTATTTTTGGAATTTTCTGTAACTTGAATTCTTACATTTGTGGACGGGTTTTCATTTTTTTGCTTGTTCTTGACATGGACTTGTTATAGGTGTATTGAATTAGTATTCCTTCGACTTTTTGTACAGGTCGGAATGGCGGGTTAGTCTGAATTATAAAATGAGTTTTAACGATAGTCAGCATTTGAAAGGCGATATGATGGGGGCATAGGCTATTTGAAAATGGATATGCGATTGTGGAAGTGAAAATAGTTGTCTTACATGATCACTGTTGTCTTCAGTTCACTAGCTAGGCAATAGTTGATAACGAAAGAAGTAACCTTTTATTCGTCGGTTTAAAAATACGACATTTATAATAAATAATTTATTTTCGTGGAGCTTTTGTTGTTGTCGTTGTTTGTTCTTTCTATATTATATATATTGATGATATTGTTTGAAAGAGGCCAATCGCGAAAGGGACCTCCATCACATACAACATAAAAGTATAGTTGACATAATTCGACAGAAAAATAACAATAATAATAATCACATTAATTCATACATATGGGACTCTTGGGAATGGAGTACATATAGAATCCACCTTCCGTGTTGATTCATAATATTCCAAATTCTCACGTGTCCCTTTTTTTACAGAGTTAAAATCGATTTTTTAGTGAGTCAATTAGTACTATTCGTATATGACAACTTAAAAATACGTGGACTTTTTTTCCACGAGAGTCATCCCATCCCATCCCAGTAGCATATATCTGGAGCTTGTGTTCGTGCTATCTTAGCTGCTTTCATTAGTTCTGGGCACCCTTATTTCATTCATATAGAGATCCAATTGCCAAGTATTCAATTGCCTTACTTTTTAATCTGCGTACAACAAGATTGGTTGGCGCAATATCACTCTTGTACTGCTACTTAGAGCTTAATAGAAATTTTTTCCCCCGCCCTTTCTTTCCCCTTGTTTGTTATATTTGTAATATGTATTTCTACTCCTGAATTTAATATACTAATTGGGCTTTATCATTTTATGTCTGCAATTCTATAGGGATCGTTCGGCTAGGAGAGCCAATTGGTTTTCATATCCTCTCTTAATCCCCCAAAGCAACATATCGTATATTCGCAGTAGATTTGCAAGCAAAAGCCGGACATCGACAATAAGCAGAAGTGTAGTGCCCTCCCTTATTTAAACTGTAAAATTTGATGCTTAAGTACATGGTTTGTAATTTCCTTTTTATCGATTTCGTAGGTGATTGTCCTTTGTCATTGAAATACTGTTGGCTGAAGAATCGGGCGTTCCCCTCGCTATTTTCATATTATACGGGCCGAGGATTAACATTGTTTATTATACAACAACAAATAACAGGTAATTTTCTCATCATTCATATTTAGCGACTTTGACTAATATAGTCCGTCCTGTGCTGTACAGTTAATTAAATCAGTTCGTGTTTCATTTTTCTTGATCATCTTACGCATCTGTAATTAAACGCCCATGTATGTGATTAATTGTGATATGCATGTGGTTACAGTAGTGTTTGACATTATTTTTTCGCATTTACTATATGAATTATGTAACATATGTATCATAGGGGTGATAACGAGCCGAGCCGAGCTTTGACGTGTTCATTTATTGTTCATTTATTTATCGAGCTTAAAATCTTGTTCATGTTCGTTTATTTATTAATCGAGCCGAGCTGAGCCGAGCTTTGACGTGTTCATTTATTTATCGAGTTTAAAATCTTGTTCGTGTTCGTTTATTTATTAATCGAGTCGAGCCGAGCTTGTTCATGTTCGTTCTCAGCCCTAAGTGTCATACTCATCTATTTATAAGGAATTTTCCTCCCAAATCTTCTCTCATTTCCGATGTAGCATTGGGTGAAATTCACCTCAAAATTGTGAAATAAAATAAATTTGGCCTTGTGAAGATTCGAACCCTAGTTCCCTTACTTCTCATTTTGATGTCTTACCACTGCACCAAATTTATTTTCATGTTATATGTATGAATGATAAATTATATATGTATTTTATCCTTCTTAAAAATTGTTTTTTTCTTATCGAGCTGTTCAAGAACGTAATCGAGCCAAGCTCCCTTTTGTTCATTTATTGTTCGTTTATTAATCGAGCCTAAAATTTTGTTCGTGTTCGTTTATTAATAAATAAACGATCTCGAACCGAGCTTTTAACGAATTGATCCCGAGCTTGTTCGTATTCGTTCTCAACCCTATGTATGTTTGGAGTTTAGTTGAGGTTTATATGGTACAAAGGAATGTGCCCCCTTAATGCTGTACTTTGTCCCCTAGATACTGTATGCGTTTGTACAAATGTTGCTGTTATGATTTATGTCGATATTTTCTGTAACTGAACTGGTCCTGTAAACATCTGAACAAGTGTTTGTGCTGGTTAAGGCATATAGAACTTGGTGGTACAGTTGTGTTGCATTGAAATGGCAGGGAAATCTGTTAGAGTTATGTTATATTGGGATGGGAGAATTGAGAGGGGTCCTAATGGTTCAGAGTACAGTTGTCCTTCAAGATGAACTATTTCCGTTGCTGAGACTGTCAATTTTGAAGTCCTTTCTCGGAGGTTTTACGAAGTGAGCAAAACATCGCCTTCCCACCACAAGCTAGAGATTTATTGTAGATATCCAGTGATCGTCTCTGCTAATGCACCCGAACGGACAATATTTGAGCATATTCTCATAGATGATAATGAAACACTCCGTGATATGCTCAATATACCCAGGCTTTCCCATTTGTTGTTGCGGTCCAGGTTTATTTAATTAAGGAGGCACTTCACTATGCAACCTACCCTGATGACTGAGCTGACTTTGACATTATCAGATCATCTGTAATGTCGTTCACACAACTATTGAATAGTGGACACGTAGAGGAAATGTGGGGAGATTTTCACATCAATTCTTTGCCCGAATAGAGACTATACGAATGTCCTTCAACACAACCACCCCTCACATCGTTATCTCACCAAGAAGTAGTTCAGAGATTGCATGCTTCTGAGTATGTACTGCAGGAGAACCAAATGCCACTTAACACCCATCATAAGGTGGATGCCCTTGATGTCATGTCGGATGCTAATGAGTCGGAAGGTGGAGTCGGGGAACGCGTCGAGGGACAATGTGATTTGGGAGACATGCCGCGGTCGTTGACTAAATTTTCTCTTCATAGAAGGATACGTGAAGACGTTGGAGCAAGCATAAAATTTTTCCACGATATTGGGGATGAGGCTCAGCACACGATCGATCAGTTCCACGATGGTACATGCCCGGTATGGAAAGATGATTTGTCAGCCAATTTGGACAAGGGAATAGTTTTTGGGACGAAGGAGATTCTTCAGAATGTCGTTAAGTTGTGGTCGGTCTGGGCCAACCGATATTACAAAGTATTGTATTCTACTCCAACCCGTTGGACAGCTATCTGCAAATATAAGGATGACCAGAAGTGTCTATGGAGTGTCCACGCGACCTGTAAAAATAGTCGTCACTTTAAGATTACGCATCGGATCTTCGATCACTCATGCACTCCAAAGCTTACAGGCCATGATCATCCAAATGTTGATTGCAAAACCATTGGGCGATTGGTCAGGGGCAATGTGGAGGCAAATGCATCTTACAGCGTTCGAGATGTACAAGAGGATGTCAGAAAACTGGGGGTGAAAATTTCGTATAAGAAGTCTTGGTTGGGGAAAAAAAGGGCCGTTGAAATGGTGTATGGAGGTTGGGATGAATCTTATAGAGAGTTGCCGAAATTTTTGCATGCGTTGCAACAAACCAATCCAGGCACTATTGTAGAGTGGAGACACGCAGATGGTACCACAGAAGAACGCAGTATATTTCATTTCATTTTTTAGGCATTTAGGCCAAGCATAGAGGGTTTCAGGCAGTGCCGGCCAGTTATTACCATTGATGGGACACATATGAGTGGGAAGTACAATAAGAAGTTACTAATTGCATGTGGCATTGATGCAGTGGGTCATATATTTCCATTGGCTTGTGCACTTTTGGACGAGAAAAACTTGGCTAATTGGTCTTGGTTTCTTGACAATCTTATACGACATATAATCGCAGGCCGCCTTGATGTTTGTCTAATATCTGATAGGCACAGGGCTATTTTGGCGGCTGTTAAGAACAACCCATTATTGCAACCCCCCTATGTCCATCAAGGTTCTGCTCTCGACATGTGAAAGCCAATTTCAGTAATAAGCTCAAGGATGCTGATTTGAATAACCTCATGGCCGGAGCATCTAGTGCGCGTCAACTTCGGAAGTTCACTGCGATAATGAGGACAATCAGATCGGTTAACGAGTCCGCGTACAAATGGTTGGTTGACATCCCATTCAATCAGTGGACTCTTTGTCATAATGGCGGCTACCGGTATGGGATAATGACAACCAATAATAGTGAGTCATTCAATGGTGTACTGTTGGAGGTCAGACAACTACCGGTAACCGCTTGTGTGCGGTTTATTTTTTTCCGTCTTGTTAAGTATTTTGATAGGTACCTTCAAGAGGCCCTTAACTGTATGAAAGAGAATGATCATTGGCCTAGAAAGGTTACAGAGAAGTATTTGATGAATCAGCGCAGGTCAAAATATCATCAAGTTACTCAATTTTATCGGGAAGATGGGTTATACCAAGTTCGCACTGGTGTTTGTCCTGATGGGAGAAGTAACAATTCACACACAGTTAACATACGTGAAAAAAGCTACAGTTGTGGTAAAACACAGATATACAAGATTCCATGTTCCCATATAATCAAAGTATGTGAGGATTTGAAAAGAGATGACTTGGATTTAGTTTCAGAATTTTATTCTACGAAGACAATGGTTGACATGTATTCAAGTCATTTCTATCCTATAATGCATGAAGATTATTGGCCTACTTCTCTGTTTCAGTTATAGCCAAATCCATCAAGGATAAATGATCGTAGAGAAAGACCTCGCAAAAAGAGATTTACAAATGCTATGGACAGTCAGCCAATGAAGTAGTGTCGGGCCTGTCACCAACATGGTCACAGTAGGAAAAAATGTCCACGTCTTGCGCAACTGCGCGAGAGGGCCAGTACACACACTTGATGGATTTTTACGGTTGTATGTTGGATATTTTCTATTCGTATAACAATTACATGCTTAGTCTTTGTATTCTATTCTAGATGTAGTTGTTTGGAATTCAAATGTGTCTGTAATTGGGGTTTGTTTGATATATGTAAGATTACAGGATTTTGTTGCACAGTAAATTTGGCTCAATTGTAGGCAGAAGTATACAAAAATTTTCTAATATTCTTTGAAATTTAAGCATTTTGGCTAATTCTATATTCATCCATGATTATTTTCATCCTTATACTTCCCTAGTTATCGGTACGAATGATTGATGATTTAAAAATAGTATACTTAATGCTGCGGTTGTTTTCATATTCAATTTTTTGTTTCCTATTTCAGGAGATCTACAATGGAAATGAGACATGGGTAGAACCCTTTGGTATATTTGGACCCAAGGCCTAAAGACCGAAGTGTACTAACATTGCAAGCTAATCATCGATCGAAATTGATTTGGGCGGACTCGTCCACTCCTCTACTGTCTTTCAAGTCAAGTAGTCACGATGTGTGGAATTTTGGTGCTATACATCCTCGCGTGATTACTCTTTTGAAAGAATCAGGCTTTTATGGCATATTCAGAAGGAGGTGATATAAAAGTGGACAAGCATTTAATAAATGCCTTGGCTGAGAGGTGGCGCCAAGAGACTCATACATTTCACCTTCCCGTCGGTGAAGCCACAATGACGTTGCAGGATGTTGCGGTTATATGGGGTTTGCCCATAATTTGGCAACCACTTATTTCTAACGGAGCCACACAAAAAGTGGTAGAATGGCAAGCATTATGTATGCAATTATTGGGGTACGAGCCTGCAGCGAATGATATTAAGAGTGGTCAGTTGAACTTGATCAGTTTAAATACCCTCTTGATTGAGTATCTCGGCATTAATGATGATTCAATGGATGAAAAAGTTGTGCAGCACACTAGATGCAAACTGATGCAGTTGCTTGCCATGTTATTTAGTGATAAATCTGCAGCCGGGGTCAAACTAATGTACTTAACATTTTTGGCCAATGTTCATGCTATAAGAAATTATAGTTGGGGCAGTGCTACATTTGCCTTGCTATATCAAAATTTATGCCGGACTACTCGTATGGACACGAAAGAGATAGATGGACCCCAACTGCTGCTACAATTGTGGGTATGGGAAAGAATCCCTAAACTGACTCCTACTGTTCGACCCACAGTCCTCGCTCAGGACTTCGAAGATTTAGTCCCCCTACCGCGTGGTGCCGCGTGAGTTATGTCTTATTAATATTTCATTTCCACTCAAAAGTGATTCTTGTTGTTTTTCTAACCACTGTCCTATATTGTGTTTATTATGTAGATGGAACAAGCAACGTAGTTTTGTGAATGTTGGATCACATTTAATATATCTATTTTGGGACTAGTAGATCATCTCGTTGAGGGAGATGTGAGTATTTCTTTGTTATGAGTACTTCATTACTACGTCTACTTCCCGTATTGTTTAATACTGGCATTTTAATTTTATTTTTGTAGTTTATCAGGAACCCATATGAGGAGGATGAATTACTGAAATTGCCTGAATATTACTTAACTAGAAGAGAAATTTGGCGATCACATGTCCCTCTCATTAACTTCTGCGTGGTCGAACTGCATGCTCCAGAGCTAGTTATGCACCAATTTGGTTTTGAGCAGGGAATTCCTCCCAACATCAATACAAGTGAACATCTTCACAGTTTGGATTTCAGAGGACAAAATACAGAAAATGGGCGCTAACACACCAAGACCATATTGCTAATTGGGAACAGGCTGAACAACACGTTATTGTAGGGAATATTTCTAATGATTGTGTTGATTACTTTTCTCCTTACATGACATAGTATCGCAATATCACTCGACAGCTGGTGGGTAATCCTGCTAAACCTCTAGATAAAGCGATGCGACCTTACGGAGAGTTGACCGAGTATTATGTAAGTTTCTCCCCTCCAGGCATGCACATCTTATGAAATGCTATATTCATTCGAATAATATATAACTTACGTAATTAACATACTTTCAGAATCAATCTATGGAGGTGATGTATCATGTAGTGGGAGATATGCTAGACAACCCCCATTTTGATGGGTATCCTATGGAGGACAAGCTATTTTATGTGCGTGACCAGATCACTGCTACTCTCACTTGTGCTGGCGAAGGTCATCGCCTAGTCGATGGGTTATCCTCGTTATCTACTCAAGGCGGATCAATGCATGCACGATCTACCCAGGAACACAAATCGGTGTCAACTCAGAGCCGACATCGTTCATCCACGTCCAGACAGCGAGAGGGTGGAGAAGATGTTTCTCAGAATACTGGCAATGATTGGTCGTATCACCAAACTTCGCATCATGTGCATGGAACGCCTGACAGCAATACTGAAAACCCAATTATCAATAAGCAACCTAAGATGAACCTAAGAGGGGGAGGGGGTGAATTAGGTTCTTGACACTTTTAAAAATATTTCTTCTACAATGAAGAACTACTTTGAAAAACCATTTTCAAAGCAAGTGTAAAAACAAAGTTTACAAATTAAGTGAGGTGTGTGATTAGTGTTTTGCAAATCATAAAAGCAAAGTAAAGGAAGACAAAACACAACCGATTTAGAGTGGTTTGGATTCCCCTTGAATCTTAGTCCACTACCCAAGTTCTACAACTTGGGATTTTCTAACCCTCTCAAATGAATCACTTAAAGGTGTAATTCAAACCTTTACAAATGCCAAAATTCTACCTCTAGAATTTAGGACTTTTTGCTTAATCTAACTCTAGACTAAGACTCCTTTGCCTAATGGCTAACAATGAATCTTTTGCCCCCGTTCCTTCCTCAAGGACTTCATTGCCTAGCTACTAGGACTTTTGCTCAATCAACCTCTTGATCAAGACTTTCTCCCCTTTGCCTAATTTAACTCTAAACTAGGACTTTTACAATTGCCTCAACCAAACTCTTGGTTAGGACTTTTACAATTGCCTAAACTCAACCTCTTGAGCTAGGACTCTCCTTTCTACTTGCTCCCCCTTTCTTCTTGCCTAACTCTTTACTCAAGAGTTGGACTTTCCCTATATACAAATTGCCTACACTCAAACTCTTGAGTTAGGACTTTTCTAGACGTGTTTATAATGATGAAATACTCCAGAAATGGAGTTTACAATTTGACACAAAAACAGGGCACAAATGCCTCTTGACAATCCTACCTTAACAAGCTATTTTGACATATAAAAGATTGAAATGAAGCTTGAAAGTGTTGTTAAAGTGTAGGAGATGTTGGGGAGTCATTAGTCTTCATTTTGCAGCTTGGGGGGTATTTATAGGAAAAAGACGGCTCTTGAAATGATTTAAAAACGGACAAGAAATGGCAAACCCGAAGCTCTCGCGACAGCCTCTGCGACAGCAGCGACAGTCGCAGGATGCTGTCGCAGGCACGTGGCTGCTGCGCGCTGTCGCAGGCGTGCGGCATGGGGCTGCTCTGCGCGAGGTCTGCGCGCGGCGTGGGGCTGCTCTGCGCGAGGTCTGCGCGCGGCATGGGCGTCTGGGCGTGCCTCTGCGCGCGGCTGTCAGCGCATGTGCGCGAGGTCCAGGCATGCGCACGTGGCTGTCAGCCCTTGTCGGCCAGATTTGACATCTTTTTCATTTGCTTCCCGTTTCTTCGTTTTAGCTCCGTTTTCTTCGCCGTTTTTTGCGTTGGTTCACCCGTGAACTCTTCTATTCATTTTATGACTTAGAAACACTGTGGGTCCCACTTTGGGACGTACTCGGGTCGTATTTTTCTTCTTTCTTCATTTCCTTTCCGTTTCTACATTTTTCACTTAGAAGAACCGTTAAATTAATTCTCATATTTGTTAACTCATCAATCAAAATAAGGATTAAGACGAACCGGGTCTAACAATCTCCCCCTTTTTGATGATGACAAAACAAATATGGAATTCATGACAATAAATCAACACTTTATAAAATTGAGTAACTCCCCCTCAATTTATAATCTCCCCCTCAATTCCATAATATTTTCTCCCCCTTTTTGACATCACAAAAAGGACTTAGCATGCATAATAAAATGTGAAAGATGCATACAAATAAAGAAATGTACAACTCAAAAATAGATAAAATCGATTAGGTCATGAGTTGAACATTGAATTTGCTCTCAAATATGAAAATTTTACCTTTGACATTTTAAGCAAAATCAATCGATCTTTTGACAATTAACCAATTTTAAGATCTAATGTCAATGCTAGTTCAAAATTTTTCTCCCCCTAAATTCTAGCACAAACATTTCAAAGAGCTTAACTAATCAATTAAGAAGCATACAAGCTTCATTCAATTTAAGGAGCAAGTTAAGCTATGACAATTAAAGGATTCATTCTCACTAAAGAATGACCATTCTTAAACACATGAGTTTTTAAGAATTTTGAAATATGGCATTAACTCATGTTCAAAACAAGTTGAAGATATGCAAGCAACTTCAAATGACCCTAATGATAATCATGCATACATCTAACACACATTAGGATGCATAATGTCAAAGTCAACGTATTGGTTAAGCATGCAAAATTTTCAACTTTTCATGAACTTTGCTTTTCTTAAGTTTAAAAGCTTCATTTCTTCGTGCAAGCAAATTCCATTAGGCATATAAAGTATTTCAAGAATTCATGTATTCACTTTTCATGCATACTCTTGAAAGTTAACAAAAAGTCAAACTTTTTCTAAAATAATGCCTATTTTCTTAAAACTTGTCCATTTCATCATGTAAATCCAAACTAAGCACATGAGCAAGTTTTAATCAACATATGCAACATATAAAAGCAGTGCAACATTTTAGATCATGCATATGTGTGGAGTCAACCTACCGGTCAACACTTTTCAAGCTTAAACACATTAAGCTAGTAATTTTGAAAGTTGCAATTTTCAAGTTTTTGTAAATCATTTTATCATTCATGCAACTTTGAATACTCAAGTAGTTTATGCACAAAGTTTCAAACCATTGAAAGCATGCATATAAGTAAAGTCAACTACTTGGTCAAACTTATTCAATTTTAAGCATACAAAGCATACATTCTTTGAAAGTTGCAATTTTCAGCATTAAACCTCAATTTTCTCATGCAAGCAACTTCAAATCATCAATAATATCATGCTTAAAATATCAAATAAGCTACAGCAAGTATAATTCAAAAGTCAACCACTTGGTCAACCGTTTTCATGGAATACAAACATGCTTAATTCTTGCTATCTTCAAATTAAAGGTTTTCAACCTATTTAACATACAAGAATTTTAAGATACCAAAGATGACATAGATCCTAATGCATCATTTTAAATCTAAAGCATGGCATTTTAGGATTCTATTACTCAAAAATTTATCAATCAAAAGCAAATTTCAAATTTTCTCCATTTTGCCGATTTTTTTATTTTATTTTTAATCTTTTAACTTCAAAATTGATCTTAGCACATTTCAAATATCATTCTAAGTTCATTAGATCAATTTTCATCTTCTAAGCATGCAAAAGTCTAAAAGTCAACATAAAATCAAACTTCTAGCTATTTTCAAATAAAGCTCATAAAGTCATAAAGACTTTCATTAACACATGCTTTCAATCAAAATGATTCAAGGATATGAATTTAACATACAAGTTTTATTTAAGCATAACATACATTTCATATCACATATCCATCATTTTGAACACAAGTCACACATGTACATCATATTCCACTCAATTGACATATAATCATCAAATCAATTATGGAGCACTCAAAGTGAGTTAGAGATGATACATGTTTCCTCAAATTAGCATTCATGAGCTCATTACTAATCTTGAAGCCATTTTTGCATTTTTTGCATTTTTCACCATTTGGCTCCAATCAACCATCCTTGCTACTTTTCAAGTATCTCTTCATTGAGATTTAGTTCATAAAGTAGCATTAAGGACCTACAAGGAAATCAAGCACAAGATTTTGGTACCCAATACTTATTGGGTCCTAAAGGGTTAGCTTGTTCCTTTACTTTCCATACCTTTCTTCCTTTCTTCACATTTTTCTTATCAAAGCATTTGGAAGAAATATGGCCTTGTCTACCACAATAATTACATACAATAGATGCATTTAATGAAGGAACTTTCCTAACATTTCTTCTATAAGCATATGGCACACTATTGTAATTTACTACATTATGCCTATTCAATGGCATATGAACAAAATGATTCTTACTAGCATACAATGCATTATAGTTCCTAGAATCATTTTTCTTATGACAATGTCTCCTAGGTTCATTTTCAAATGAACTATGCACATTTTTGTATCTAGGAGCATAATGAGATGCATGAGCATTTAACAAATAAGTATCCCTCTTTGGGGTACATAAAGTAAACTTATGAAAATGACAACAATCATTATGCATATGGGAAACATGCATTTTTCTAGGCATATCAAAAGATGAGTGACATGAATTTACATCATTCTTACAATTAGAAGACTTTCTTTTCTTTTCATACAACCATGCATGATTTGTCTTCTTTTTAGCTTCTAATGGAGGATAGACTAGTTTAGTACTGTTTTTAGAAGCATTAACAAAAGTAGTAGAAGTGGAAGGCATATCACAATTTTGGTTACTTTCATAACCTAAGCCATGTTTATCATTTCCTACCTTTTGTTTACCTAACAACTTTTCTAAGTTGGTTTTTCCTAATGTCAATTTTTCAAGACTTGCACTCAAGTCTTCAATTTTCTTTTTCATGCATTCATACTCATTTTTCAACAAATCATATGAACTAGCCTTTTCATGCAATTTCTCATTTTCATCTAAGGCATTTTCATAATACATTTTCAAATCTATGTACTTTGCATCTTCATTATCTAGCAAAGTACTCATCTCATCTACTTTGTTTTTCAACTCATCATTTTCGTGTTTCAAAGTAGAGTTTTCTTCATTTAAAGATGCAACATGAATTTCTAAAGATTTAATTTTCTTTTCATGCATAACATTCTTTTTCAAGGCATCTATACATTTGTCATGCAATTTAGTGACATATTCATACATATCAAAATCAAGATTATCACTATCATGCATACTACCACTTAAAGAAGATTTGGAAGATTTGGTTACCTCTTGTAGATCACTTCCAACTAAGCATCTTCTTGTGGTTTCCTTCTCTTCCTCACTTGAGGAATCATCCCAAGTCCTTGCTAGCTTGGTCACCTTCTTGATGGCTTTCTTACCTTTAGCCATTTTGTGCAAATTGCGGAAAATAATGCACAAATAATCAAGCAAGCAAATAAGACTCTAAAAATCAAAAAGGTTGCAAAAATGATCTTAAACTCAAGGTTGTTAAACCTACAAATTTGAGCACTAGCTTTGATACCAATTGAAAACCCAATTATCAATAAGCAACCTAAGATGAACCTAAGAGGGGGAGGGGGTGAATTAGGTTCTTGACACTTTTAAAAATATTTCTTCTACAATGAAGAACTACTTTGAAAAACCATTTTCAAAGCAAGTGTAAAAACAAAGTTTACAAATTAAGTGAGGTGTGTGATTAGTGTTTTGCAAATCATAAAAGCAAAGTAAAGGAAGACAAAACACAACCGATTTAGAGTGGTTTGGATTCCCCTTGAATCTTAGTCCACTACCCAAGTTCTACAACTTGGGATTTTCTAACCCTCTCAAATGAATCACTTAAAGGTGTAATTCAAACCTTTACAAATGCCAAAATTCTACCTCTAGAATTTAGGACTTTTTGCTTAATCTAACTCTAGACTAAGACTCCTTTGCCTAATGGCTAACAATGAATCTTTTGCCCCCGCTCCTTCCTCAAGGACTTAGGGTCTTACTCAAGACTTCATTGCCTAGCTACTAGGACTTTTGCTCAATCAACCTCTTGATCAAGACTTTCTCCCCTTTGCCTAATTTAACTCTAAACTAGGACTTTTACAATTGCCTCAACCAAACTCTTGGTTAGGACTTTTACAATTGCCTAAACCCAACCTCTTGAGCTAGGACTCTCCTTTCTACTTGCTCCCCCTTTCTTCTTGCCTAACTCTTTACTCAAGAGTTGGACTTTCCCTATATACAAATTGCCTACACTCAAACTCTTGAGTTAGGACTTTTCTAGACGTGTTTATAATGATGAAATACTCCAGAAATGGAGTTTACAATTTGACACAAAAACAGGGCACAAATGCCTCTTGACAATCCTACCTTAACAAGCTATTTTGACATATAAAAGATTGAAATGAAGCTTGAAAGTGTTGTTAAAGTGTAGGAGATGTTGGGGAGTCATTAGTCTTCATTTTGCAGCTTGGGGGGTATTTATAGGAAAAAGACGGCTCTTGAAATGATTTAAAAACGGACAAGAAATGGCAAACCCGAAGCTCTCGCGACAGCCTCTGCGACAGCAGCGACAGTCGCAGGCTGCTGTCGCAGGCACGTGGCTGCTGCGCGCTGTCGCAGGCGTGCGGCATGGGGCTGCTCTGCGCGAGGTCTGCGCGCGCGTGGGGCTGTGCGCGGCGTGGGGCTGCTCTGCGCGAGGTCTGCGCGCGGCATGGGCGTCTGGGCGTGCCTCTGCGCGCGGCTGTCAGCGCATGTGCGCGAGGTCCAGGCATGCGCACGTGGCTGTCAGCCCTTGTCGGCCAGATTTGACATCTTTTTCATTTGCTTCCCGTTTCTTCGTTTTAGCTCCGTTTTCTTCGCCGTTTTTTGCGTTGGTTCACCCGTGAACTCTTCTATTCATTTTATGACTTAGAAACACTGTGGGTCCCACTTTGGGACGTACTCGGGTCGTATTTTTCTTCTTTCTTCATTTCCTTTCCGTTTCTACATTTTTCACTTAGAAGAACCGTTAAATTAATTCTCATATTTGTTAACTCATCAATCAAAATAAGGATTAAGACCAACCGGGTCTAACAAATACTTTTGAAGCTTTCACTAGAAATAGCACTTCTAGCCATCCTCTGCGCGTGCCAGAGGAAAAAGTGCATAAGCATCGTAAGCCCCCAAACGAGTTTGGGGAAGAAGCCGGGCACCTTTCCATGCATAGCGAGCCAACTACAGATACGCATGCTCCACCTCCACGTGTGCAGCATCCCACGCATAGACCGCGTAGGAATACGCGTCCTCCCTCGTGTGGTACATAGTGAAGATTTTATTCAACTTTTTTGATGGTTACTAGTTAGCTATTGTATATTCGAAACATGTTTGTTTGTGTTAACATATAGAATTTGTCATCTAACTACTATTGAATGAGATGGATGTCGTAGATTTGGTACAATTATGGTTTATGGTCAATTGGTCATAGGGAGTTTGGTACATGTAAAGGGGGAACTCTGTCAAAATTTTTCCAAAAATTTGTTTTTTGGGAAGAAAATTCCATCCTTGCCGTTGCAAAGTGAGGCAACTGTCATTTACTTTGATGTATTGCCAAGTATGTTGAAATTGTGATGCCTCACCACGTATGGAACTTCTATGATTTCCTTTTTCCTTTTGTATTTTAGAATAATCAAAACATTAAATGGTTTAATTTCATTGCTACGAGCAAAATTTCTACATTTACGCATGTAATCTTATTATTAACACATAAGTTCGTGTTTTATGTCATTCATTTTAAATTAAGTAATTCCAATAAAATGTGTAAATTATCGATAACTTATCTGTATTCCATATGCATGCTAATTTAAACTAAAACCTATATAAAAAAGAAACATCAGTATATGTGTAATGTAATTGCTCTAAACTCGTAAACGAATTATTGAGTTTAGGTTCTACTGGAACACATAAATGTGCCGTGAAAAATTTTTCAAATATAAATGAATTTATCCAATCTTTTCTACGGCGAGTTTAGGTATTTCTTAAATGACGTACCTTACGTAATCGTAAAAAATGTTCATATACAAATTACTATTTAATTATTGCTTAAATTGCTGTAAAAATATTTCTATTCCGACAACGAAATCAATAATGTCGGTTTCAGGACAAAACGAATTACTTATGATTCGTTGACATTAAAAATGGTTCATAACAAAGAAAGTTTTGGAAGTATCCTTTCAATTCTTATGATAATTATTACATAATTCGTTTTACTTAGTAAGAAAACGAATACTGAATTAGTTTTCATTACGTGAGATAATGAATACAGTGCATTATGTTTATTTTGTTTTAACTAACATTATTTTACTTATTGTAAAATACACCCTTAGTTAGAAAACGAATTAACGAATCTGTTTTCTCATTTACTTTATTTAACTAAACCTATATTACTTATTTTAGAAATAATTTTATTTTACTGAATTCGTTTTCTACTTAAATTATTTTTCTATGGTTAAAAAATTTCCTAAAAATGAATTCAGTGAATTCGTTTTTCAGGAAAAATGAATTCAGTGAATTCGTTTTTCAGGAAAAATGAATTCAGTGAATTCGTTTTTAGTAGAAAATGAATTCAGTGAATTTGTTTTTAAGAGAAAACGAATTCACTTGAAAACGAATTCACTGAATTCGTTTTCTCTTAAAAACGTATTCGAAATGAATTCATCTTCTATAACGTTTGTAATTTTGAATTCAATTTTATTTATTAAATGATTTCTTTTTCATTTTCTTTTATTTAACTAAAATTATATTACTTATTTTAAAAATACTATTATACAATGAATTCTTTTTCTCACTTTGTATTATTTAACTAAAACTATATTACATATTTTAAAATAAACTTATTTCATTAAATTCATTTTCTACTAAAATTATTTTTCTATTTCTACAAAATAACCTTAATAATAAAATAATTTCCCTGAATTCATTTTTTTATAAAATTTTTTTTCTTACAATAATTTTATTTCACTGAATTTGTTTTTTTTCAGGTATATTGAAATAAAAAAACACAATAAAAATTATTTTCACATTTTATTCAATTACAAATTAGATTTTCAGTTATATAATTACGTCTTGCCTTTGTTCCATAAAAACTGAAAAACGAATTATGGATGTCCTTTCCAAATCACCTTAATTTCTTTTGACATTAAAAAAAAATTATATTTCAAAATGTATAAAAACTTAGCGATGCTTTTGGTGAACTCGTTTTCAATTACAAAATAATTATTTTCATTATTCAAGATTCCTTCTTGGCCAGGTTCTTACTGGGGTTGTCATGTGGATTAGTTATGGCATAGTTTCGTATGTAATTTGTGGTATAGTTGTTAATTATCTGTTGGTTTTGTAGTAATCATTCCTCTGTTTTCCATAACATTGTTGGATTCTGTATGGCATGTTCTTGCTTTGTCATATAGCTGCCAAAGTTCAGGAATGATTGGATTGCTATAAAAAGACATTTGAACGTTAAGATTGCTTGGTTTTTTTGTGGTGGAGACATGGGTTTGGATTGTTACTACATAAAAAAAATAATATTCGCACCCTTCGTTTGTCACTCTATATCAGTTGTATTGTAAGTTTTGGGTTTTATCTTTGTTGTTCGTAGTCTTGAACCGTTTTATAGTGATTTTCTGCTTTCATTTTGTGGTAATAGTATTAAATTCATTTGAAACTTCTTGGTATGGATTGTGTTGTTGCTTGTTTGTTGATCTATAGAGATACGTTTTCTACTTTTATAAATTTATATTCTGCAATGTCCTTTGTTGTTTGGGTGTGTTCTCTGGTCCAATGAGGCATTGACTAAAAGCTCTTTTAAGTTTGCTTTGTACCTTGTGGCAGAGACAAGGATCTGAATGGGGATTATACTGTCATTACTTTTGCACTCTTTTAAATTTACTGATCAGTGTGGCAATGAATTGTAGCTAAGGAGGAAGTTTGCTAAAGCAGAAGAGAAACTCACAATGATGCTATCAAAATTCCAAAGAAAGTCAAAATTTTGTGAAATGTGAGTTTATTTTACAAAAGTGAGATATATGTCAAGTTGTATTCTTTATCAAACAAATATGGTTGATCAGTGTGGCTCATGCATTTTGATTACTGGTGTAGGCTAATAAGAATAATAGGAATGTGCAGCCAACACCAAAAAAAAAAAAATTAGGGGGAGGGGGGGGGGGGGGGGGGGGGGGGCGCTGCAGGGAAAATAGGTGGATGAGGAGACTAATAATGCTTTTACTGAGTGGACAAAGCAGCTGCTCCTAGAGCTCAAAGGATGACTCTAATGTTTCTCGGGAATCCAGTGGAAAAGCTTCCGACGACAAAGGGCCAGCCTCAACTTGTAAGAGAAACTGCCACGGCCAGCTAGGGAGCTGCAACTTATGTGTAAATAACCTTGTTTTAATCACTTCTTCGGATTGCAGGGCGTCGAGGCAGCAGCGCGGCTTTGGACAATCAGTGGTGCTGTTCCATTCCATAGATGCTCTTATTTTGTTAATATGCCTCCTTTTCAATTTTTTAGTTCTTAGTCGACTGCTTCACCAAATTTTTCTTCATGTTTTTTTCCTTAATCTCGTAAAAAACGAATTTCGCAAATTCGTTTTCCCGGAATTGTAATTTTTTTTAAAAACAATTCATAAAACTAGAAAGGAATTTGGTGGATTCGTTTCTAGGGAAAAACGAATCCACCAAATTCATTTTCCCAGAATTTTAATTTTTAAAAAAAATCATAAAACTAGAAACGAATTTGGTGGATTCGTTTTTCCCTAGAAACGATTCCACCAAATTCGTTTTTACCTGAATTTTATTTTATTATTTTATTTTTTTAAATATTTTTTTTCCGGAAAATGAAGACGTCAATTTCGTTTCCATTTGAAAATGAATATGCCGTCTTCGTTTTCTGTAGAATAGGAATTTCACTTTTTTTTTGATTGTTTTGGTAATTTTATGTTCCAAAAGTGAATATTAAGGTAAAAAAATCTATAAATAAGCTTTCATGTTAACATTTAATGGAAATACAAACAAGGCATCATAAACTTGAAAACAAGAAGCGAGATTTTAAATTCGGTATATGCTTTTCGCTAAAACACAAAAGTAAATCTTGCATTATGTTTGCTTAAATAACAAACTAACATGAATAATCACATTCACAAGTTTGGAAACTGGAACAAAAATATTTCAGGAGAGTAGCATGTTTCGGTATTCCGTCACGACATGGTAGTTGACATTTTGAATTATCCCGTGGACCTGTGCTTAAACAGTCAAAAGCCACGTGTGTGGAACAAGGTGAATTCATCTCCGCAGATAGAGTTGTAGGAGTTCGTCCACCTTCATTATAAAAAATGGTACATATATGGGAAAAAAACCATTACCAATATTAATTTAAATAATGCTATTTTATATAAGAATATTAAAATTATTGTAGTGGTAGATAACTTGTGACACTTTATCCTGTACTTCAAATTTAACTAAAAAAAAATGTTGCTTTGGTGTGTAAACAAATCACGCATAAAAAATATAAAAATGAGCTAGTGTTGTTTATCGAAAATAAAATTGAGATAAATGATGTCGCCCCTTACACGTACTAAGGATAAAAATGAAATTTCATTTTAGCCCATTTCGAATTCTCTATTTTACTTTTCCGTTCTCTTCCTTAAATCCCCTCAGTTTCCTACAAAAAAATTTAGTAGCTAATCTTTTACGGCACCGTTGGAGTTAAATGAATATTACTTTCCCCATTTCAGAAGGGTTTTCCATTGTAAATTTTAATCGAACAAAAGTAACAAAAAGGTCGATTATAGTTATAAAAAAATTTAAAATAGTAAATTTTATCAAACAAAAGAAAGAATAAATTGTTGAAATTTAAAATAACAGAAAGAAGAAGAAGAGTTTACCTGCCACAAGATGTGCGAGGATAGTCATCATCAAGATGAGAATAGGCCATGATCTTGCCATTTGAACTAGAATTTTGTCACTTAACAGTTAACACCAATTGCTCTAATGGATTTTTTTCTTCTTCTGTGATGCGAGGTGTGTGCAAGGTGTGAGAAGGCCTTTTTATAAGTAAGCCTTAATTAATAGAAAGATTTGGTAACGAACTCGCATCTTTTTTAAATGGTAATAAAATCAACTAATTATTAATATTAGAAAGATTTCATGATGAACTTGCGTGCACATTTTTTATATGGTAATAAAATCAAATAATTAATAGAAGGATTAATAATTAATGAACTCCCTGATCTTTTTTAAATGGAAATAAAATAAAATAATTAATAGAAAGATTTCATAATGAACTTGCATATTCAATTTTTAAATGCTAATCAAATAAAATAATTAATAGAGATATTCGATAATGAACTGGCATATTTTCTAAGACTAATGTTATTGCCATATAAATTACTTGCCAAATGACTTGTTGTCAGATCAAATTTGCATATTTTTATATATAATTTGTTTTGAGTGATCAAATTACTTTTGTAATAACATTACTAATTTTTCCAAATGGTAGTAAAGTCAACTATTCTTTAAATATTTTTTTTTCAGACAAGATTGTAGGAAATCTGGAGGGGAGAACCACACATGGGTATCCTCCTCTGAATTTTTAGAGTATATTTACTTCGTGACTAAATTGGTAAAATTTTTGTTTTATGGAAGAAAATTTTTTGGAAGAATTTTGTTTTAGGAATTTGTGTCGGAGAGAGAAGGAAACGTGTAATAATTATGTTATTTTTTAATATTAAGTAAGTGATATTTTAGAAGAATTTTTAAAATTTGAATTTAAAAAAAATGAAAATGTTTGAATTAGGATTTTTTTTTTTGAGGAAAAAGCAATATTTTTCCTGAAATAATATGTAAGTAAACTGTGCTACGGCGTGGGATTGTACATTATAGATATGATTTACCGAGATCCACTACCCAAATTATGAGTGTTTGTAGTTTCACTTACAAAAATTTACTCGAATCAAATAAACCCCCATAACTTAGGTAGAGGTTGAGGATCTGTACACACATATAACAGCTAAATTAAATTGCTGCATAAGGGCTTGAACTGGCATCTCTTTTAAATGGTAATTAAAACCAACACAATCATGTATATACGGTAGAAATCTAAATTCTTTGCACAACTTTTTTTTTTTTTTTTTTTTTTGGAGTATCAGTTAAGAATCTAAGATATACTATCCTTTATCATTTTTCTTGCTTTTCCTTTCGTGGTGTGAACCAGTTTTTTTTATTTATTGTAACTGTTCTTTCCTTTTATTTTGCTTTTATTTGTTTTTCTAAATTGTTGATATGCCCGAACAAAATCGCTATATTAATAGGATCTTCCCTAGGGAATATGTGACACCCCAGTCCTGACTCCCTGTTTGGAGCGGGAGTCGCGATCGAGATGCATGCCTTGTTCGCATCAGAGCTCACTTCCGGTACACAAAGCCCTAATTAATTATAATACATTTATACACTAAAATAGAATATGATATATTTTATTTCACTAACACAAAATGTACAAGTGTAGTTCTATAACTATTATAACATTCTCGCCTTAATTACCTAACCTGAAACTTCATCATACAATTCCAGCTCTTTTTCCTAACGTCGCCCTTAATTCCTGTAACATGCAAAACGTCTAAGGGGTGAGCTTCCATAACTTAGTAAGGTCGCACTATTAAAAACCATTACCAAGTAAACATTTACCGGCACATAAACAAGTATTTCCTAAGCACACGAGGGGGAACACGTAAGGGATAGAAAAAAACATAACCAGTAAGCTATAACGAGAATCTATATGACCATTCGGTAAGCATTACTAATTATACTTCACCTGTGGTGGAATTTTTTGGGCGGCGGACACAATACACGGTGTGTCGACTCGTCAACTACGCCGATGAACTAGTGCACATACACGGGTGCACGAAATTAGGTGGTACACCTCAAGATAATACCGAACTTGACCTCTTCAGTCATTGAGTAGAACGTTCAAGCCCCACGCTGACACGCCCTATTTCAACAAACTAAACAGGCTTTGGGGATCCCAAATATGACTCACAAGTAACAAGTAACTAGAAACACGCAAGTAGCACAGAACATGGTGCACAGACACGGGTGCATAGGGCGCTAACAGTTCATGCTTGACACTTAAATCATGAGTTAAATGATAGATTACATTCACATCACAACTTTGAATAGGTATTTTACTTATACACATAACTCAATATACAAACATTTCACTTTTCACACTTAAAAGTCATAATCATATGCGTCGTGTATAACACATGCATACTAGATATAAACTTAATCATTAACATAAAGCATGCCAACTTGCTTTGTTACTTTAAAACATTTAACCCCTTTAGTGAGAACAATCACCGTATTCCGCAGATGCTAGCTTATAAATATCCAAATAATCTACAATTAATTCAAGTCTCATGACTCAGGCTTTAGTCTTACATTAATCAAGGGTAATTAATTTATTTAAAAGAAAGCCTTTAAAAATATTAGAATAATTATATAAATTTAAGGTTTTAATTTGAATTTTCAAGAAAACCATTTTAAAAATAAGAGCGGTTTTACCCACAAGAAACTGCAGGAAAAACCGATATAATTTCCTTCCTGGTTTCGCAAGTCGATTTTCCCTGCTCAAAGATAGGCAATAGCCAATGCTAAAAATCATTTTATTTCAAGAAATCTGTTTTTCCTGCTATTTCATCCGTAATAACCGATGATAAAATTATGCTAGCAACAACATCGGTTTTTCCCACCATTTTATCTGCAACAACCGATACAAAAATTACTTTAGTTCTAAAGATCGGTTTTTACCGAAATCTCATCGGTAATAAATTATAGAGAATTATTTCTAAACTACAGAGCGGTTTTTCCCACTCCTTCCATCGGCAATAACCGATTTTCTTTAGATTTCACCAAGAAAATTGGGTATGCTGATATGAAGTCCGGTTACAACCGGTATTTGTACAATTCTCGTTTTTCTCAATATTTGTTTTAAACTAAAAGGGAAAATCGCAGTTTTGGTCCCTCAACTATTGGAACTCACACTTTTAGTCCTGTGACTATCACTTTTTTGCCGTTTTGGTCCCTCTTACCGGCAAGTTACCATTTGACTGAAAAAATCAACGATAATTTGGACCTCTTTGAAAAAGTTAAAAAATATTTGGGCCAAAACATAATAATCCAAGAGTTAAAAAAAAACAAAAAAAGAACTTTTCTTTTTTGGAAAAATCACAGTTTTGGTCCACCATTTATACCCTCCTTACACTTTTAGTCCCTTAACTATCACTTTTTAGCCGTTTTGGTCCCTCTTACCAGCCAGCTACCGGTTACCGGTCATTTGGGGTCAAAATAAAAAATTATTAAATATTTGGACCAAATCATAATAACCAAAAACTTTATAAAATAATAAACAAAAAGAGCTCTTCTTCTTTTTCTTTCCCTAAATTGAAAACCTGCAATGGCGCCACCGACCAGAGCTACACTTTCACCGAAGTTGAGCTCATTTCAAGAAAAGTGGAGTCCGAGCTCAACAAGCTCGGGTTCCAACAGGGCGAGGTGATTATGATTCTCCTCCTTAGTTCCCCTGAATTTGTGTTCGCTTTCCTCGGAGAGTCTTTCCAGGGCACGATTTCCACCATGGCCAACCCGTTTTTCACTCTGGCGAAGGTCGTTAAGAAGCCAAGGCCACCAGATTCTTCATTTGATTTCTCTCATGCGCAGAAATTTCTCATCTTTCTTGCTGAGAAACTCCCTGTTCTTTATCTGATTCACTGGAATTCAAAAAATTGCACTGAAAATGTAAGAAGGTACATTGGAGATATAAGAATCATTCAGAATGCAAAATTTATTAGTGAAATGGGGAATTAAATGTGTCCATCCTAAGACTATACTTGGTTGTAGCAACTAGCCTAGCTTCTGCTTATGTACTTACAATCAACACAAAATAAGCCAACCAACCATATTAGTAAAATCCTTTCAACAGCTATAATTCAGCCAAGGATTTTTATCATGCTGAGGATTTTTAGGCCACGCCGGGAAACGTAAAATTTTTCTTCACGTACTTTGCATGCAAGTTGCATTCCTTGTAGCGATTTCAGTGGGGATTAAGATTATGAAATTTGTTTGCTGATTTGATCTAGTTTTTACGTAAAATCTTGATTCTGAAGTTGCCGGTATATCTTGAAAGTTGTCTAATTGCAAGCCTGCTTGAAACTGTGAATAGAATAGATTTTTTGGGATTATTCTTGAATTGCCTAATGGGAAGGTAATTCTGTGTTTGGGTATTTTCTAATAATTCTTTGCAAATCTGCCATATCTGCTTGTTTCTTGTAATTGCATATGCCCTGCCAAATTGCCTAGTTACCATATTTGGGCTACTTGGACAATTACTCTTTGAAATAGATTTGGATTTCCTAATTCGTACAATACTCATTACTTGGGAAATTTTGGGACTTATTTTTGAAATTTCTTGCTTGTGTACTTCCATAAATCCGAATTTGTACATAAAATTCGTTTTGCAAAATTGTTTTTTTTCAAAAGTTGAACCAAGCAATTCTTTTCTTCAAAAGATTTTATTATTTCTTCTTGTGATTTTGTGTACTTTTAGTAAGTTATTGTGTGTAATCTGGCTTACTCGTTCTGATTATAATTCTTAAATTGGGTTCTAATAGGGAAAAGGCAAGAGTGCAATACATTAATTACTAAAAGGGCAGCCAACCCTAGAGCGATACACTTGGGGACTGTAGATTGCTAGGTAAACACTTGAGAGGAATCAGGGAAGTGAGGATTTTTCTCATAGTTCTTTATTCTTAGCAGGTTAATATCATTATTCCTTATTCAGCCATGGTGATTCATCATTGTGGTTTATGAGTCGATCTTTCAGACCACTACTAGTCTTTTATCCTGAAATTGATCGAACACTCAGGAGTCTGAAAAAGAAAGCTCAACAGCCTCCTACCCCACCAGCCGCAACTAGTTCATAAGCCGACACCATGTCTGACTCAGAACAGGCCTCCGCCAACAACGCCCTTCTCGAGAAGCTGCACGCTGAGGCCATGGAGTGAATGAACAAGTACATGGACAATGATCATGGCCAGCATAAGCATCATCCAGGACTCACTCAAGAACTCGGTCGACCAGCTCTGACATGATCTCAACGCGCTACTTCACCAATTGGAGCTGCGCCACTACCAAGTGGAACCTCCACTACCGAGAGGGCTGCTATTCTCAAGTGGACGATAGGGGTAAGAAGGTTTTTTGGCCTCCAGCGCCTTCACGGGTCATTTATTTTGGAGAGTTCCTGACTGAATATTAAAAGTATCAATTGGAGTGAAATTTTACAAGTCTTAAAAATCATCAAAGTTCTTGATTTGTTACACACCATTACTTTTAAGTTATGTTACTTTTAATTTAATTACTTAATTAGTAGTTTATTGAAAAGAATTCTTGCATGTTTTCTTTTAAGAAATAGGAATTACCTTATTTTTATATTTTCCTTTTAAATTTTTAAGGAGAATTTCGGCCACCTCCTCTTTCTTGGAAGGCAACCAAAATTCTACCTCCCCCTTAACCTAGTTCCTTTAGTTTTTGGTTTTGTAAGGTTTCCAATTCTTAATGGTTTCAACTTCTCTTTCCTAATCCTTTTCTACTTCTTAATGGTGCACAACCCTCTATTTAAAGGGGTCCCCATGCACATCAATAAACAAGATAGAATTCACATGATATAATTTGGTGTAACGTTAATACCCCATATTTTCAAATTCTACTCATTGAACTGTAGTCAATCTTACATGATTTTGACATATTAGTTTCTAGAATTGTATGTTAATTAGGTTTATAGTCTCGCCTAATTAAATTAGCTTTTTGCTTCAATTCATTGCTTGGTTTCTAGTTTGAAAACAACATGATTGTTCTATTAATGCTAGTAGTGATTGGGGTTTCAAGGGATTATACTGTATTCTTTTAATTGGAGTTTTGGTTACTTTCCGCACACTGCAATTCTCAATAGAGAATCCGCATCAATTTGTTATTAGAATTGTTTAGCGTTCAACCTTGGGAGGAGCCAACCAATCAAAGGGGAGCGGTGAGGCACACGGTGAAGTGTCAATCCGGAGAAGGTTGTCGTTGATCTCTTTGAGGTAAATTTCTCCTTCAAAAATTGGTTACTGTATTTTCAAAATTCTTGATCCTTAAAATTAAGTATCTTGAGTTTCAGTTGCTATTTGTGAAAGAAATTGAACTAGTAAATAAAAAAAAAGGCTAAAATCGGCTAAACCAAGAAAAAGGGGAAAGCCGCCGAAGTAGGGTTTGAGTTTGTAAAAGGTTTTGAAATTTTCCCTTTTGATTTCCTTGTGCGATCCATCATAGGGTGCTAGGGGAAGGTTGTGTTAAATTTTTAGAATTTTTGGAGCACTGTAAGGCCTATTTTGAAAATTTGAAGGTTCCTGGCAAAATACTTTCGAAATTCTGAAATATGAAATTTTCTTACTTGATTCCTAGTGTGAGGAGCCAAAATTTTGGACTAGAATCTGAGACATTTTAAGGGGTAAAATAGACATTCTGCTTGCCTTAATTTTTAATCATGAATTCAAATTTCATGAATTAGTAATTGATCGATTTATTCTTGAATTAAAGGCTTAATTGATTGATTGAATTGCTCGATTGAATCATTGATTGATTGAATTGCTCGATTTATTAATTGGTTGATTGCCTGATTGATTAACCGATTGATTGCATAAATTGATTGATTGAGAGTTAAAAGTGGGTATAAAAGATGACCAAAAATGGAGATAAATTGGAGAAGGAAAAATCAGCTATAGCATAAGGAAAGATCTTGAAATTTGGAAATTAGAAATCATGATCAATCCAAAATAAGGAAATTTATAGATTGACAATTACCTAAATTAAGGAGATTCTAGAATTATCTTAAACCTAGAGGTTGCCTATATATGCAACCTTAAGTTCATGAATTAAAAGCTTGAACTCTTGAATAAAAGAAGAAGAATTTGAGAGAGAGGGAGAGAGAGCTGCCGCCGATCTCCGCCGTCTGCCGCCTTGCAGACGCCACCGCTCCTCTTCTCCTTTCTCTTTGAAGATCATTAGTTCGTGGTAATCTTAGGACCTCATAGTGAGTTTTAAATATAGGATTGAAACAAGAATCTAGAATTAAGAAGCATGCTAAAAGGATATATTTTTGTGAAATCTTGAAGAACAAGTAATTAGATTTTCATGAAATAAATCCATAGAAATTATGTTCTTAGGATTTTATTGTATTTCTTGAATGTTAATTGAACTAGGATTGATGCCTCTAGTAATTAATTATGATATAGTGATTTAATGAAAAAGACAAAATTGGAGATTATTCATGTTTATGAACCATGTTTGATGCTTAGTTCGACAAGATTTTTAATGGAGTTAGATTGATTCCTTATATGAAATTAAGGTTTATAATCATAGCACGTATGTTAATCCTTAGATCTATACTTTTAGATTGGTTTAAAATGATATGAGGATACATTAAAAGTGGACCCAAATAAGGTATCTAGAACCAGAAGTTTCTCGAAATTTAACCAGTCATGCGAGTTAGTGTCCGAGTCGGACAAAAACTCGGACAAGCCTTTGAAAACGATTTTTTTGAACTTTCAAAACCTGAAACCTGAAGAACATGAAAGCCTAATTCATGCCTAATTCAAGCCTAATGAAAGCCTAAACCCTAAACTCTAAACCCTAAACACTTGCACTGGTTCCTCAACTGCCATCAGATATTGCTTTCAAGAATATTAGAATGAGGCTGCTTTTGATAAGTGGGAAAGTGGCAAAGCAGTACAAGCAAAGGAGACAAAGAAGGCTGCCAATCTTAAAATGGTTAGGGGAACTTTCTTGCCCAGATGGTAAACTCTATCACTGATATTGTTCCAGGATCATTTGAATTAATTGAGTGCGGGGACGAGGCATCCACTCACAGGCTAGCAAAACCTGGTAGTAGGCCCACGGCCCTGGATCGCAAGCCTGCAGTAGCTGATCGCAGGCCAGCCGACCCTGTCCAATTTGTAGCACCCGATCGCAGGCCAGCCGCGACTGATCGCCGCTCCGCCTTGCTTGATAACTGGCCGTTCGAGCTTGATCGCAAGTTATCCGAAGTAGTGTGAAGCCCTAGATTTTTCAGAGCCAAATCATAGGGATAAAAATGGTAAAAATCAAAAATTTTTTGTTTAAATTACGTGTTAATATGAAACGTGACCTGCTTGCTTGCATTATTGTGTGCTTGCTAACTTTCTAGATTGTACGGTAGACCCCTTGCAATAAAGGGCACAGAACATGCCCTAGACTAGAAATAAATGTTAGAAAATCCAAGAGGAATAATAGCTAGAAGGGTATGAGAAATCGGGAGCCAAACAGAGCAAAAATGAGGTAAAACGGGCCAAAAGAAGCCCCTTGCGGCAGGGGCCTGTGACTGTCGCAATCCCCCATCGCAGGCGGAGAACTGCGCACAACAGCGTGGTGTGCACGCGCCCGCCCGACGTGCGTGGTGTGCACGAGCCCGCTGCTCAGCAGAGGGAGCTTTAAAATTTAAATTTTGGATTGGATTTTCTCCAATCCAAATCCAAAACAAACCGTGAGAGGGGCGGCTAGGGTATTGGGAGAAGGTTCTAGAACCTTCCTAGAACCTTAGGGAGCATTATAAATAGATCCTTAGCTCTCTCCTTCCTCTTTTTCACAAACTTGAAAATCTAGTTGTAGCCACCTTTGGAGTGACGAATAGCCCCGTCGTCGCCGGAAAAGTTGCCGCCGCCACCGCGTTTCCCTTTCCTTGCACCTCCTCAACGAGTTCGTGGCAATCATAGGACAAGGGTAAGTCTCTAGAACTAATTTTGAACCCCCGCAAAGTGGCATGAAAGCGTAGGTTAGGATATTTCATGTGGGTTGTTTAATTTTTCCCCAACGGGGGAGAAATCTATGCATGAGATGGGGGCTATACATGTTTAAGAAGGTTTATGACTTATTGCATCTATTGGGAATGGTTGAAAATGAGATCTTGAATTAACATGAAAATCAAGAACAAGAAATTAAAATTTGGAAAGACAGTGTACCATGCCATGTTTGAGGCTGTGAAAAATGTGGTTAGTATGGCTAGAATTGTGTAAAAAGTGGTTGGTTTGTTAGTATTGATGCAGGTCTATGAAATGGTGTTTTTGGAACGGATTGAATCGGACTAAAGATGCAAAAACGGTGGCCCCGAAAAGGCCACCTCACAGTGGCCGAGCTGGGCAGCCGTTGGCCAAGAAGGGCTGACGTTGCCCCCATGCGCAAGTTGACCAACCTTGACTCCTTTGACCACAAGACTTAACCCTTGACCATAAGACTTGACCTTTGACCCCTAGACTAGACCTTTGACCAACCTTGACTTATTCGACCCCTACACTTGAACCTTGACCCCTTTGACTCAACCTTGACCGGGTTAACCCAACCTTGACATGTTTGACCAAAACTTGACCCCTTGACCTAGAGTTGACCCTAATGTCTAATGTCAACCCTAGTCGACCCGAAAGGTCAATGGTTGATCGAAAAGTCAAAGTTGATCATAAAATTCAAACCTAACCCCGAGAAAGGTCAAACTTAACCTGAAAAGTCGACGGTTGACCGAAATATCAAAGTTGACCATAAAAGTCAAACCTAACTAGAGAAAGTCAAAGGGTGACCAAAAAGTCAAAGTTAACCGTAAAAGTCAAACTTAACCTGAAAAGTCAAAGGTTGACCAAAAAGACAAAGTTAACCGTAAAAGTTAAACTTAACCGAAAAGGTCAATGGTTGACGAAAAAGTTAAAATTGACCGCCAAAGTCAAACTTAACCCACCAAGTCAAAGGTTTACTGAAAAGCCAAAGTTTACTAAAAAGTCAACCTAAACCCGAAAGGTCAAAGTCAACCCCAGTTGACCAAAAAGTCAAACTTGCTGGGAAAGTCAGCAACTTTTCCTTAATTAATCACCATGACTCTGTTATCCGCAAAAGTTGATGGTTGACCTGAGTTGACCGAGTCGGATGACATACGCGCATTCCCAAATTCTAGGTGAGGGATTACTCGCTAGTTCCCAAGATTGAAATGAAATGCCTACATAGTACTTATGTATATCTATACGTACTATTGTGTGTTTATATTTGCCAGAGGTTTCCTGCATGTCATCTAGTATTGCATAATGCCTTTAGATATGTATGACGTATGCTAGGGTTACCATGATCAACTTAGTGTGAAATAGGTCAGAGACCTACTCGATAAGACTTGGGCAATGAGTCTTCTTACCTGGCTTGACATGTATCCGCTCGCTCCCTAAGAAGGGCCTGCTGGTTCTGTGTCCCAGATAGTCGACACTCTTTTGTTATGGGATGAACACTTGTGGCCTGATATGAAAAGGGGCCAGGATCCAAAACCCCTGCCGTCAAGCATACCTCCGTTGTACGGCTACCGCAGGGGCAATGTGCTTTGCAAACCATCAAGTATTTGAACAACTCGAATACTTGAATAGATTCCAACCTAGCTTTATTAGAGAATGCTTGTTTGTGCAATATGCTTGCTAGGATTCTAGTGGCTCAAATATGTGCATATGATTGTTGTATTTATGCTGCTATGCTCGTTTTCTATAGTTGCCATGTGCTGAAGTATATGCCTGATGTGCTTGACTTGCCTGATTTGATGGACTTTGATTGCCTGTAGTTCAATGTTACATGGTTATATATATATACATACCTGTACGGAGCCATGCTTAAACTATATACTTAACTTCCCTGGCTATTCTATAAAGACCTACAATAGGATTTTCTACAAACCCCGAGGTCTCTCACTGAGCTTAAGCTCACCCCACTCCCTTCACAATTTGATTACAAGTGCTTGATTCGTGTCCAACTAGAGGTGAGGCCGTTGGGCGTCCAAAATAACGACGAGGAGGATTTGTAATAGATTAGCTCATAAACCTTATTTGGGAGGATAGTTTGGCCTAGGGCCGTTCTCGATAATTTTATTATATTTTCCGCTGCATTGAACTTCTTCAATTTTTGGAATAAGCATAACGATGTATGTTTCTCTCTGTTTATTCTGTATCGATTGTTGGGCGAGATCCCTGTATGATGCCTTCTTGCCGACTCTCTTCTCCTCGTTAGGAATGATTTTTTGAGGTAGGGGGGGGGGTCAGGTGTGGGGCGTCACAAGTAGCTCAGGAGACTTTAAGCCTTGAAATTAACAAGTTCCAGGCTACATTTCCTCCGGCAACCGAAGTACACCCCAGCCAGAGTTGCATTATCTCCATTGAAGAAGTTGTAAAACCTTCTGACCAGAAGGGAAATTGCACGCCAGAAAGAGATGTCCAATTCAACCCAGCAGGGCACAGATTCAAGGACGAATCCTTTTGAACTGGGAGGGATTGATGAGGTCATCTCTACAACAGAACACAAGTGTCCCCCACGCTTAAGATGTGGATTTGATTCAAGTGTTCAGAAGGTCAGGACTCGAAGGGCAACAGTTCAGCCAGAGGTGAATCCAAGTTTATACAAGGGTTTTCCATTAAAGCCTCTAGCTAAGGTTCCAGCTCGAAAGACCAAAACTGAGAACAAGCCAAAAAAAGCTCAAGTGGCTGCCAGGGGTAAGAAGGCCATTTCACTTCCAGCGCCTTCACGGGTCATTTATTTTGGAGAGTTCTGGACTCAATATAAAGTATCAATTGGAGTGAAATTTTACAAGTCTTGAAAATCATTAGAGTTCTTGATTTGTAACACGCCATTACTTTTAAGTTCTATTACTTTTAAGGTAATTACTTAATTAGTAGTTTCTTGAAAAGAATTCTTGCATGTTTTCTTTTAAGAAATACGAATTACCTTATTTTTATATTTTCCTTTTAAATTTTTAAGGAGAATTTCGGCCACCTTCTTTCTCTTGGAAGGCAACCGAAATTCTACCTCCCCATTAACCTAGTTCCTTTAGGTTTTGTAAGGTTTCCAATTCTCATTGGCTTCCACTTTTCTTTCCTAATCCTTTTCTACTTCTTAAAGGTGCACAACCCTCTATTTAAAGGGCCCATGCGCATCAATAAACAAGATAGAATTCACATGATATAATTTGGTGTAAGGTTAATACCCCATATTTTCGAATTCTACTTATTGAACTGCGGTCAATCTTGCATGATTTTGACCTATTAGTTTCTAGAATTGCATGTTAATTAGGTTTATAGTCTTGCCTAATTAAATTAGCTTTTTGCTTCAATTCGTTGCTTGGTTTCTAGTTTAAAAACAACTTGATTGTTCTATTAATGCAAGTAGTGAATGGGGTTTCAAGGGATTATACTGTATTCTTTTAATTGGAGTTTTGGTTACTTTCCATACACTGCAATTCTCAATAGAGAATCCGCATCAATTTGGTATCAGAGCTATATAGCGTGTGACCTTGGGAGGAGCCAACCAATCAAAGGGGAACGGTGAGGCACACGGTGAAGTGTCAATCCGGAGAAGGTTGTCGTTGATCTCTTTGAGGTAAATTGTTCCTTCGAAAATTGGTTACTATATTTTCAAAATTATTGATCCTTAAAATTATGTATCTTGAGTTTTAGTTGCTGTTTGTGAAAGAAATTGAAAGAATAAATCAAAAAAAGGTAAAAATTGGCTAAACCGGGAAAATGGGGAAAAGCCACCGATTAGGGTTTGAGGATGTAAAAGTTCTAAAATTTTTCCTTCTGACTTCTCATGTACGATCCATCATTGGGTGCAAGGGAAGGTTGTGTTAACTCTTTAGAAGGTTTGGAGCACTATACTGCCTGTTTTGAAATTTTGAAGGGAACCGAGCAAAATACTGTCGAAATTCTGAAATCCAAAATTTTCTTACTTGATTCTTGGGCTGTGAATTTTAATCCACCTAGGACACTCTTAGGAAGGTTGTGTAAAATTTTGGTGGTATTCTGAGCTCGTTTGTACTATTTTTCATCACGCCGAGGATTTTCAGGCCACGCGGGAGACAGAAAATTTTTCTTCGCGTACTTTGCATGCAAGTTGCGTTCCTTGTATCAATTTCAGTGGGGATTAAGATTCTGAAATTTTTTGCTAATTGGATCTAGTTTTTATGTAAAATCTTGACTCTGAAGTTGCTGACATATCTTGAAAGTTGTCTGATTGCAAGCCTGCTTGAAACTGTGAACATAATAGATTTTTGGGATTGTTCTTAACTTGCCTATTGGGAAGGTTATAATGTCTTTGGGTAGTTTGCTAATAATTCTTTGCAAATCTGCCATATCTGCTTGTATCTTGCAATTGCATATGCCCTGCCAAATTGCCTAGTTACCATATTTGTGCTACCTGGATACTTACTCTTTGAAATAGATTTAGATTTCCTAATTCGTACACTACTCATTACTTGGGAAGTTTTGGGACTTATTTTCAAAATTTCTTGCTTGTGTACTTCTATAAATCCGAATTTATATCTAATATTTTGTTTTGCAAATTTGTTTTTCTTCAAAAGTTGAACCAAGCAATTATTTTCTTCAAAAGATTTAATAGTTTCTTCTTGTGCTTCTGTTCACTTTTATTGAGTTATTGTGTGATCTTACTTACTTGTTTTGATTAGAATTCTTAAATCGGGTTCTGAAAGGGAAAAGGCAAGAGTGCAACACAATAATTACTAAAAGGGCAGCCAACCCTAGAGAGATACACTTGGGGAATTAAGGAAGTGAGGACTTTCTCATAGTTCTTTATTCTTAACAGGTTGATCTTATTATCCCTTATTCTGCCATATGTGATTCATCATCGTGATTTATGAGTCGATCTTTCAGACCACTACTAGTCTTTGATCCTGAAATTGATCAAACAGTACGGGTCTGAAAAAGAAAGCTTAACAGCCTCCTACTCCACTAGCCGCGACTAGTTCATTAGTCGACACCATGTCCGACTCAGAACAAGCTGCCGCCAATAATGCCCTGCTCGAGAAACTAGTTCATTAGTCGACACCATGTCCGACTCAAAACAAGCTGCCGCCAATAATGCCCTGCTCGAGAAACTGCACGCCGAGGCCATGGACCGAATGAACAAGTACATGGACAATCTGATCGTGGCCAGTATGAGTAACATCAAGGACTAGTTCAACAACACCGTCGACCAGCTCTGACATGATCATGACGCACGTCTTAACCAATTGGAGCAGCGCCACTACCGAGAGGAACCCCGCACGTCACTCCCTTCTGATGGTGGTTTGGGGAAGTTTAAAACAAAGGTTCCAGTCTTTAAAGATAGTCAAGACCCTGAAGAGTTCCTTGACTGGGAAATTAACATCGAACGGATCTTTTCATTCCATAAGGTAGCTGATGACCTTAAAATTGAACTTGCCGCTAGTTAGTTGAAGGGGTATGCCTCTATCTGGTGGAAACAAGAATTACCTGCCCAACGCCGCATGCTAGGAACCCGAAGGGCCAACGCTCCTGCTCCTTCTTGGGAGGACTTAGCCGCCCTTGTGAGACGGAGGTTCATACCCACCTTCTATGAACGTGACCTAAAGAAGCACCTATAGAACAACACTCGGGGCTGTCGCAGTGTTGATGAGTTCTATACTTCTATCAAGAACTTGAAACAGCCAAGCTCCGGGCCAATGTAGAGGAGGACGACGACTCAGCAATCACTCGATTCTTGGCAGGCCACCATCGAGATATCGCATGTCATGTGGATATGCAGAACCCTACCTGTGTCGAATATACTTCCCACCGGGCATGTGTAATTTAGATCTATGGTTTGAATCCCATCAAGGGTTCCACTGCTAGCTTGACCACTACTACTTGGCAGCCAATTGGCTAGAACGTCTACAGCAAAGCCACTTCAGAAGTTGACAAGAAGACGTACTCTGCGCCATCGGATAAAAGTAAGTCTACTGTTTCACAGCTTGATTCTGCAAAGAAATCCTCAAGCAACATTCAATGCTTCAGATGTATGGGCCGAGGCTATATCTTGTCGTAGTGCCCTAATGTCAAAAGGGTAATGTTTGGCGAAAGTGGGTATGAAAGTGGGGAAATTGATTCTAAAGACGAGGAGATACTTAAGTTGACTTCAAGAGACACTGACGATGACTAGCAGGATTCAATGACTCCTGACCAGGAAGATAAGGTTTACTCAAACTTAATACCGGCCCAACAAAAAGATACACTGTTAACCGGCTTCTGAACACTATACCTGGGCCTATTTTTTAGCAAAGAAACACTATCTTTCATGCTCGTTCTGAGACTCCTGACAATAAAGTGTTCATCTTGCTAATTAATAGGGTAGCAATGTAAATGTCTGCAGCACCTACTTGGCGGATAAGCTACACTTGCCAGTCCTACCTCATCCCTATCCATATACACTTCATTGGCTTGATGACGACAAAGTTATTAAAGTGAATAAGCAGGTGCAAGTTCAGTTTTCCAGTGACCATTATGAAGACAATATTTTTTGTGACATTGCGCCTATGAGAGCTGGCCATTTGGTCCTTGGCCACCCTTGGCAATTCGACAAAAAAACACATCACTCTGGTCACAGCAACACGTACTCCTTTAAACACAAGTCCCAAACACTCACACTGGTTCCTTTACTGCCATTGGAAATTTCTTTCGAGAACATCAAAATGAGGATTACTTTTGATAAGTGGGAAAGTGGCAAAGCAGTATAAGCAAAGGAGACAAAGAAGGCTGCCAATCTTGGAATGGTAGGGGGGAACTTTCTTGCCTAGAAAGTAAACTCCGTCACTGATACTGTTGCAAGATCATTTGAATTAACTGAGTGCAGGGACGAGGCATTTACTCGTAGGCTAACAGAACCTAGTCACAGGTCCACAACCTTGAATCACAGGCCCGCAGCACCCGATCGTAGGCCAGCCGCGACTGATTGCTGCTCCGCCTTTCTTGATCGCCGACCGTCTGAGTTTCATTGTAGATTAGCCAAAGCAGCTCAGAAGACTTCAACCCTTGAAATTAAAAATTTCTAGGCTACATCTTCTCAGCAAACTGAAGTGCACCCTCGCCAGAGTTGCATTATCTCCATTGAAGAAGTTAAAGAACCTTGTAACAAGAAATGGACTAAACTTGCACTGAATAACTTGCACCACCGGTAAAGGGAAATTGCACGCAGGAAAAAGATGTCTAATTCAACCTAGAATGGCACTGATTTGAGGAAGAACTATTCTGAACCAGGTGGGATTGATGAGGTCATCCCTATGACAGAACACAAGTGTCCGCCATGCTTAAGGTGTGAATTTGATTCAAGTGTTCAGAAGGTAAGGATCGAAGGGCAAGAGTTTAGCCTGAGGTGAATCCAAGTATATATAAGGGTTCTCTATTAAAGCCTCCAGCTAAGGTTCCAACTCGAAGGACCACAATCCAGAACAAGCCAAAAGAAGCTCAAGTGGCCGCCAGGGGTAAAAAGGACATTTTGCCTCAAGCTCCCTCACGGTCATTTATTTTGAAAAGTTCTGGACCAAATATTAAGAGTATCAGTTGGAGTGAATTTTACAAGTCTTGAAAATCATTAGAGTTCTTGATTTGTTACACGCCATTACTTTTAAGTTCTGTTACTTTTAAGGTAATTACCAAGTTCATAGTTCTTGAGAAGAATTCTTGCATGTTTTCTTTTAAGAAATAGGAATTATCTTATTTTTTGTATTTTTCTTTTTAAATTTTAAAGAGAATTTTGGCCACCTCCTTTTCTTGGAAGGCAACCGAAATTCTGCCTCCTATTAACCTAGTTCCTTTTAGGTTTTGGGTTTTGTAAGGTTTTCAATTCTCATTGGTTTCCACTTTTATTTCCAAATCCTTTTCTACTTCTTAAAGGCTCACAACCCTATATTTAAAGGGCCCCCCATGCGCATCAATAAACAAGGTAGAATTCATATGATATAAGTTGGTGTAAGGTTAATACCCCATATTTTTGAATTCTACTCATTGAACTGTAGTCAATCTTGTATGATTTTGACATATTAGTTTCTAGAATTGCATGTTAATTAGGTTTATAATCTTTCCTAATTAAATTAGCTTTTTGCTCCAATTCGTTGCTTGGTTTCTAGTTTAAAAACAACCTGACTGTTCTATTAATGCAAGTAGTGATTGGGGTTTCAAGGATTATACTGTATTCTTTTAATTGGAGGTCAATTTAAATAGACGGGTTGATGAAACTAATAAGCATGAAATATAGAATTCAGATTGCTATATCTTGTGAGGTTTAATCCTTAGTTTTATAGTTTTTATTTTGCACTATGTAATTTGCATGTTTATGTTTAGATAACACAAGCGAGACTATAAGGTAATTGGGTTTCTTGCTTCACCTAATTTCTGCTGGTTTCAATTTGATCATTCTTGTTAGGTTATAGCTAAAGTAGTTTATCTCACTATATGCCTTGCATGCTATTTTTGAAATCTTAAGTAAGTAAGATTGTGCCCTTCAACGATCCACTACCCTTGGCAACTTTTCGCACCATGAGGACTTCTTCGAATAACTCACATCAAAAGATCTTGGTGCTGGACATTTGGTGTTGTTCATTACAGGCCTATGCTTGATATTAGATCCAGTTTTGAACCAAATTGATTAATCAAATATTGATGCTTGTTATAGAGATTCAAAGTATTTCGCCCTTCTATTTCGTAGTCACTTGTTTTGGGGTTTTGGTGCCTCTTGATGAGAATCGGAATGCCGAGACTGAGAGTTGTTCTATAATGGGAAAAACTTTTGTTTCGTAGTCACTTTGATGTGAGCAGTTCGTGAGAACTCGTAATGTGAAAGACTTTGAAGCGCTAAAGGAAGTTGAACAATGAAGATCACAATTACTCTCTTGAAAATTCAAAAACTCTAGATTAATTGAAAGCAAGATATAGTATACTTTATCCTTAAACTAACCAAAGAGGTTGAATCAGGAGAATTATAGGCGGAGCAAGAACCTACAATCTTCTAAATTCTGAACTTGCCTAATAAATTATGCAAAATATTAACAAGCTCAATAATCAAAATATATGGAGAATTAAAGCAAGGATAAACCTATAAACTCAATTCATTAACTCTCCCAGAACTTCGAAGTCGAACCCCCTATTTATAGATAGGAGGTGCAAGAAAAGAAGTCAAAACATAATTGAAAACTAACCAGAGTTAGTTCCCTTTTACAACTTGAATTCAAGGAAAATGCAATTTTCGGTTGTACCGTTATTATGATACCCAAAAATCCTTATTAAAATAAAAAAGGAAAGATTGAATTTGGTAACTAGAAGTAAATCCAAATTCAAGTTGTAAAAGAAAAAGAAACTACAATCTAAAAAGGAAACTACTAGATTAATTCAAGTTGGAACCAGTTTTGGTAACTTGATTTAATTGATACTATAATTGGAAAAGGAAATAGGTAATATGCAAAACCAAATCCTTCTCGGATTCTAGGGGTTGTGCAATTCGCAAGGGAAGCCTGCGAATTAGGCTTTGCGTCGCGCGGAATCCAGGAAGCCTGCGGCCTGCAAGCATGGATTGGAAGCCTGTAGTTGTAGTCCTTATGTCGCAGCCTGCGTGCGAAATTGAGGTTGAGTCAACTTGTGAAGCTTGGATGCTGAATGGGTCGGCCCAATGTTAATGGAGCATGAGTTGGTGGATTGTAGTGTGGCCTCTTGAAGTCGACAGGCTTCCAGAGGCTTATCGCTTCTAAGCAGGACCTGGCTTGGAATTGCCTTCCTCGAAGAGTTCAGTGATTTCTACCGAGTTTGGCCTTTGAACTGGAAATCTGCGACTGATTAACTCCTGTTGTGGGGGTCCATCATGTGAGTTAATGAAGCTAATGATGGCCTCATCAAACTTGTTTCGGGGTTTTGGTACCTTGTGAAAGGGCTTGATTGAAATTCTTGGTCTAAGTGTACTGAGTGGTAATACTACTGTTAATTTTAGTGTTAGGTTTAATTTGGATGTCTTGTTCCTTATCCTTGGTTCAGTATTCTAGGTGAATTGGTTGTAGTGTAATCTGTTAGTGAAATATCAATATTTTTGCCTATGTTGAAATAAGTTCCTAATTTTCAATAGTATATGTTTCTATAAAATAAAATAAAAAATGAATGATGAAGAAGCTTACTGTAAAAAGAACAAAAAACAGTATAAAAAAAATTAAATAGAACAGAAAAAAAATCAAATGTAAAAAATTATATATTTTTACTTATTATTTTTTATTTATTAAAAAACAGTACACTTACCTTTTGAAATAAAAAATATTTTCACCATAATTATGGAAACAATAATAATTAAAAGGTTAGTAATAATTATTAAAAATTGACAAAAATGATGGAAATAAATTAAACTAAAAAGATTAATAATAATTAGAAAAGAAATAAATTTATTGAATTGGACAAATATGTAACAATAAAGAAATATTATGGTGAATATGTAAAAAATAATAAAAGATTAGGGGCTTTGTTATGTAAAAAATTACTCTTGGATTTTTTGGGCCGTTAGTGACTTAACGTTTGACATGGACGGAGTGTAACTTTTTGAGCAAAATCGAAGCTAAGTGTTTGCAAAGGGGCATTTTGAAAGAAAGTGTTATTTTTGCAAAACGCGAGAGTTAAATGATAAACCATGCATTTCACCCTACTTTAAATAATCAATAATGGTTTGATACTTTTCAAGAGTTCTAAATAAAATCATCAATATAAATCAGGATTGGGATCTGTCAATAAAACATATACATAGAGCTCTACAAAATTAAATATAATAAATATCACGATAAATCGTATCGTGTCTTCAGGGCAATTTAAATCTTTAAGAGATTTTTTAATTGTCATTCTAATAGGCTGTCATAACATCCATAAGACGCATTTTAAAATTTTCTCTTGCTACCATATAAAGCAAGTAACAAAATATTATTGCATTCACCACGAGAGACTAAGGCCCTGTATGGAATGCATATCAAAACATGCATCTCAAAACCATGTTTTGAGATGCATTTTCAATTTTATAATACTTTTTCGTTATTCCCAATAAGCTTTTTTTACATTTTTAACACACTTTTTTACATTCTCAATAAGCTTTTTAATATTATAAAATTAAAATAATTCTTAAAACATGATTTTGAGAATCATACCACACATGGCCTAAGTCTCCTTATAATCAATTCCTGGTTTTGGAAAAATATTGTACGACAAGCTGCATATTAAATAAATTTATTTTCATTCTGTTTTCACACAAATACAGATTTATGACCCGCAAGTTACACATCTTTAGGTGTGTGAATTATTCGCTCAAAAACTTCTGTTTTAGGCATTGAATTCAATTATTCTAGAATTGCGTCTTTTTATTTCTTTCATTTTTCTTGGGCAATATGTCGACATTTATTCACAAGCCCATATTGATGATGTTCATTTTCTTTCATAACGGCGGCAACTGCTGTAGCATAAGCAATTTTGTCATCAACATCGATTGTTCATAGCTAGCTTCCATATTTAGCCGTCAGACATAACGTAGTTGAGATCTCATTATTATCAACATTTTTAGGTACTTGAGCTTCTTCTAGAAACTTATTATCTGTTATGCTTAGAAAATCTTGAAGAGTTTTTTATTTTTGAAAATTCTTCTGGAATATCTAACACCTTGATTTGCCATTTTTATCATTTGTTCCTTTTTCTCAAGGATTTTAATTTTGGAACCGATTAGTCTACCACACTTTGATGTTGTCTTTAATTATTTATTAGTGGTACAAGGTTCTTCAAGGACATCAATTTTAATTGGAGCATCAGTACATATTATTCAGTCACACTTTTGCCTTCCCCAACGCCTCCTCCGCCTTCCTCCCCTCCCTCCTCCTCCACCGTCTACCTCCCTTCCCTCTCCTCCCTCCTCTATCCTCCTCTTCAGTCACATGTTTTATGCTTGGATTTGTTCTAGGTTATTAGTTGGGTATTTTTTTCTTTTTTTTTTTTTGTTTTAGGTTTATGGGTGTTTTAGAAACTTGACAAATTTTTTTTGGTATTGAAGGGTTTTTGTGTTGACTGATGAGGAGAAGGGAGGAGAAATGAGGGGGATGGGAGGCGGACGGTGGAGGAGGAGGAGGGGAGGAAAGCGGAGGAGGCGTTAGGGAAGACAATGAACAGTAAAAACTGTTCACTGCCTTTTTTTTTTCTTTTTTTAAAATATTTTATAAAATTTATCTTTTCAGTCCTACAAAATTGCATAATTTGAAAAAACCCCAAATTACCTTTGACTTTCGGTTTGACTAGGTAAAACCTGCTATAGCAGGTATTGGTAATAAAAATGCAACAAAGTATAAACATAAAGTCTAAGTTTAGAATTGAGTAAACTTTTAGTACCAAAGTTGCAAACAAGCCAAAAATTTGGTACCAAAAATGTCATTCTTTCATATGGCATGCCCCCATATATATATATATATATATATATATAATGGGAGTTCCATTCTCAAAAACAATGTCATGTAAATAAAGTACTGCATATGATGAAACAATTCTACAAGGCCGTTTCTTGTGTGAATATAAATAATGGGATATTCTACACTTATCTGAAAGACATGCAATTTAAATACTAAGAAACTCATAACCGAATTATCTCCACAAGTAATTTTGCAAACTCTATGTTGTGATTTTTAATAATAAACATAATGTGACCATTTGGTTGATGCATTAATCAAAATTATAAAATACCAAAATGGTCTACACGGTGGGTGAATAGGCCCACAAATATATCACGATGTATATGTTCTGTTAGTGCAGGAGATTCGATACGAATTTTCACTGGTAATGACTTTACTATTAATTTGCCTTGAAAATAAGGATTGCACGATAATTCATTGAATTGAAGAATCTTCCAGCCCTTCAATGAATGACTATAAAAATTCTCTATTTTATTCACATCATTATAGAACCGAGATGGCCGAATCGGTCTTGCCAAATAATAAACTCACTAGTGTTTCTAGTTTACTGTTGCATAATTTTCAATTGCAGTAATATATGTGTAGTACAACCTGGAGGCATTAGAAGTTAACTTTTTCAATTAAAAGTTCTTTTCATAAATAGTTCTTGTAATGTACAAGTATTCATTATCACCTTTGTTTTATTAGTAATATGATATCCATTTCAGCGAATGTCTTTGAAAATCTCAATAGATTTCTTTGGAATTTTTGGAAAAATAATGCATCATCAAGTGTAGTATTTTGTTCCTCCAGTTAAAGTGATAGTTACTCTTTTGAAGCTATCAATTGTACAAACAAATATAGTACTAACAATAGTTTGTCATTATTAGATGGGTTAAATGCACCAAATACCACACAACTATCAAATTTTGCAAAAAACACCACTTTCCTTTAAAAACTCCAAAAAACACCACTTTACTTTCAAATCGTGCAACAACTACCACTTTCTCCATAACGGATGTTAAGTGACTGACTGAAGGAAAAACGCAGAGGCAAATATGTCTTTTCACTGTTCATCTTCCCCAAATTTAAAAAAAAAAAAAAACTGAACAAAATGATTTCCTAAGAAAAAAACTGAAGAAAATGATTTTCAGAAAATCGTTTTCTTCAAAAACCAGAAAAAGTAAAAAATGGATTTGTAGAAGAAGAAGAAGAAGGGTGAAAATCAAGGTTCTTCTTCTTTTGATGTACACCGAGGACTGGAAATCGAGTCTTCTTCTTCTTCTTCTTCCGATGCCCTCGAGGACTAGAAATCAGGTCTTCTTCTTCTTCTTCTTTTTCCGATGCCCTCCAAGTACTCGTCTGAGCATATTTTTGTGAATTGAGCATGTTTCTGTAAATCGGTCTGTCTCCATCGTCGTTCACAACCAACCCTAATTGGTTTCTGAAGATGTTTTTTACTTTTTCTGGTTTCTGAAGAAAATGATTTCCTGGAAATCATTTTCTTCAATTTTTTACTATTTTATGGTTTCTCAAGAAAACGATTTCCTGTTTCTTCAGTTTTTTACTTTTTTCTAGTTTCTGAAGAAAACGATTTCCTGGAAATCATTTTCTTCAATTTCTGAAGAAAATGATTTCCCAAAAATTGTTTTCTTCAGTTTTTTTGTTTAAAAAAAAATTGGGGAAGATGAACAGTGAAAAGATGGATTTGCCCCTGTGTTTTTCCTTTCGTCAGCCACTTAACGTTCGTTATGGAGAAAGTAGCATTTTTTTGCACATTTTGAAAGTAAAGTGGTGTTTTTTGGAGTTTTTAAAGGAAAGTGGCCTTTTTTGCAAAACCCGATAGTTGTGTGGTATATGGTGCATTTCACCCATATTAGATAAGACCATTATTTCTTATCCCTATCTGTAAAATCAATATTATCATATTTCGGAAGCATAATTGAAAATTAATTCCATAACATCATTGCAGATGAAAGGAGGCATTATCTTTTATCCTTTTTCTATGATTATTGATATACAGTAGCTATATATTTTGGTGTATGACAGGTACATCCATGACAAATGGTCTTTCATGCCTTAACGATAAATTGGTTATCAAATTTTCTTTTTATTTTCATCCTTCTTGTCACAACTCCCCTACTTCTTCTAGTGTTATAATTTTCCATTTCTAGTGTATGATTATTCTTCCACTTCTGGTGGTAGATTCAACATATGTATTTGTATAAATCATGATTACAATAGTTATTAAGCTCGCACTGACTGCGATTTTGTGCATTGTATGAACGCAAAACTGTTTCATTTACTTTAGAAAATGGAACCTTTATATATCATACGAATTTATGGTTACAATATTTACCTTGGAAAATAGAGCATTTCACGCATAATATGGGTGCATAGCTCTTACATTTACTTCAGGAAATGGAGCAACTTTATTGAACGAGACTCGTGAGTTTCCAACAAAACTCATTATTTTGTTCCATGACAGAAAGAAACTAAATCAAATATAATAATCAAAATAACCGTTGTTAAGCAATTGTATCTCTATTTCAAATTTGTCAACTGGAGAAATTGATACTTTGCAATCAAGTGATCATATATCTCTCTACTCGTCAATTGCTTCTTCTTGGCTTCCTGAGTATGTAATGCGATTGAAGCTTTGCAATAAAATACCAAAATTTCAATTCCCTGTATTACATCCACTATATTAATTGTATTTTTCAATTACTTGTAAAATACATACAGATGTAATATCAAAATAACCATTGCAAAATAATTCATAGGATAATGAAACAAGCATATAAAAGATCAAAACAATATATCCAATTATGATAATGATTTTCACGAGTAAAATCATTGTAACTAGTATATGAGCATGTTCTCAAAATTCTCTCAAAATAATTCAAATCACAAAAAAGTCAAATTAAGAATATCACACCAAAATATTATATTTCCTGTCTCGTATTTGTGTGAATCATGTTAATATATATATATATATACATATATGTATGGATATATTATATACTCAAATAAAACATACCTGATAACAATTGCATAGTAATCATTAGAGAAATTCATACTGGATCAAAGGTTTAAGCTTTGAAATCACCTTATACCGGATCATATGTTTAAGCCTTTGGTGATTCCATATTGCTACAAATGCTCCTCGTTAGTGAACCAACCTCAATTGGCTAGTTGTTGTGCTAATAACGTACTATAAAATAATTACTATAATATAATTATATAAGTTTGTAGTAGATATTAGACCTATGGTATCAATTCTTGTGTGTTTTGATGATTTAAATGACAAATAAACAATTGAACTAATGAAAGAAGTTTTAGAAAAAAACTAATTGGCAGCTGTCCGAGCAAGCATCCGAGCTCTATAGAAACTTGGATGAGCAAGAATCCCAAAAAATGAAGGCAATCTTCAAAGCTCAAGAACAGGGTGTCCGAGCGGTCATCTGACTCGCACATAAAATAGGACAAGCAAGAACAAGCCCAATAAAGAAAGACAATCTTCAAAGCCCAAGAACAGGGTGTCTGATCATCCACTCAAGTGGGACAGAAAATTGCACAGCCCTCGATCAACTCATTAAATACAAGTCAGAAAAGAGCCGTACAAAAAATCGACCGTTGGAGAAATTTGAATCCGAAATTAACATGTCATGTACGAGTAACTACCCGAGTCGAACAAAAACTCGTATGAACTATAGACAAGCCAACATTAAAGAAGTCAGCAAAGTCAGTAGCCATTGGCAAACAATATTCGAATTAATGAGTCATGTTCAATTTACGGTCCTACTCGGATGCATACTTGGACAGGATCTAGAAAGCTAAAATTAAAAGAGCCGTTGAAAAGTAGCTTTGGCTCCTCTATCAATACTTCAAGCCTTTCATTTGAAGATCAAGAATGCAAAATTGAGTTTAGCTATTGATGAGTGTCTTTTAGTTATTTTATTTTAGCATCTTTTGGGTGTTTTTCACGGGTATATTTGTTGTTTTATGAAGCCAAGATCATGTTTTTAGAGACTAAGTCAAGGAGGAGAAGAATGGGCTAAAAGGAGGAAAAAAAACAAGGGTCTGTTTAATCAAATGAAAGGTAGCAGTTGAAAAGGTGCAGCCATGCAGAAGTTCGGGTATGTCCAACAGTGAATTAAGAGGAAAAAGTCCAGCACTCAGTAGATAGGAGAGTTACCATGGTTATGGAGTTTTCACTAGAGAGAAGGAGATGAAAGAAGGTTCAGGAAGGAGCTCGAAGGTGATAAGGATGAGATTTCCTCCTTGGTTTGAAATTCAAATTTTGAAAAATATTCAAGGGATAAAATTTGATGCTGATTTCACCAGAAGAGAAGTGATAGTTATCTCCTACTTTTTAGCACTTTCTACAGCTATAAATAGAGGAGATTACTGAAGGAAAAAATTCATTCAGCTTTTAGCTTTTATTTTCCCACGTTAGTTTTCTTTTTGCTTCCTCTCTGAAACTAGTTTATTTTCATAGTTCTTGATACACTTTTCTATCTAGTTTCCAATTAGTTCTCCATTGAATTCAAGTAGTTTTACATCTGTTTTTTCTTTGTTTCCTGTTCTGGGATTAAGGAAAAATTGGTATAGTAAAGTTTAGAGTTGTTTCTTGTGTTGGAATTGTTCACGTTCAGCCTCTATTTGTCCAAACGGAGGGTGGTTCAGACCTGCTTTCATTAATAGGTATTCTATATCTTTCTTTTCTTCTTTGTTGCTTTGTCTAATGGATTTTACATTAAATCTTAGTGTATTTGCCATAACTATGAGTAGCTAAACATTTAGTTCCAACATTATGTAAAGAACATTAACCCATGCATGTATGAAACTGGAAATTGAATTCTGTCTAATTGCATGCATTCCCTTTTCATCCAGTGAACATAGCTCTGCATGCTATGATTTTAGTGAGTCTGATCAACTTGTTAAAAACCGGTAGTGTCAATTAGTGACAAATTATCGTGAGGTAATACAGAATAATCGAGTAATAATTCTTAAAGTTAATCCAATAGGAATTGTTAGTATTATGTTCCCCTAGCTTTTAATGCTGTTAATTTGGTTAATAAGGTGTCATAGGGAGCCCACGGCCTTTTAATTAGATTAGCTAAAGCAGTAGTCATGTCGTAGGGAGCCTACGGTGACTGCCAACACCTAAGGGGGGATTGGGGTATGTCGTAGGGAGCCCACGATACCTTCTGATTATATGCATGAGGTTAATGCGATTTGCATGATGTTGGAATGTTTATTAATTTGCTAATTTTATTTGTTCTTGTGAATTTTTAGTTTTTACAAAGTGAGAAAATTTAAAGGTCTATCTGAGACACAAAGGTGATTGCAAATCAAACTAGTTTTCAAATCGATAGGAATAAGAGTTTCCATCAGCTGTTCCCTAGGAATCGATCCTATTTTGCTATATTATGTGTAGTATAATTCTTGTAGATTTAAGAACTATTTTTATCAATTTTGGTAGCCTCACGACAGGCTTAATCAAATTGGCACCATTGCCGGGGAACGGCTTCTAATTTTTAATTCTTTTTTCCTATTAATGTATGTTTGGTATGTTCTTGTGTAGTTTATGAGCAATTCTTCAAGACCTATCCTATTGAGTGATCCAGAAATCGAAAAGACAGCTAGAAGCCTAGCAAAATAAGCACAAGAATGAAAGAAGGCAGCTGAGGCTGCTGCTTTAGAGGCTGGCAGTGGTCCTTTTGGCCAAACGTGCAGTGACTTCGAAGCTGATTCTGAGAATTTTGAATCTGATCCAGATCTGAACTTCGAAATGGGAGACAGATATGAAGAGAGAAGGGAAGAAAGGGAGCAGGAATGAAAAGAAGATGCCCTACCAGTTAGGGAACCGACTTTGAAGGAGTTGAGCAACCATAAGACTGAAGACAGAGCTTCCACGGTAGTCCCTCCAACTTTGCCGAATGGATTCCCTTTGAAAAGTGGTTGGCTAAATAGGATCCCCAAGTACCACAGGCACAGCAGGGAAGTCCCACTAACTTCCTCGATGAGTATGTAAAAAATTGCAAGGTGGGTAGATTGCCAATAGGAGCAACCATATATCAGCTTAAGTTGGTAGCTTTTCCCTATGTGCTGACTGGCCAAGCCAATAGATGGTTTTCCTCACTTCTTGCAAATTCTGTCACAGAATGTGGGCAAATGAAGTATTTGTTTTTGAAGAAGTATTTCCCTTCCACCAAGACAAATGAGTGATGAAGGAAATCAGTAGCATCCGGTAGGAGTACGATGAGTCACTGAGTAATTACTGGCACCGTTTCAACGAGCTAGTTGAGAGCTTCCCCAACCACAAATACAGTGATGCCCAATTGCTCCAGTACTTTTATCATGGCATGATGGGAGAAGAATGGAAGCTGATAGATTCCTCCAGTGGTGGAGCTTTCCAGAACAACACAGTCACCCAAGTAAGGAAAGTCATCGAGAATGTCATTGGTTCGAGGGGAGAATTTGATGAACCAGTTTGGGTGGTCAAACGAAATGCCGAAGTCAGACTCGTTGACGATGCAGGAGATGAGTGAATAGATATGTTAACCGCCAACATGGAGAAATTAACAAAGCTAGTGGCAAAAATGGCTACGGCATCAAAATAGAAGGGCAGCGTCAACAATACAACAAACCAGAAGAGGAGCTTTGTGGGATTTGTGGAAATAAGGGTCATCTTACTCATCAATGCAATCTCACACTGAATGACCCTATCGCTCAAGCAAATGCCATTGGGAATTGGAATGCACAAAATTCAGGTGGGTATTGGAAAAGGCCGCAACAAAGGAGAGATCCCTATTCGAATACTTACAATCCAGGGTGGAAGGATAATCCTGTGTTTTATTGGAAAATACCAGAGGAAGGTGAACCAAACCAAGGCCAGAATTTCAGTCAACAAGCCCAGTTGCTGGGGGAAGCTTAATTGCCTTGAGAAAAGAGATGTTGACTTCTATTTTTTCGAACACTGCCAAGTAATCCATTGGATCTTCTTTTGGCATTTTGGCCTTTGGCTTTAAGCTGTTCGAAAATGAGGGAGTCCTGTACGGGTTCCCCCCCTTCACACTTGGAACTGGGGTAGGAATCTCCACTAGTTTAGCCACTGGTTTAGGTCCTAAAACTAACTAATCAACTTCTAGGACCGCGGTCGATTGGGGCAAATCGACCCTGCTGAGGCAATTTCTTCACAACTGGCTCCAAAATTTTTCCACTTAGTAGAGTCATCTCACTTATATTTTCCCTGAAATTTCCTTCGTCTCTCTCAAATTTCTCCTCCACTTTCTTCCAGCTCCTCAGGCTATTAAGGAACAGTGGATCAATGTACGGATTTTCTCCCTTCAAACTCAAGAATGGTACATGCCTGGTTTCAGTAATTTTAGGTATTGATCCTTCTCTTTTAGGTTCAGAGCAGAGGTCTTGTTTGGGCAAAGCGACCTATGTAGATGATAACTTTTGCTCAGCAGGCTTCAGAACCATTGTACTTCTCAAAGCTATTGCGCTTACATTTTCCCTGGGCGGAACTTGGACCTGAGAGGGTAGTTTTCCCTGGTTGGCCCTAAGCTATTGGATAGAAGCAGAAAGTTGGGACATCATTTGTGATATCCCGTCCGTCGCAGTTCTCTACTTCTTTTATTGTTTGAAGAGATCACCGATTGCATCTTCTACTAACTTACCACCGCTTTGTTGATTATGATTCTGAAACCCTCTTTGTTGGGGTGTTAGTATGGTTCCCCTTGGTTTCTGTTATTATTAAAACCTTAGTTGCGAAGTTTCTGAAGGAATTCATGGCAGGGAATCTGAGGGGTGCAAGCAAGGTGGTGCTACGTGAGAATGTCTTAGCGGTAATTCAGAAAAAGCTACCACCCAAGTGCAAGGACCCATGTATGTTTTCTTTGCCTTGCATAATTGGAGATAAAACAATAAAGCATGCTATGCGTGACCTTGGTGTTTTCATTAATATTATGCCTTTGTATATTTATTCGAATTTATATGGTGTTAAGCTAGTATATACAAAGGTAGTGATACAGTTAGCAGATAGGTCTTGTGTATAAGCTAAAGGGGTATTTGAGAATATTTTGGTGCATGTGAATTCTTTTGTTCACCCTGCGGACTTTTATGTGATTAAAATGAATAATGATCCTGCAAAAGAGTTTGCTGGTGTGTTGTTGGGTTTTGATTGATGTGTATAACGTCTCTATTTGTTTGGACTATTAAGGTGAGAAACATACTTTTAGTACTGATGAAACCATGAAGAATCCACAACTTGTTGAAAATGTGTATAGTGTTGAGATGAATAACCCTCTTGTCCAAGAATCTCTTGAGATCAATTGTTTGCAGGACAAGGTGGAGATGGTTCTCACTCAGGGCCTGACTGATTTCAACGGCCAGAATATGGGTGAAGAAGAGGCCCTAATGCTTGATTTGGATAAATCTCCAAGTTATAAGAAGGACCAGAATTCTGCAAAAGGGTGTGTCAAAGCTACTGTGCGAAAAGCACGAATGAACAGACATGGCTTAATACACCTACACAATTTGATACTGGTCAACAGTTCTATCAAGGAAAAAGGGGAGTGCTTGAAAAATCTGAGATCAAAGGTCTAGCAGGTGAGATGAAAGAGAAGAAGGCAAGGCCACTGGACGAGGTGCCCGTTGGCTCAAACGGAGCAGTGCAAGTGCCACGTTTGAAGTACTTTAAGGATTTTGGCCAGATTCGAACAGTGGAAGAAATTTCATTGTGGAACTGTCCCAATCATTGATAAGAGCATAACTGAGTCCAGCCCAAGACTTAAAGAAATGCGCTAGTGGGAGGCAACCCATTTTGTTTTTGAAAATTTTATTTTATTTTTATTTTTGCTCTCTATTTGATTTTTTTTCTTTATTTTGTTTTCTGGTCACACTTTATTCTTCTGGTTGAACTATTTTGTAAAGTGTGCAGGTACCTGTGGAAATATTTTTTGCTCTCTGGACCACATTTTGGACTACCTAGTCCAATAATCTACCCAGGTGAGTTCTAATTTCCCTTTATCGTCTTTCTGTGTCCACATGTGTTTGTTTTGTGTAGTTCAATGGTATGTTCTGTGTGTCATATTTAGTTTTTTCCCTTTTCTTATTGCTTTGTGCTGAGGACATTCACAAATTTAAGTGTGAGGATGTGTCGATCCTGTCCAGATCTTGTGTCTTTTATGTTTTTAAGTCTGTTTTTGAGTCAAGCACTTCCCATATTGTGATCTGAGCATTGAAATAAACACCATGGATGCATGATTGAGTTGGTATATGTTTACTCTTTTTGGTTGAGGTTTGAGTATATTTTTATTGCTTTAGCATGATCAAGCTACTTTTCCCATTCTTAGCCAATGAAAATGAGTGTTTTTTTAGCCTAAAATGATTTTTTGGTGAGAAGTGGGAATCCCGCTATTTGCCGGTCTGACTTGTCAAGATGGTCATTGTGTGGGATACAACTGGATGATGGGGAACCCTTATAGGATAACTAAGTTTGGCTTTACTTTCTGAACCTTCTTGCGAGTCAGTAAATGAACCAAGGCCTATTTATTTTATCCTCTCTTTTACTGCCCCCTTAGTGTGCATGCAATATGAATGTTGGATTGTGGCTTGGTAAACTAAAGATGACATGTTTCATGACTGTGGAAAGTGCAAAGCATAAAGTATGATCTTGATGTATTTCTTCTCCGTGTGCTGAAAGAAGAGAAAAGAAAAAAAAGAAAAAAAGAAAGAAGAGAAAAGAAAAGCAAGGAAGTAAAGAGTGCAGCAGTGCATACGTGCTATGAACTTTAAAGTTCAATGTTTTCTTGCTGAATTTTGTATTGATTGTTTAATTGTGATGAAGGGATAATCTGAATTTTGTGAAGTGAAGTGTCTCTATTTGCTCAAAGAGAAAGAAGCCATGTTGCAAATGCTGAGAAGGGTGATTTGTTGTTTTTGTATGCACACTAAGTTTCTATTTCGTGCAGGTGACTTAGGACCAATTAGGACCATGCCAAAGTTCTAATCCCTAAGCCCTGTTGTGTCCAAAGTTAAAGGGTTGTTCTTAACAGTTGTGTCCCTCAATACGGAACTATGGCGATGGGTCAATTTTCAAACAGTAGATTATTCTATATAGACCAGGGAGAGTGTCCTTAAGTTCAGAATTGTCAGAATGTGTGTTTTACTCTCCATAAAGGGCTATTTTTAAAGGGAATTACTGAATGATTGTGCTAAAGCAATAATTTGGTTTGATAGGTGGATTGGTGAAGTTTATATATGCTATACATGATTGTAAATTCTGTGGGGCAAGTAGGTGTGAAGAGCATGAAATGGGCCAGTACATGTGTGCTTTGATTTGTCTTGTTGAGTCAGTTTTTGAGTCCTGTGAGTCTTGTGTCATCAATCGTTTTTCATGTTTTCTATTTTGAGTCCTTTTCCCTAGTTTTGAGTCAGTGCAAAAGAAACTAAAGTAAGGTTGTGTTTTTGTTCTTCAATTCACACTTGAGGGAAAGCGCCATTCAAGTGTGAGGAAATTTGATGAGTGTCTTTTAGTTATTTTATTTTAGCGTCTCTTGGGTACTTTTCATGGGTATATTTGTTGTTTTATGAAGCCAAGAGCATGTGTTTAGAAACTGAGTCAAGTGAGCTAAAAGGAGGAAAAAGCAAGAGTCCGTTTGATCAAATGAAAGGTAGCAGTGAAAAAGGTGCAGTCATGGAGAAGTTCAGGTATGTCTTAAGAGGAAAAAGTCCAGCACTCAAGTAGATAGGAGAGCTACCATGGTTCTGGAGTTTTCACTAGAGAGAAGGAGATAAAAGAAGGTTCAGGAAGGAGCTAGAAGGTGATAAGGATGAGATTTCATCCTTGGTTTGAAATTCAGATTTTGAAAAATATTCAAGGGATAAAATTTGATGCTGATTTCACCAGAAGAGAAGTGATAGTTATCTCCTACTTTTTAGCACTTTCTATAGCTAGAAATAGAGGAGATTACTGAAGGAAAAAGTTTATTCATCTTTTAGCTTTTATTTTCTCACGTTAGTTTTCTTTTTGCTTCCTCTCTGAAGCTAGTTTATTTTCATAGTTCTTGATACACTTTTCTTTCTAGTTTCCAATTAGTTCTCCATTGAATTCAAGTAGTTTTACATCTGTTTTTTCTTTGTTTCCCGTTCTGAGATTAAGGAAAGATTGGTACGGTAAAGTTTAGAGTTGTTTCTTGTGTTGGAAATTTAGAATTGTTCACGTTCACGCCTCTATTTGCCCAAACGGGGGGTGGTTTAGACCTGCTTTCATTAATAAGTATTCTATATCTTCTTTTCTTCATTGTTGCTTTGTCTAATGGCTTTTACATTAAATCTTAGTGCATTTGCCATAAACATGAGTAGCTAAACATTTAGTTCCAACATTATGTAAAGAACATTAACCCATGCATATATGAAACTGGAAATTGAATTCTGTCTAATTGCATGCATTACCTTTTCATCCTATGAACATAGCTCTGCATACTATGATTTTAGTGAGTCTGATCAACTTGTTAAAAAACAGTAGTGTCAATTAGTGACAAAATTACCATCGGGTAATACAGGATAATCGGGTAATAATTCTTAAAGTTAATCTAGTAGGAATTGTTAGTATCATGTTCCCCTAGCTTTTAATGATGTTAATTTGGTTAATAAGGTGCCGTAGGGAGCCCACGGCTTTTTAATTAGATTAGCTAAAGCAGTAATCATTTCGTAGGGAGCCCACGGTGACTGCTAACACGCTAAGAGGGGATTGGGGTATGTCGTAGGAGCCCACGGGACCCTATAATTGATCGATGCTATGTTATTAGTTTCCTTTAGATGTTTCTGATTATATGCATGAGGTTAATGCGATTTACATGATGTTGGAATGTTCTTTAATTTGATAATTTTATTTGTTCTTGTGAAGTTTTAGTTTTTATAAAGTGACAAATTTTAAAGGTCTCTCTGAGACACAAAGGTGATTTGTAAATGAAACAAGTTTTCAAATCATAGGAATGAGAGTTTCAATCAGTTGTTCCCTGCGAATCGATCCTGTTTTGCTATACTATGTGTAGTATAATTCTTGCAGGTTTAAGCACTATTTTTGTACATTTTGGTAGCCTCACGACTGGCTTAATCAGCTATCATCTACAACATTCCAATCCATTTTAAGAGAAAAATCATAACTTTGCATTCTTCTAAAAGAGATTTGTCAAAGTCCATTTGTACTTTCAATTTTCATCTTTTAGCACTCATTTGTTTAGTGCAAAACTTTCTTTGTAAAACTTGTTTAAGTCCTCAACTATTGAGTGGTTGAGGTAACTTGTACAAGTCCTAATCTCTTGTGAGGAGATAGGCAAGGTGAAAGGGGAAGATTGAAGAAAGGGGGAGTCTTGAGTAAGTCCAACATCCTTGTTAAGGATAAGGCTAAAGACTCATCTCTAAGATAGGTGGAGTCTTGAGTAAGACCCAAAGATTCTTGAGGAAAGATAGGGGCAAAAGATCCATTTCTAGTCTTACAGATTTAGGGAACTTTTCTAGCTTAGAGCTAAGTTAGGAAATCTTTGTAAAAAGTCTTAAGACTAAAAGGATTAGTCTTGAGCTAGTGTAGTGGTTTGAAACACACCTTTAAGTGTTTCATCTAGTGGATTAGGAACTCTCAAGTAGAAGTACTTGAGGAGTGGAGTAGGATTCAAGAGGAATCCGAACCACTATAATTCCTTGTGTTTTGTCTTATTTTAAATGCTTTCTTAATTGCTTAGACAAATCACTTCATCACACACTACACTTGATTTGAAATGGTCATTTGAAGAACAAGTTTTCAAATATTTCAAAAGAATTTTTAATTTACCAACAACCTAATTCACCCCCTCCCTCTCTAAGGTTGCTAATCGGGATTTCAATTGGTATTAGGGTCTAGGCTCTAATTTAAGGATTTAAAACCTTAGATTTAAGATCTTTTAGCAACTTTGATTTATTGTTCATATTTTGCATATGTTACATTTCATTTTCTATCTCACTAAAAATGGCAAAAGGTAAGATTGCCAAGGGAGTTGCAAGGAAGGATGAAACATGGGAGAACTCTCCAAGCAATGAAGAAGTCATTGTTTTGACAAGGTACATGCTAGGAAAAGAAGACAATGAGGTAAATGCTCTTTTCCCTTCTCACTCTTGTTGTAGTGATAGTGATTATGAAAATGAACCTAGTGAAATGAAATGGATGAAAATAAATTTATTGAAACTATGCAAGCTAATGTATTTCATGTCATGAAAGTGAATTTGAAATTAGAAAAGAAAGTCAATTCTTTCAAATTAGATGTTGAATCCTTGAAAGAAGAAAATTTCATCATAAATTGTGAAATGATGATCTGAGGAGTGAAATCAAGGAATTGACCTCTTTAGTGGAAGAAAAAGACCTTGAGATAAAAAATTTGAAAATGACTAATTTGAAGATTGTAATGAGAAAATCAAATTGCATGAAAAACTTAATTCTTTTGAATTAATACAAAAATGAGTACAATGAAATGAAAAAGAAAATTAATGACTTGAGCATTGATTTGGAAAAGGTTACTTTGGGTAAAAATAAGTTGGAAAAGTTGTTAGGTAAACAAAAGGTAGGAAATGATAAACATGGTTTAGGATTTGATTATGCAAGTGTGAATGATAAACCATCCTCATCTTCCTTACTTTTGTTGATATGCATAAGATAGAAAAGAAATTTGTCAATCACGCTTCGAAATATGACACATTTAAAAGAACAAATTAGTTTGGAAAAGAAAATCATTTTTCTAAGAATGAAAGCTTTGATGAAGATTTCTATAGACCAAAGAAAATAGAAAATGTGTTTAAAAGAGATGATTTTGGAAATCATAGGGATAATCAATTTGCTTTTCCTCATGTGGTAGATTTGATGAAAATAGGAATTATCCTTATTTTGAAAAGAAGAGGTGCTCTAATGTACCATTTCATATGGCAAAGGAAAAAGAAAAAATGAGTTTGTATTTCCCACTAGATGTCATTATTGTGGTGTTCATAGCCACAAGTCTTCTAAATGTTATACCAAAGGTGAAGTTGAATTAGGATATAAAATGTGGAAAGTTAAGATTTCAACTAACCCTCAAGTACCCAAGAAAAATTGGGTACCAAAAGCCTTTGTTTGAATTTTATAGGGTGATTGATACTTTGAAGAAATGTGAAAACTTCCAAACATGAAGAGTGAAGGGTACAAGCAAAAGCACTACAAGATTCTTAAAAAGGCCTTAAGAAGGGTAAAAGAATGAAATTGCTCATTTTAGGTCACATGTATCTCTCCTAACTTGTTTGTGTGAGATTATGTGAATTTGTGAGAATCAATTTGCTTGAGTGACAATTTGATAGCTTTGTTTGATTTCCTAATATGCTGTGTTTAGATTCATGGCTTGTATAATTGAATGGCTATGGAATCAATAAGACATACCTAGGATAGAAATAGGAAAACCAAGGCAATGGTTGACTTGGTATGTTGACTTTTTCAGTTAGTCAAAATTTCAAAAATCTGAAAAACTCAAAATATGCTAAATAGTACTACAAACAAGTTTGTAATTCAACACTTTCACTAAAAAGCACTCTAATTATGACTTTTAAAAGCTTTTAGGTTACAGAACCTCGTACGAGTTATTGTACAAGTCGGGTAGTTAATCGGACAAGGGTTTCTGAGTGAAATTTTTAAATTTCGCTACTGGAGGTCAGCCGACTATCTGTCTAAGGGGCGTACGACTTGGATAGAAGTCATACTATATAAGCAAACTTAGAAATTTTCTAAAATTTTCTTAATCCTTTTCAAAAGCTCATACACGAGCTCTCTCCCACGACCCTTCGACTCGGACCTTAAATCTTACCCCACTTCGAACACACCCAAAATGAATCAAATTCCTTCCATAGGATCTCTCTTCACCCTCTAAAGCCTCTTTTCATCGAATTAATTTCATCCTAACCCTCCAAAATCCATGAATCCAACCTAGGGTTCCATCCTCAAATTTTTGAAAAAATTTAGTATGGGTCGCAAGGTAGCTGCCAACAAGAAGAGGAAACCGAATCGGTCTAGTCAGGAGGTGAGATTCCTTGGCACGGCACAAGAGAAGTTGTATCGTACCTTACTGAAGAGCAATAAACGACCATTAGTATGTAAGTACTTCAGAGATGATTCTCATATTTCAGAACTTTACTTAGATTGCCTGAAGGACTACATTCACTTTCATGGGTTAAATACTTTCATGACTCTTAAGGAAGATTTGAATGAGATGAGACAGTTTTATGCAAATCTTTCTGAAGTAAGAATAGGGTTGGAATTATGTTTAAAACCTTAGTTAATGGAGTGGAGTTTGATATTGATGGGAATGACATAAATGATGTGCTAGGTGTACCTTCACCTAGAGGCCATGAAATCTATCCCACTGAGGATGTTCCAAGTATGAGTTCTACTGGAATTGATGTTATAAAAGCATCAAGAAAACACTTCAAATATACTCATAAAGCATAGGTAGCTAGGGAGCATAAAACTAACAAGCTAGAGCCTGTAGCTAAGTTAGTGTATGAGGTTATTGCAACCAAGTTGCTTCCCAGAGGAAAGCCTAGTGAACCAAGTGTACCAAAGATTCCCATATTCCTTTTATTGATTGAGAAGAGAAAATTCAGCCCTGGCTTTACTATCTACAAGAACATAGCAAATGTAAAATTGGGCTCTAGAATTATGCCATATGGTGATATCATTACTCTTTTCTGCAACCGCTTCAAGGTTCCTCTCAAGGATAATCCTTTTAGGCCAAAGGCGTTTAACATTGCCGATATCAAGAGCTTCAAGGGAATCCAACTCAACCCACAGTTGGGCATTTGGGAGAGAAAAGTGGAAAAGAGAAAGAGGGATGGAAGTGATGCTAGCATTAAGGAAATTGATTGTGATTCCCAAGGAAGCCCTGAAGAGAGTGAAGAACCTAGAAAATCCAAAGGAAAAGGGTTGAAGCACCAAATTAAGAAAATCCTCTCCATTCTTGGATGTTTCATGAAAGAAAATAAGAAACTAAAGAAGGAGGTCAGTGAGATTGATGAGGATATCCAGAGCTAAAACAGCACACATTATGAGTCAGAAAGATGGACGCCAAATGGAAGCTCACGCCTTGGAGGAAAATGGAGGAAATGTTCAAATTGCAACTCTTCTAACAATCTTTGAAGTAGAGGCGCAATTCAGCACTTCACATTAAAGAAGAAGGCTGTTTCTTGAAGTCTTGAAGATGCCGGAAGGTTCTTGGGCTTTAAAGAAACAATTAATAAAGTTCCCTACAATTTGGGCCAACCCAAAACTCATGGACCAGCCCACAAGTTTTCAGCCAGCCCAAAGAAGCAAGGAAGCCGCATGGACAGCCCACAAAGGAAGCCCACACGGCCTTAATGAGTTAGGGTCTTTTAAGTCACTTAAGTGTTCTTTTTTACTCTTTTAGTTAGTTTCCAAAAAGGGTTCCTTCTTGATCTCTTTTTGGGAGTAGGATTTTTATTCTTTCCTTATTGTTTTTAAGTGTAAATTCGGCTGCCTCTTAACAAAAAGGGGGTGAACGAAATTACCTTTTCTTTTTCTTACCAAATTCTACTTCTTACCGGATTTGGTAAAGGAAATTAACCTCTTGGTTAATTTCCAATTCTTTTCCTTATTTTCTTTCTTATTTTCGGCCACCCCTATATCTATAAATAGGGCAGCCATGCATAATAATATTCAGAGTATTTCAGATCAAAAACTTAGTGTTTGAGATACCTCCTTTTATTGCTTTATGTATTTGCATGTCGTAGTTTACATAATTGCATGAACTTAGCTAATTAGGTTATTTGCTCTACCTAATTATTCGCATGTTCAAAACTCTTTTCTTGCACTTGGTTCGAATCTAAAACAAAAACAACTAGATTAGGTCTTTTTGTTTATTCTGATTTCGAAGGTAAGATAGAGTCTTATACGAGCTCGCCGCTTAATCACAAGGTCCTTGGCAACTTAATCCGCATGTGTACAACCGTCCACATCAGAGATGGAGGAAAGGATCAATACCCATCATGGTGTGGTAGGTTTGTGCTTAGATGAGATCCTTGCAGAAAAAGGATGACCACTTATAGCGCTCATGAGGAGGCTTGGAACTGGCAACAAAAACAGAAACATGACCATGAGGCGGGCACTAGTGGCACCAAGGAAATTGAGTAAGAAGAAGAAAGAGAAGCCACTGAGGCAAGTGATGAGGAAATTGCAACGGATGAGGTTGCATCCGATGGTGAGATGGAAGAAAATGAGAAAGATGGAAACACTAACGAAGTTCACACTGAAGAAGAATGATTACTCTATTTTTTTCTTTTAAGCATTGTTCAAACTTTCAATATAGTTAATATTGAGCCTTGCATGGCCATGACTATTTTTAACAACTTTTAGACTAACTATGTTTATTTTGAATTGTGTGTTGCTTGTTGAGATAGATTGCAATTTCAGTATGATATGCTTATGCTTTGATGTTAATTGTTAGCTTTGAGTGGTTGGAATGTTTTTGATGTTGATTGGCTGCTTTACTTGATTGGAATGAATCTTGCATTTTAGTTTTGAACATGATTTTTATCACTTTGGATGAAAACCTAAGTGCTGGACTTATTATGCTTTTCAAAACTATTTTTAATCACTTTAGAGGGCCATCTAACGTGCTAGACTTTTTATGATTTTCTTGAAGATTTGAACATGCTATGATTAGGCTATTTGTTACTGTTTTCAAGCCAAAATGATGGCCGAATAATGTTTGTTGGCTGTTTGAATGATGGTTGGAATGTTTGATGCCCTATGATGAGCTGTATTTGTGCTAAATAGCTAAGAACCTTCGGGTGATTTTATGTAAAAACAGAGGAAACTCTATCCAAATTTTTGCAAATCTAAGTTTTAAAACCTTCTTTTTGTTGATGACAAAAAGGAGAAGAAAAGAGTAGCATTTCTGAAATTTGTTTTTAAGTTTCTGAACCTCAGTGTCAATTTCATACATCATGCATTTTCTGAAATTCTAGAATCCAATTCTTGCATTTTGTTTATTTGTTTTGTCATCATCAAAAAGGGGGAGATTGTTAGACCTATGTCCTAGTCGTACAGAAACTCGGATGAGCAAGAAGCCCAGAAAATGAAGGCAATCTTCAAAGCTCAAGAACAGGGTGTCCGAGCGGTCATCCGACTCACACACAAAATCGGAGAGCAAGAACAAGCCTAGAAAATAAAGACAATATTCAATGCCCAAGAACAGGGTGTCCGATTATCCACCCGAGTCGGACAGAAAATTGGACAGCCCTCGGCCAACTCATTAAATACAAGTCAGAAAGAGCTGTACAGAAAATTGACCGTTGGAGAAATTTGAATCCGATATAAACATGTCATGTACGAGTAACTGCCATGTATGAACTACATGCAAGCCAACATTAAAGAAGTCAGTAAAGTCAGTAGTCGTTGGAAAAGTAATATTCGAATTAATGAGTCACGTCTGATTTACGGTCCGACTCGAACGCATACTCGGACAGGCTCTAGAAAGCTGAAATTAAAAGAGCCGTTGAAAAGTAGCTTTGGCTGCTCTATAAATACCTCAAGCCTTTCATTTGAAGATCAAAAATGCCAAATTAAGTTCAGCTATCATCTACAACATTCCAATTCATTTCAAGAGAAAAATCATAGCTTTGCATTCTTCTAAAAGAGACTTGTTATAGTATATTTGTACTTTCAATTTTCATCTTTTAGCACTCATTTGTTTAGTGCAAAAATTTCTTTGTAAAACTTGTTTAAGTCCTAACCTATTGAGTGGTTAAGGCAACTTGTATAAGTTCTAATCTCTTGTGAGGAGATATGCAAGGTTAAAGGGGGAGCTTGAAGAAAGGGGAAGTCTTGAGTAAGTCCTACATCCTTGTTAACGATAAGGTTCTAAGATAGGTGGAGTCTTGAGTAAGACCCAAAGATCCTTAAGGAAGGATAGGGGGCAAAAGATCCATTTCTAGTCTTAGAGATTTAGGAAATTTTTCTGGCTTATTGCTAAGTTAGGAAATCTTTGTAAAAAGTCTTAAGACTAAGTGGATTAGTCTTGAGCAAGTGTGGTGGTTTGAAACACACCTTTAAGTGTTTCATCTAGTGGATTAGGAACTTTCAAGTAGAAGTACTTGAGGAGTGGAGTAGGATTCAAGGGGAATCCGAACCACTATAATTCCTTGTGTTTTGTCTTCCTTTAAATGCTTTCTTAATTGCTCAGACAAATCACTTCATCACACACTACACTTGATTTGAAATGGTCATTTGAAGAACAAGTTTTCAAATATTTCAAAAGAATTTTTAATTTACCAACAACCTAATTCACCCCCTCCCCCTCTTAGGTTGCTAATCGGGATTTCAGTAGATAAATAAATGAAAGAATAAGACAAGAACAAGAACTAGAGAGAAATAGAGGTAAACCTTTGTTCATAGTTTTTATTCATCCCATCTCATTCGTGACTTTTGCCTTTATATAGGCATAGATCATTTACATTTGATGAAAGCAAGACATCTCAAAAGTCTTACTAAATACATAGGAACTTAAAGGGGTAGATGAAAAGATATGGAAATATAGGGACATTCATAAATCTAAATATTTATAACAATTTCTAAATTATTTTGTATTATTAATTTATTTTTAATTAATGAAGAACAATTGATAGAGAAAACATTAATAAATTGTCGATTTTACTTATATTCCCATTTTATAAATTGCTTTGTGAAATTATATGTAACTTTACCTAAACCTTAAAATAATGTTGGGTTAATTGCCAAAAATCAATAGCTAGCCTCTCTTCTAGACCCCAAGTATATATCTTTGTAGTCATTATTTATGTAAATGATGTGTGGATTTTATTGTTATTTACTGAGTAATATATGTGTTGTTTGAGGACAGTATATATGCATTAAAAGAGTGTTATTGTGCAGGTAACTAATGAAAGGACCAATTAAAATTTTTTGGATGAATAAAGCAAAAAGAGCTGATTTTGAGATGATTTGCAGTAGAAACTCTGAATTGAAGAAAGTTGAGAGAAAATGTTTAGTTTGGCTAAACGTACGTTTGTGAATAGTTAAAGAATGTGGGCTGAATAAAGTACTACTGGATCAATATCTGATATGGGCTGCTGCACAATTTTTATTAATGTTTTGTGTATGGGTTAAAACAAATTGTTTTGCCCAATTAGAGTTAATTAAGAAAGCCCAGCCTGAATTATGCTCTAATCAATTGATTATGCAGTGTAAATGGGTTTTGTGATACAAATAAGAAATAATGCGGCAAGCAAGTTGTTGGATCAGTATTGTTATGATTAGCAAATTGGAAATTGCCAAGGGCATGATGTCAGGATTAGAGATAATCCTAAAAAATTAACTTAGATGAGAATAGAAAATAATTTTAGAGAGAAAAGGAGAAGAAATTGATAAAAGAGAGAAATTAGATTTTCATTATCAAAAGGTTATGTGCTGCAGTAGTATTAATAGCTCGAACTGTCTAACAATTACATTTTACAAAGGCCCCCACTATTTCTCAATATTACAACGTCACCTCTAAGATCATGACAAGTATTCCCCCATTAAAATTAGCCTTGCCCTGAAGGCCAGAGAATATATGCCAAATCTTTAAACCAGCAAAAGATTCCAAGCCTCATACAAACATTTTCCATAAATGGTTGTTAAACCTTTAGTCTCATCCTTATTTTGAAAGATAAGTTAGTATGTGAAAGGGTTTAATGTTTCTTTCAATCGATAGTACACGAAAAATACAACGGCAAATCCAAGACACCGAAGCACGACACCAACTCAACAGCATTTCGAGATCCTTTCAGGTTACTATCCAAAGAAAAGGAAATTTAGTGAAACCACGACATTGAACCTCGAGACCGGGTGAAATTCGTAGATCATTCCCAAAAATGTTCGACAGTGAGTGATGTGAACCCCTTATCCCCAACACCGTGGAAACCAAGAACTCGATGCGGAAAGTCTGAGACGCAGCTCTTAACTTCTAGAATCCTTACCCTTCGATTCGGCAGACTACTAACTTACAAAGTAAATTAAAGACGCAATTCAACCGAGTGGAGAATAATAGAATCGAAACAAAGCTTAGCAATAGACAGAGCAATTATCTATTAGCCTATAGTTTCTGTAGCTTTTAGCAATTAACATACAAATTACATAAGCCCCAAAATAAGGTGAGTGATTAAAGAAGTATAAAACTATACCTTAAATCATTTAATCAACCAATTAATTTTGTGGTTGGCACCCCTATTTATAGGTATGGGGTTGTCCAAATTACAGTAGGAAAAGAATTAGAAAAAGAAGTAAAAGTGGAAACCAATCAGAATTGGATTTTCCTTACAAACCAAGTCCTCAATTAACAAGGACAATGGTGGATGAATTAAGTCACCTTTATGGAAAAGGGTGAACGAAATTCTAACCTAATTAGACTAGGAAAATAATTAAAATTGGAAACCAATCAAGAGATTGATTTCTTACAAACCCGAAACCTAAAGGAACTAGGTTTTGGTAGTTGCTGAATTCTTCTGCCACTTGGAATGGCATATGGACGAAATTAACAAATAAAATAGGTAGGAAAATAATATAAATCCTATCCAAAAAGGGAGATCAAGAAGGAATCCCTTTTTGGAAACTACTAAGCTAATCTAGTTGTAACAAACTTGTAACAACCTAACCAATTTGTAACAAACTTTGGGTAGAATTAGGTAACATGCACAAACCCTAATCCTTCCCCTACCTAAGATTCCAAGTGGCGTGTGGGCTGCTTCTTGTGGGCTTGGCTGGCCGAAATTGTGAGATGGACTTCAAGGTGGGTTTCGGCCCATTTGAGGTGGCGCATGGTGAAGATGATGTAGGGAGGTTCTGGAATCTTCTGGAATCTCCCGGAATCATTTCGGAATGTCAAAAATCAAGAACTTCAAGATTTTCAAGATTCTTCAAGATTCAGTAAACAGCAAAATTCAAGATTTTCAAGAAAATCAAGAACTTCAAGAAATGCCCTTTCCTTCAGCTGGATTGATTAGTAGGCGCCATTTCCCCCGTGATGGCGAGTAAAGTGACGCTTTTAACCTTTTTTCTATTTTCTTCAAGGGCGTTGGTGTCCATAACGAGCTAGGCTTCTGTAGCACTCAAGATCTAATCTGAGCTTCCTTGTCCTTCTTCGGGTCATAGGCCCAACTATGTCAATGAACGGATCTCTCTGATATGGGCTCGGGTCCTGGAGCATTGGTGGGCCTCTATGGAGCACACGAACCTCTGCTGCACTTTCCGAGTCCTCATTACTTGAACTGGGATCCTCTGCATACTGACTTGTCGTAGGGCTGGGGATGCCCTCATCATTCCCTCCCGGTTGGAAAGGATTCGACCTCGAATCAAGATCCTGGTCAAAATTAAATGGAGACAAGTCAGCAACATTAAAAGATGCACTAATGCTATACTCACTTGGTAGATCCAGTTTGTAGGTGTTATCCCCCATCTTTGCTATAACTTGAAAAGGCCCATCGCCTCTGGGGTGGAGTTTGGTCCTCCGAGCTGCTGGAAACCTTTCCTTCCTCATGTGAACCCAAACCCAGTCGCCTGGTTCAAAGCTCACAGCCTTGCGACTTCGATTTGCATCTGAAGCATACTTGGCGTTTTTCTTCTCAAGGTTCTCTCGAACCCTCTGATGAATCTTTCTGACGGTGTCTGCTTTCTGTTCGCCATCCAGACTTGTTTGTTCCTTCAGGGGCAGTGGCAGTAAATCCATGACCGTCAACGGATTGAAGCCGTAGGCAGCTTCAAAGGGCAAAAATCCAGTTTATGAATGCTTGGAGCGATTGTAGGCAAACTCTGCAATCGGCAAGACCTGTTCCCAACCTGCAAGATTTTAATCAGTGCCCTTAACAAATTCCCTACTGTTCGGTTGGTCACCTCAGTCTGACCATCCGTTTGTGGATGACTAGTAGTAGAAAATAACAATTTAGCTCCTAGTCTAAACCGCAATGTTTTCCAAAAATAACGCAAAAATTTAACATCCCTATCTGAGATGATTGTGCGTGGTATTCCAGGTAGCTGAACCACTCCACTGAAGAACAGTTCAGAAACGTGTCTGGCATCATCTGTTTTCCTGCAAGGAATAAAGTGAGCCATTTTAGAAAATCTGTCGACCATGACAAAAATGGAGTCATTACCTCGCTGTGTCCTCGGCAGCCCTAGAATAAAGTCCATAGAGATGTCAGTCCAAGGAACAGTTGGAATAGGCAAAGGTGTATAAAGACCATGAGGTTTGGAAGTAGACTTTGCTTTTAAACAGTTAATGCAACGTGAGCAAATAGTTTCTACCCTTTCGCATTTTAGGCCAGTAAAAGTGTTCCTTTAACATGTCAAGTGTTTTAGTTACACCAAAGTGACCCATTAGCCCCCCATTATGTGCTTCACGCACCAGCAGTTCCCTATATGAACTACGTGAGATGCATAACTTATTGTTCTTATATAAAAACCCATTCTATTTAAAGAACTTCTGAAATGCACTATTTTCGATGCTTCATATAACATAGAAAAATCAGGATCAGAAGCATACAAAATTTTTTAGATATGAAAACCCTACAGATGCATGATCAAGAATAGCAAGGGATTCATACCTGCGTGACAGAGCATCAGCTACCATATTATCTTTTCCTTTTTTATACTTAATAATATAAGGAAAAGTTTCAATAAAAGCAATCCATTTAGCATGATGCCTGTTCAACTTACCTTGTTCCTTAAGGTGTTTAAGGGACTCGTGATCAGAATGGACAATGAACTCCTTGGCCATCAGGTAGTGCTGCCAAGTTTCTAATGCCCTTACCACGGCATAGAGCTCCTTATCATATGTAGCATAATTTAAGGCAGCTCCTTTGAGTTTCTCACTGAAGTAGGCTATAGGTTTTCCTTCCTGTATTAAAACTGCACCTATACCAATCCCTGAAGCATCACACATTAGTTCAAAAACTCTATCAAAATCAGGTAATGCTAAAACAGGAGCATGAGTGAGATCATGGTTAAGAACAGTGAAGGCGTTTTCCTGTGCCTGACCCCACAAAAATGGAACATTCTTCTTACACAATTCATTGAAGGGCGTGGCTTTGGTTGAGAAATCCTTCACGAACCTCCGGTAAAAACTAGCTAAACCATGGAACGATCTTACTTGCGAGGCCGAGGTGGGAGTAGGCCATTCTCGAATGGCTTTCACCTTTGTGTCATCAACCTTGACACCATCCTTCGAAACAACAAACCCAAGAAAGACAACTTCCTCCACACAGAATGTACACTTTTTAACATTGGCATATAATTTATTATCACATAACTCAATTAATACAAACTTAATGTACTCTATGTGTTCAGGCATGCTTCGACTATAGATCAGAATATCATCAAAGTAAACCACAACAAATTTCCCTATAAACTTCCTAAGCACATGATTCATTAATCGCATGAAAGTACTAGGAGCATTTGTGAGGCCGAAGGGCATAACTAACCACTCATACAAACCAAATTTAGTTTTAAAAACAGTTTTCCATTCATTGCCTTCTTTCATTCTTATCTGATGATAGCCTTGTGTTAGATCTATTTTAGTGTAAACAGTAGAGCCACATAAATCTTCTAGCATGTCATCAAGCCAAGGGATAGGATGCCTATACATAATGGTGATTTTGTTAACAGCTCTGCAATCCATGCACATTCTCCAAGTACCATCTTTTTTTGGAACAAGAATAACAGGTACTGCACAAGGGCTTAAAGATTCCCTTACCTGACCATTACCTAAAAGTTTGTCAACCTGATGCTCAATGCCACGAAGAAGGGGCATTCCGGCCGGCAGCTCTTCAGGAAACACATCTTCATATTCCTGCAAAAGAAACTTGACTTCCATAGGGAGATCCCTAGGGACATCGTCAAGGTTAGTGAAATCGTCCTTAGCAATTAAAACAAGAATACAACCATTTCCCCTTAACACTTGTTCGACTTCCCCCACTGTGGCAAAAAGGCCACGACTAGAATCTTCTTCTGAAGTCTTATAAGAGTTCGCCTTACTACTACCCTTTACAATTTGTTTACCCTTTCCCTTGTCTTGTCGCTTTTCAGCTGTCCATGCGGTGATCTTGTCCTTCATCCTGACGGATTCATCACGAACTTCTTGTGGGAAGAGGGGTAAAAAGGTATGGATCTTGCCCCTTTGGCAAATTGAGTAGGTATTAGCAACCCCGTCATGTGTAGCCTTCATGTCAAAGAGCTATGGTCATCCGAGCAGAATGTGACACGCCTCCATAGGGAGCACATCACAAGTAACCTGTCCCTCGAACTTACCGATAGTGAAAGTAACTCGCACCTGCTTGGTAACTCTGTAGCCTTCTGAGCTGTCAAGCCATTGCAGCCGGTACGGATGTGGATGGTTAACTATTAGGAGCTTGAGCTTTTCAACCATGTACTCACTGGCGACATTGGTGCAGCTCTCGCCATCAACTATCAGAACGCATACACCTCCATTGACTTTGGTCCTGGTGTGGAAGATGTTGGTCCGTTGAGAAGCATCTTGAGCAACAGTTGTAGTCAAGGATCGGAACACAATGGCCATCTGACTATAGTCCTCTGGTCGATGAACGTCCTCCTCTGTATCAGACTTGCTGTTGTCAACCAAATCTGGGATACGGTTGGCTTCTTCATCGTCTTCTTCTTTGGAGAGGTACTCACCATCCTGCCCTAATAGTATCTTTCTGATGTTAGGACAGTCCTGCATGTAGTGCCCGCGGCCAGAACACTTATGAAAAGTGATCTGCGAGATGCTCTACTTCGATGTGAAAGGTGATTTAGCTGTTGAAGAAGAAGAGGTGGTTGGGGCAGGCTGAATAGCTTTACGTTCAGGGTTGAACGGCTTCTTGGCGGGTGTTGGCGTGTAATTCTTTCTCCAAGTAGTAGGGGTGCTGGCAGGCGTCCTAATTGGTGGAACAGTCTTCAGGTATTCTTCCATCACTCTGGCTTTGTGGAGCATATCCATCAAACTAGTAGCATTCTGTAGTTCCACAGCTAAAGCTATCCCTCTATTAAGCCCACTAAGAAAACGCGCCATGCTGGCGGCATCGTTTTCTATTACATTGGCCGTAATCTTAGTCATCTCTAATTTCTTAAAATAAGCATCGACAGTTAAAGAGCCCTGTACAAGAGTGTGTAATTTCCATACAGTTCTCTAAAATAATACGCGGGACAAAAGTCTTGCGCATTGCTGTCATCAAATCAAACCATGAAATAGGTGGCGCACGTGCAATCATAGGCCTGGTGTTGCGCCTCTGGTCCAACTCCTGATTCCACCAAACGAGTGCATATTCTGTGAAATTGACCACCGCGAGTGGAGCCTTCTTGTGTTCGGGAACCGAGTGAAGCTCAAAGATTCACTCCATCTTGATCTCCCAGTCTAAGTATTCTTTGGGGTCCGTATCTCCGCTGAAAAAAGGCACAGATGTCTTCAATTGACTTAGACCTTCAAAGGGCTTTATATCAGTGCCAGCCCGTGGAGTGTGGATGTCTTCCTCCTCCTCGAACCGATCCTGCTGGGCGGCCCTTATCTCATCGACCTCGCCCTTGAGGTCTGTGAATTGATTGGTCAAATTTACAATGGCAGCCATGAGTTACGCATTCATAACTGGGGGCGCTTCTCCTCCTGACATACCTAGTAACCAAGAAAGATTCCTGCTAAGAACAAGTAAAAGTGAGGAGAGTAACCTTACTCCCTTGTCCCCCTAGTATGACCCCTCTAACAACTACACATAACCCTGTGTATTGCTCTTAGGGATGGCAACCCTTATGTGCTATATCACTCAGCCTTTTACCTCAGTCCTGTATACTCAATTAAGGTCACAAAATCCTGGGCAAAGGTAACAAGCAAATAGTCAATCACACAAAGAACAAAACTATATCAGAAAGTGGCAAAAATCTTTCAGAAAAAAGAACTTGGTTCAATTGTCAGTTTGAAAAACACCTTTTCGAAAAAGAAATTTTGATAATATAGCTCAAATAAGAAGCACACTGATAAGGAACTTTCGGGGAGAAGCCCTCAAAGTTCAGAGATAATGACAGTGTACGAAGACAAAATTCAAACTATAATTCAGAGTAATCGTTCAGGTAGCACGAAAAGATAGCAAGCTTAAGAAGCAGGGCAATTCAATTGAAGAAACAAGAATAATCAACAGGTTTGAAACAAATTAGGAAAGACCTAACTAACCCAAGAAGTGATCACCCTACCCGTCGGGTAATCAAGAAACCAATTCCAACCAATTATTCAAGTGTTCGAAAAAAAAAAAATTTTAACCCCTGTGGCGGAAAAATTCCCCTGATGTCACTGTGGTGCTGTGGGGAGTAGTGGCGAAACAAACACTATCAACTTTGCAAGCACAATGATAGAGAAGAAGATTCCCAATAAAGAAAAGAAACCTCTTTGGCTTTGGAGCGTACTGCTGTGGGGAGTAGTGTCGATGAACGAACATTGTCAACTTTGCTGGCACACTTTAAACCATGGAGAAATCAATCCTTGAAACAATTGCCACAAACATACCAAAAATTGCAATTTTATCACCTCCCAAACCAAATATGCGATTTTATAACTTTAGGCAGCACAACGATACAATTCCAAGAATTCAATATATTTTCAAGAATTCCAAAAAAAAGTATCAAGATACGCGCATATATATCACAAATTGCAACAACAAGGTGAGTGGCTTAACATCAACCGCCAAAGTTCACCAAATTCAATACAAATTGCAAATAGGGAGAGGCGAGCAAAACAATCCAAATTAAAGAACAATTTCAGCAACAAAAAGTGTCAGTTATCCTTTAATTGTCACTAAAAACAGCACTAATTAGATTCACAAAAGTAATTGCAAAAACAGTACCAAAAGTGAGCAAAAGAGCCCTAGCTTTAAAAACCTAAAAATCGATTTTCCCCAAATTTAAGAAATCCGATTTTTAAACCTTTCTTTTCAAAATGCCTCTTTCTTTTTCAATCCCACAATTTTGATTTTAACAGCAAAGCAATAGGATCAAAATCAAAAATTTACTAAAGAAAAACAGAAAAAAAATTCCTAAACATGAGTGTTCTTTTCCACAAAATCAGTAATTAAAGTAGATTAATGGAACAGAAAACACCTGATGAGTTGATTGTGTTACTCCAATCTCCTCCTGTCGAACAAACAGCCTTGGCTCTGATACCAATTGATGTGAACCCCTGATCCCCAATGCCATGGAAACCAAGAACTCGACGCGGAAAGTGCCAAGAAAAGTCTGAATGCAAGACGCAGCTCTTAACTTCTAGAATCCTTACCCTTGGATTCGGCAGACTACTAACTTACAAAGTAAATTAAACATGCAATTCAAACCGAGTGGAGAATAATAGAATTGAAACAAAGATTAGCAATAGACAGAGCAATTATCTATTAGCCTATAGTTTCTGTAGCTTTTAGCAATTAACAAACATGCAAATTACATAAGCCCAAAATAAGGTGAGTGATTAAAGAAGTATAAAACTATAACTTAAATCATTTAATCAACTAATTAATTTCTTGGTTGGCACCCCTATTTATAGGTATGGGGGTGTCCAAATTACAGTAGGAAAATAATTAGAAAAAGAAGCAAAGGTGGAAACCAATCAGAATTGGATTTTCCTTACAAACCAAGTCCTAAATGAACAAGGACAATGGTGGATGAATTAAGTCACCTTTTACGGAAAGGGGTGAACGAAATTCTAACCTAATTAGACTAGGAAAAGAATTAAAATTAGAAACTAATCAAGAGATTGATTTCTTACAAACCCAAAACCTAAAGGAACTAGGTTTTGGCAGTTGCTGAATTCTTCTGCCACTTGGAATGGCATATGGACGAAATTAACAAATAAAATAGGTAGGAAAATAATATAAATTCTATCCAAAAAGGGAGATCAAGAAGGAATCCCTTTTTGGAAACTACCAAGCTAATCTAGTTGTAACAAACTTGTAACAACCTAACCAACTTGTAACAAACTTTGGGTATAATTAGGTAACATGCACAAACCCTAATCCTTCCCTTACCTAAGCTTCCAAGTGGCATGTGGGCTGCTTCTTGTGGGCTTGGCTGGCCAAAATTGTGAGATGGACTTCAAGGTGGGTTTCAGCCCATTTGAGGTTGCGTATGGTGGAGATGATGTAGGGAGGTTCTGGAATCTTTTGGAATCTCCCAGAATCATTTCGGAATGTCAAAAATCAAAAACTTCAAGATTCTTCAAGATTTTCAAGATTCTTCAAGATTCAGTAAACCGTGAAATTCAAGATTTTCAAGAAAATCAAGAACTTCAAGAAATGCCCTTTCCTTCAGCTGGATTGATTAGTAGGCATCATTTCCCCTGTGATGGAGAGTAAAGTGACACTTTTAACCTTCCTTCTATTTTTTTCAAGGGCGTTGGTATCCGTAACGAGCTGGGCTTCTGTAGCACTCCTTTGAACACGGTTTTCAAGATCTAATCGTAGCTTCCTTGTCCTTCTTCGGGTCATAGGCCCAACTATGTCAACAAACGGATCTCTCTTATATGGGCTCGGGTCCTGGAGCATTGGCAGGCCTCTATGGAGAACACGAACCTCTGCTGCAATTTTTGAGTCCTCATTACTTGAACTGGGATCCTCTACACACTGACTTGGCGTAGGGATGGGGATGCCCTCATCAGTGAGGCACAATACCACATCAACATCAAAGGTAGAAGAAAATGAAAAAATGCACCACAAGCATTAATGACACTCAGCGCCAAAAGACTTAGCCATTGAAGCCAAAATCCAAATTCAAGGAAGGCTCGATATGACACCAAAGTTTCACCATCCCGCATACAAGGGAGTGGCTTAACTGGATGCCTGCCTGGTTCGTACCAGGAATCATTGTCGTTTAGAACAAACCAACCATACTTTACTTCCATAATGCTAATAATGTTACATGGCCATATTTTACAAAATTCTCACAAATACAGACCTAATAAAAGCTTCTCGCTCTTTAACTTCAATCAGCTATCATAGCGGTTAAGATTGTCCTAATCCCAATAGTGAGCACAGTCATCCGTGTACAACCTATTTGTAACAATTTCATGGAAAACAGAAAACAAAACAGGAAAATAGAATGAGTCCATGCCAGTGAGAGTTCACCGTTTTCGCAAACATTTACCAAGTAGCATAAATTACCCATGCATATAATTCAATCCAATCTTAACATACAGCAATCATGACTCAAGCAGTAATTATAAACACATAATGAGGATGAGGGCATTCGTTAAAGTTCTATATGAATGATGAACGACGGGCCAACTCACCTCCGTGTTCGTACATATATCTCATATTCATTCATATTGGTCACCTCGCCATATCTAATCATCTCATCACTAATAACGGGAATGATTCCATAGATCAAATTGTACATTACCAATCATCGTATTCCTAATAACGGTAATGATTCCATAGATCAAACCGTACATTTCAAATCTTCATATTACTGATAACGGGAATGATCTCATAGATCAAACTGTACATTTCAATCATCATACTACTAATAACGGGAATGATCTCATAGATTAAACCATACATTTCCAATCATATTACTAATAACGGGAATGATGTCATAGATCAAACCGTACATTTCCAATCATATTACTAATAATGAGAATGATCTCATTGGTCAAACCGTACATTACCAATCATTATGCTACTAATAATGGAAATGATCTCATTGATCAAACTGTACATTTCCAATCATATTACTAATAACAGGAATGATCTCATAGATCAAACCATACCCTATAATCTTATCTCAAACTCATATATATCAAATCAATAGTTCCAGTATACAAAGAAAGCTCATCAGATATCTTCACTCATATATAGGCATTCAAGAAGATACATAAGCACAAATGAACTTTTCAAATCTCAAAACATTTCACACATGATTTTAAAAGTTTTGTAAATCATGTCATCATAATTCGGTTCAATGCAGATCCAATTATTAATTGTATTAAAACGGTATCCATTTGAAGTGAGAAACTCACCCCGGTCCGAAGATATAAGTTCGCGCTCTATCTATCAAATCTGCATATATTTCATGTTGCAGAAATTCAGTGTTTATTTCTAACTAATAATGATTCATAAACTTCTTATGGATTTTAGTAATTACTTAACTAAGGGCGCAAAAGTAATTTATTTAATTTTGCTAAAAAGAGCCTATAACCATAGATATTTAAAAGTTATTTTTATTTTATTTTGAAAATAAGTAAATCAATAAGTAAATATATTAATCATAATCATAAAGGAAATATAAGTTTAATGCCATATAACTAATTTACTTATTTTCCTTTGAAAAAGAGTTTATAACATTTAAACTCTATTTCTAATTTATTTCGGAAATAACCAATAAATAAACAAAAATTATAACAATTTCTAACTTAGAAAATATGAATTTAGAACCCTTTAAATGTTTGTTTAAATATTTTTAGCAAAGATTTTCAAAAAGGAATCATAAAGAAATAAACAAAAGCATTAAAATTATTTTAAAATTTATTTTTCAGTGTTGGATAGGTTTTACCTGTTTAGAGACTGGTTAAAACTGCTTCGAAATATTCAAAAAATCCTCTAATCGGTTTTACCCAATTGGAGATTGGTTAAAACCGCTCTGAATCATTTCAGAAAAATAGCAATCGATTTTTCCAACTCCGGAATTAGTAAAAACAGATCGGAACGTTTTTACTCGTTTGGTGATGAGAATCCATCTGACATTCCTTCCGTTTGCCCAAACGGAAGCCTCGGCGAGGACAAAAATGATCCAATGAAATGGCATGTTGGACCTATCACTAGAACCAAGTCCAAACAATTCAGAAATGTCATAAGTGGTTTAGTTGGAACGAGTTGGGTTCAGGTTCAAGGTATTCTTCAAGAAAATTCAACAAGTCATGCACTTTTGCTACAAGTGGAAGACCATCCATATTGAATCCCAATGATTAATTTCGGTCAACAAAGGAAGCTCAAGTTGTTGGTTTTTTGAAGGGTTTCTTAGCAATAAAATGCAGCCAGGAAACCTTCCAATTCTGCATGGAAATTATATCCAAAGAAAGCCCAAAGGTTGGTCAAAAACTCTTCATTCCATGCAAGAGTTCAAAGGAATTAATATGCTGAATTTTGATCAACACAAATATTAATTTCAAGAAGCCATTCTTGGCCAACTCAAGCATCAAATGTTCAGATTAAAAGCTTATGCATACGTGGGAATTGAAGAGGGAAGTTCAAGGCTTAAATTGGCCATTTGGAGAATCAAAGTGCTGAATTTTAAATTAATATTATCTTGTTCATTTATGCTTTAGGCAAGCCAAAAGTCTTAGATATTTTTTAGTAGTCTTTCTTTGCCTATAAAATGGCACTCTTTGTAATCATTTGAGAACAACTTGGATAATATAATTTTGTGAGTTTTCTTAACTCTTTGTTCTTTAAGAACTTTCCGAACTTATTAAGACTTCGTCTTGTGGCGTTCAAAAACTTATCAAACAATCGTGGTGAATTGTTTGTGGCGTTTCTATACCAAGGTCCTCAACAAATTGCACAATCGTGGGTCGAGGTTAACCAAACCGAGGTTCTTTTTGTCCATTTGTTGGCGGGTCAAGGTCTTCACCACACAACGGAGCAACCCTTAGAACGATCGGCACAACGTGATTAAGTCCACTCCGGGCAAGATCACATCATTTGGCAATCGGTTTTAACGGGTTTTCTTTAGCAAGAGCAATCGGTTTTACCCGCTTCCTAATCGGTTAAAACCAATTGCTGCCTAGAAAGTTTCCTTCAACCTTTTGCTTCGGGTTTTGGCTAAAATTGTGCACAAAACTTCTTTTGCTTAGGTTCTTTTTGCTAAAAATCATTTCTACAATACTTCTATAACATTTCTAACATTGCATAACATATTTCTAATGCTCAAAAATCAAGAATCAATCTAACTATTAAGAAACTACAAAACTTAACTAATTCACACTTTTTGTATTATAATTCTAAGATTTAACGTTACAGTAATTCAAGATTGCTTACCTTTTGATTCTTGAAGTTGTCTTAAGTATAATCCATGGATTTGCAATCCAATTCCAAGCTTCAGATCCTTCCTTTCTTCCTTTTTCCTAACTTTTCCTATTTCCTATTTTCTACTTTCTCCTAACTTTGATCTTTAATTCTGAGATTTCTAGTTGTTATTAATGATCCGGGGGTATTTGTAGTCCCTTGGGCCGTATAAATCAAAACCGACCTCTAGGTTCGTAGCTAGCCATTGGAACTCGGAGAAGATATTTTTTTTCATCTCTAGTCCTAATCAGTTTTACCCGTTCCACGGACTGGTTAAAATCAATCCAATCGGTTTTACCCGTTTGGAGACTGGGCAAAACCAGTTCGAAGTTTTTTGTCATTATCCACCAATCGGCTATACCCGATTGTTAACTGGGTAAAACCGATCCAATCGTAGTAAAACTGCTCTTTAGGCGGTTAGATTTTTTTATCTTTTATTATTCATAGCGGTTAAATCAATTTTACCCGATCCATACTGGGTAAAACCGATTGACCAACTTTTTAATTATTTTTTATTTATTTTCTAATTTTTTTATTTTCTATTTCCTATTTTCCAAAATTAAATAAATTCTTACATAATAACATAATGAAACTAACAATATATCTTGAAATCAAGAATCAAAACACATAAATTAAAATTGCAATCATAGTAAGAAAAGTTGTTTTAAAGAAAATATTTCATAATTTTAAAAATATTCCTAAGAAAATAGTTTAGATTTAAAATTTTTTTTTAAATAAATTCTATAACTTAGTAAATACTTGTACGAAAATATTTTTATAAATACCTGTAACTATTCTAGAGGTGAGTTCTAGTGTTAAAAATTATGGGGTCTCACATCCTTTCCCTCTTAGAAAATTTCATCCTCAAAATTCTTCATGAGTTGTAATTTAAACTAGACATAGACAAAGTGTAATTTTCAGGTTGGTTTTAATTCTTAATCTAAGTTATAATAAGATAGTAGTATTCAAAATTACCTCAAAAAAGACCAAGAATAAACTCATAGAATAAAGTTTTTCCGCTAAAACTCACATAGATTAATATGTATTTTTAAAAGAAAATTTTGAAAAATAATTATCTAATGTTGTTTAATTTATTTCAAGTGTTTTAATCGTAATTTCTATCAACCAAGAACCTAAAAAATAATCTTTTGGGCAAGATGGTTAGTTTTCCAAAGCTTACATTCAATTTTCTTGATAAAGAGAATCAATACTAGCCGATAATCATCGTTTCCTAATGTATATTTTAGTAACTTCCTTTTGAAGGGTTGCCTCTTCTCTTTTCAAAAGGCATCTTCCTATTAGTTTCCTTAATCTCTATGGTTAAGGCTGATTAATGTCGAAGACAATCATCTTTTCCCTATATATACTAGTGTTCCAATCGTTCAAGCTCAGTTATCCTATCTAACTTCCTGACTCAAATTCTATCCATATAAGCTTTCTTACGAGGTGTACTAGCTACCTCATTTACCTTTCCAGGGGGCAGTTAGTACTAGAGTATCATTTTCGTTAAAACTTAACTCATCGTCTTGGTTGCAGATTTTAGTCTTTCTGGGGAATAGATATTTGAGATTAATAAAATCTCAAAGGTTACTCCATAAATGTAGTTTTGCTACTTCTTAAGAGTGAAATTTATAATCGCCAACTCAAGATATTGAGTTGGGTAATCATGCTTATAAGATTTCTGCTACCTAGATGCATATGCAATAATATTTCCATTTGGTATTAATACGTATCTTAATCCTTCCAAGGAAGTCTCAGGATATATCACATGGTTGTTCTTTACCCACGGTAGGTTTGGGATTGAAGTAGTGGTAATCTTTTCTCTAACGTTCAAAAACAAGTTTAGACTTTAAAGTTTTATTCAAACTTCATGTCCTTATGGGTCAACCTAGTTAATGGTCTAACTAATCTTGAAAAGTTTCTAATGAAACATCAGTATGGTAATCCCAGAAACACTACATCTCTATCATATCTATATGTTGATTTTATTTTGTCACTGTTTCTACGTTGGAAAAATCTACAGTTGTTTAATCTTGGAAGATAATATGTACTAAGAAAATTACTTTGTCTAGTTTAAATTAAGATTTACTTAACTTGGTATACAACTTAAGTTCTATCAAGGTCTAAAGTATTTCTAATGTTCTTCAACCAATTTATACTAACTTAAAAATGTCATTTATAAATTAGATAAGCCAAATATCCTGATTCCTTTTAGTAAATGTTGTCTAGCTTTAACAACAAAAATAAGGGCTGATACTTTCCCCTTTAAGGTCACATTTACTCCAAACTCAGGTTCTCTTAGATAATATAGTTTAAACTTCTTAGTTTAATAATTAACTAAGCACTATATTTAGATACCCAATCCCTAGTAAGAGTAACTCCTTACTCTTAAAGATGAGAAAATCAAGTCCACGAGTGAGTGTTTTCCTTCAGTTTAAGTTTACATTCCCTATAATTTTACCAGTAATTATATTTTTTATCATCACTAGTAGAGGTATTAAATTCTAATGTATAAGATAACAGTTCATTCTTCTGATGCACATTACTAAAAAAATTAAGAATAATAACTAAGGGGGCACTTTGCATAAATTCCTCAATGAGAATGATTGAAGGGTCAATGGCAATAGAAATGATTGAGGAGTCAATTGTACTTGGTTGAAATTGTGTAATGGGTATAATTGTGATTGATAATGCTTGGTTTAACTCATCATTAGCAATGACAATCAGTTAAAATTCTAGTTTTACCCATCAACTGTATTAAGAAAATAACCAAAGTGAAGTAATAAAGTTAGAGAGATAAAATTAAAGGAAAAAGGTAGAGAGAGAAAGTAAAATAATAGATGTAGAGATAGAAAGAGAAAATGTAGAGATAGAAAATTAAAGGATAAAATTAGTGAGAGAAAGTAAAAAATAGATGTAAAGAGAGAAAATTAAAGGATAAAATCAGAGGGGAAAATAAAAAATAAATATATAGAGAGAGAAAATAAAAGGAGATATATAGAGAGAGAAGTGAGACAAAAATTTAGAGAGAGAAAGTGAAGCAATAAAGTTGGAGAGAGAAAAAAATTTAGAGAGAGAAAGTGAAGTAATAAAATTAGAGAGAAATTTTAAAGAGAGAGAGAAAGTGAAGTAATAAAGTTAGAGAGAGAAAATCATTTAGAGAGAGAAAGTGAAGTAATAAAGTTAGAGAGAGAAAATCATTTAGAGAGAGAAAGTGAAGTAATAAAGTTAGAGAGAGAAAATCATTTAGAGAGAGAAAGAAATTTAGAGAGAGAAAATGAAGTAATAAAGTTAGAGATAGAAAAACATTTAGAGAGAGAAAGTGAAATAATAAAGTTAGAGAGAGAAAAATATTTAGAGGGAGAAAGTGAAGTAATAAAGTTAGAGATAGAAAAACATTTAGAGACCTTGATAAGAAAGTCTAGGGAAGTAATGTGGTGGTTAAATTGGACATGATGAAAGCTTTTGACAGGGTCTCATGGGGGTTTCTCAACAGCCTGTTACTGAAGATGGGATTCCATGGGTTAATTGTACGGGTGATTTTGGGGAATCTATCGGCTAGTTGGTTCTCCATCTTAATCAATGGGTCACCAAGAGGTTTTTTCAAAGCCTCTAGGGGGATCAAGCAAGGGCACCCTCTCTCCCCTTCCCTCTTTGTCTTGGTTTCAGAGGCATTCACCAGGGGCCTAGATTTTCTATTCCGAGAAGGCTTTTTGCAGCACTATGGTGTTCCCAGGGGGGCACTGCCCCTAACGCACCTAAGCTATGCAGATTACACGGTTATCTTTCTACGAGCCACTGTCCAAAATCTGAAGTATTTTATGATCTTCTTGGGGGTTATGAGCGAGCTAGTGGACAAAGGGTTAACAGAGCTAAGAGCTCCTTTTATCTGGGGTCCTCGGCAATACCCAGGGTTAGACATAGAGTTGAGCTGCACATAGGGATGAGCCTGGGGTCTCTGCCCTTCACTTATTTGGGCTGCCCAGCTTTCTTGGAAGGAAGAAAAAGGTCCTCTTTCAGCCTCTTTTTGATAAGGTGGATGTGCGGCTAGCATCGTGGAGTAATAAGTGGCTGTCTCAGGCAGGTTGCTTGGTTTTGGTTAAGCATGTGCTGGCTTCAATGCCTCGGTATATATGGGCAGTTTTAAGGCCTCCAAAGGGCACAGTTGAACAATTGGAGAGGTTTTTTGCTGCATTCTTTTGGGGCACTTCTCAGTTTAGGCCTAAGAGGTGGCGCTCTTGGAGAAACCTGGCCTACCCTACAGAGGAGAATGGTTTGAGGGAAAGGCCTATGGAGACAGTATCGACAGCTTCTCATGCAAGTTGTGGTGGAAGCTACAAGTGGGGGGTTCCCTCTGGGCGAACTTCATGTGATCCTTGCCCTCTCACTTTTGGACCTCGGATACTTGGAGACGAATTGCCACAGTGGAAGAAACGGCGGCTAGGAATGCTAGAGTACTTGTAGGGAATGGGGATTGTAGTTTCTGGCAGGCGAATTGGTTGGGTAATGGAATTCTGGCAGACCTTTGGGGAGGGAACATCTCCCTTTTCCGGATTTCACTGTCAAGACTTTTGCCTTGGATCCCAGGCCTTTTTTGGCTATAGCTCAGAGTGGTTTACCTCCTGAGGAAGGTCGGTTGTTGGAAAGGGAGATCTCCCTATCATATGCTCTGGATAAATTGGTATGGCAGCCATCCCTTGGGGGGGATTTCATTGTCTACATGGCTTATGAAGTGATACGACCATAGAGGAGTACCCTCCCCTCTTTCTATTTAATATAGGGCCCTAGGGTCCCTCCAAAGGTCTCTATCTTTATTTGGAGGCTTTTGAATTGCTTGCTTCTGCTGGATGATATTTTGATTGGGTTTGGGATTTAGTTGGAATCAAAATGCCCATTTTGTCAGCACGAGGAGACTATACAACATCTGTTTACAGACTGCCCTATCGTCACGCAGGTGTGGGGGGAATTCTCCCAATTTTTGAACATTCCTTTCCTGCCTCTGATTTGGGATAGGCTGACCTGGTACTGGAGGTTCAAGTCGTCTTCTGGGGTACAAAAAGAGCTGGTTCACCTACTCCCAGGTTTTCTGGTTTGGACATTATGGAAGGCTAGGAATAGATGGCTGCATGAGGGGGTGTCCCCTACGTTGAGGGGGCTCGGCAAAGAGGTGAGGGGTATGATGGTGCTGGCCTTCATGGTTCGACCGATGGAGGGTACTGCAGGGGATACCTTTTGGGTCTCAACCGGGTTGGTGCCCGCTCTTTTGGAGCCTCATCGGCTCCTGGCTAGGCCCGTTTCATGGTCACCTCCACGAGGAGCTTGGAAGCTAAATGTGGATGGCTCTGCTTTGGGTAATCCGGGCCACCTAGGGGCTGGGTACGTCATCAGAGATGGATATGGGACAGTGGCTTCAACTGGCTCTGTCTACCTAGGCTATGGTACGAATTTTGAGGCAGAGACACAGGCCATGTTTGGTAACATGACTCAAGCCATGGTTTGAAACCACTTTTGATTTTATAATATTAAAAGTATATTGGGAATGTAAAAAGGTGTGTTGGAAATGTAAAAAAGTTTATTGAAAACGTAAAAAGGTTTATTGGAAATGATGACTATTATAAAATCAAAAGTGGTTTCAAACCATGACTTGAGTCATGTTACCAAACAGGCCCATAAGCTCTACTCCTCTGCATAATGGAATATGCAAGGCTCGGGTTCACAGGAGTGGAGGTGGAATCGGACTCCCTAGCATTGGTATAGATGGTCAGACGGATCTTTAAGGTCCCTTGGGCCTCCCTAACGGCCCTGAGACAAATTTGGCAACTAATGGCTCAGCATAGTGGAATTTCTCATGTGTTTCAGGAAGGCAATACCGTCGCAGATGGATTGGCTCGGCGTGCAAGTACTTCTTCGGCCTCCTTCATTAAAGGTGCCTTGCACCTCCCGAGATGGATCAGGGGGCTTATCAAAAAGGCTCTCTAGCCAGACAAAAGGTAAAATTTGAATTCAGCTTGCCAAGATGGGAGCCATTTAGAAAGTGGTATTTCCCATCTTTCTCTAATGAAGAAAAAGAATCTATTCAAGAAGAATTTTATAAATTCTTATCTACAAAGAATATTTTATTTCCTTTTGTACCATGGTTATTTTCAAATTATATTGAACCATATATCTCTGTTATAGAAAGAGATTATAAGTTGTCTAATGGTAATATCATGAAAAAAGTATTTCCTCCACAACAATCTGTTCAAATTGAAAGAGATAAAAAGATATTAAATTTTAATGCTTTCTCTAAATTATTTGAGGAAGATACAATACATATTACTATTAAACAAATTAATAAGATCATAGAACAACAAAATTATACAAACATATATTTAAACATTCTAGGAGAGCAGATTATATCATTACATGATAGAATTGATAGAATTCTTAATAAAGATGCTTATGTAGCAAGTAGTTCTAGTGGTAGCTCAGGAGTAATGGCTTTTCCTAGTCTTCAGCCTGCACCTGAAATAAAAGATTTCAAGTTTAAATCAATGACAGATCTAGAAATGTTACTAGATAATAAATTTAAAGGTTTAAAATTAAACACCTTAGAAGACGAATTTTCTAAAAAAAAGATGAAAATTCTAATTATAAAAAAGTCATAAATGATGAAATAAATAAATTGAGTAATTTACTGATGGACTCAAAGAATCAATTATTATGATAGATCTTCGCCTGTAGATATTCTACATGAAGAGCAAGAATTTATCATAAATAATAGTTACAGTAGTAAAAGTATTTATTAATGCAATCTAGATGGTTATACTGAAAAACAGATTTATAATCTAGCACATAGAATGTTAATGTATAGTACTATCTGTAAAGGAAACGGTAATTCCTATAGTAATATAGCAAAAATGATAGTTGTCGGTTTTACTGGTAAATTAAAAGGCTAGTGGGATAATTATTTATCTCAACAAAATAAAGAAGAGATTTACAAAACTGTAAAACAGGAACGAAGTCAATTAATAGAAAACTCAGTTTATACATTGATAGTTACAATTTCAGAACATTTTACAGGAAGAATTTATGATAATAGTGAAAATATTCGCACTTTATTACAAAACTTAAGGTGTAAAACACTTTCTGATTTTAGATGGTATAAAGATGCATTTCTTAATAGAGTTATGGAGCTTCCTGAAAGTAATAGAAATCATTGGAAGTCAAATTTCATAGATGGTCTTCCCAGCTTATTTGCTGAAAGTGTTAGAAAAACTCTAAGAAATGATAGAATAACTATTCCTTTGAAGAATATACTTATAGTAGACTGATTGGAACATGTTTCTAAGAAGGTTTATCATTATGTAATGAAATAAAATTAAATCAACAAATTAAAATACAAAGGTTGACTGAAAGAAATCAATTAGGTCAATTTTGTAGTCAATTTAGGATGAAAATTCCAACCCAAACAGAAATATCAAAAGATAAAAATAAAAATAAATTTTTTAGAAAAAAGAGGAAATATTCTCAGAAAAAACTAGAAAAAATAATAGATAAGCTAATAAGAAAGATATTAAATGTTTTACATGTGGAAAATTGGGTCATTTTGCAAATAAATGTAGAATGAAGAAAAAGTTTAGTAATCTTGAAATAGGTGAAGAATTAAAAGATAAATTATCAAAATTACTGTTGAATTTAGAATCAACATATCAGTCAAATTCTAAATCAGAAGGAAACTCTTATGAACGCATTAATAATAAAAGCTTTACAGATGAATCATCTGAAGAAGAAGAAATGTGTTGTAATCCTTGTAAAAAAGGAAAATCATGCTTAAAGCAAATAAATTAGGATAATTCTGATAATAAGAATTTTACAAAATCCTTTCGCAATTTAAAGAAATAGATATAAATGTCTTAAATGATAATAATATTCTAGAATTTCTAAAATTGATTAAAAATTCAGAATTAAGATCAAATATAATTGATCAAATGGAAAATATTCCATCCATTAGTAATCTGATAATAATAATTTAGAAAATTTAGATTTTACAGTGGATAATAATCTATATTCAATGGCAGAAGTTTATAAACTTCTGAGAGGGAAAAATAATATAATTTCTCAATCAAATACAAATGTCAATGACTTGAATGATGAGATTAATAATCTCAAAAAAGAAATTCAATTTTTAAAAAAGGAAAATAATGTTTTGATGAAATAATTTCTAAATTATAAATCTCTAAAGATATTTCTTTTCAAAATAATGAAAAGCATATATTAGATGATAAATTTTTGAGTACTTTAGATATAATTTCTTCTCAAAAATGGCATACAAAAATTATCCTTCTTATAGATAATAATTTTAAAATTGAATTAAAAGCACTTATTGATAGTGGTGCTGATGTTAGTGTTATACAGGAAAGATTAATTCCTACCAAATATTTTCAAAAGATAACTCATAGTCTATGACATGCTAGTGGACAAAATAGATATTCATTTTAAACTTCCGCGAGCATATATTTGTGCAAATAAAGTTTGTATTCCTGAAAGTTTTTTATTAGTTAAAAGCATAACTAACCAAGTTATACTTGGAACTCCTTTCTTAAAAAAGATTTATCACATTTCTCATATTGATACTAATGGTTTAACAGGAATGTATGAAAATAATCATGTTATATTTCAATTTAACTGAACCTTTTAGAAAGGTTTTAAATGAAATAAAAGAAAATATTTTCAGAAAAAATAATCAAATTAATTTCTTAAAACATGAAGTTAATATTTTATCTATTGAAGAAAAGCTTCAGAATCCTAAATTACCGGATAAAATTAAAATGTTAGTGAATAACTTTTCATTAGAAATATGTGATGATCCTCCAAATGCTTTTTGGAATAGAAAAAGACACATTGTTAGTCTTCATATGAAGATGATTTTGATGAAAGGAAAATTCCGACAAAGGCTAGACCTTGTCAAATGAATTCTGAATATTTAGAATTATATAAAAAAGAAATATATTCCTTATTACAAAAAGGTTTAATAAAACCTTCCCAATCTTCATGGTCTTGTACTACTTTTTATGTTAATAAACATAGTTAAATAGAAAGAGGTGTACCAAGACTGGTTATAAATTATAAACCTCTTAATAAAGTTTTAAAATGGATTAGGCATCATATTCCAAGTAAAAAAGATTTATTATATGGATTATACAATGCAATAATATTTTCAAATTTTGATTTGAAATTAGGATATTGGCAGATTCAAATTGATGAATCTGATCAGTATAAAACAGCTTTTAATGTTCCTATAGGACATTATGAGTGGAAGGTTATGCCTTTTGGTCTGAAGAATGCTCTTTCAGAATTCCAACAAATTATGAATGATATTTTTATTCCTTATAATAAATTTTCTAAAAATATTGAAACTCATTTTAAACATCTTGATGTTTTTTACAAAAATGGTTATACAAAATGGTTTAGTAATATCTAAATCAAAAATGTTTTTATTTCAAGCAAATGTTAGAGTTCTAGGTCATAATATTGAAAAAGGAAAAATTATTCCTATAAATAGAAGTATTAATTTTGCTTCTAAATTTCCAGATATAATACTGGATAAAACCCAGTTACAAAGATTTTTGGGTAGTTTGAATTATATCTCCTCATATTATAAAAATTTAGTCTAGGACACATACTTCTTATATGATAGACTTAAAAAGAATCCAGAACCTTGGACTGATAAGCATACAGAATCTGTAAGAAAAATAAAGAAAGAGTAAAATATCTTCCTTGTCTAATGATAGCAAATCCAAATTGGGATAAAATTATAGAAACAGATGCCTCTGGCAGAGGATATGGAGGAAAAGAAATATTCAAATACATGATCCATTTTAAAGGATCCAAACCATGCCATGCAAGGCATATCACTAAAATTCTCCCTATCCTCTATTCCTTCTTTGAGCCATCCTCACATCACGTAGGGCATGTCTTATCTGTTCCAGCTCCGCTACATTATCTTCATCATACTGCATTTGTACTCCTCAGTTCACTATAAACAACTTGTCTTCAAAATCTTCCTGTAGATGATCTACACGTGTATATAACCTAGCAAAATGAGTATCCATCCTAGCAAATTGAGTGTCCATCTATGCATTCATGGCACCAAACTGTTCGGTCATGAAAGCCATCAGTGCTTCATTGTTGAACTGAGAAGAACCTCCCTCCCTTTCTTGCTGAGTACCATCTTGACTACTCCATGTTGGAGCCTTTTTCTCAGCACAGTATGAGGTCTTTTTCCATAAACCCATTTCCTATCTTCCATTCTCATTCTCTTTTTAGAAAAGTACAAGATATCATGTTGAATCGGGAGTGGACTAGATCGATCTTCCAAAGGAACATGATTATACCTAAAGATCCTAGTCAAGTAATGCCCATATTAATCTTAAACCTATAGGAATCAAATTTAATCTACAAAAAGCTAAATAAAGCATAAATAATCAAGAACAATTCAAAATAAATGCAAAAATAAAGCCTAAATCGGGTAAAACGAGCTGAATCGGTTTTAACCATAACGAAAATTAAAACATGAAATGAAATAGAAATAAATGAAAAAATAAACCAAGAATATAATAACCCACCTCTTAGGGATGCTTAGGATGTAAAGAACTTGAAGATTAATCCACAAAATTACCATGAATCTTCAAAATTCTAGTTTTTACTTTTACAGGAGATTCAAAATTTTTGGTGGAATTTGATGGATTTTGGAGTAAAATAATCTCTAAAGTTGTTCTCTGAGATGTTAAAGGGATTAAACTCAGAATTGAAGGTTGGAAGCCACGAATTGGAAGAATTTAGGTGCTAGGGTTGAATATTTTCGGAAGAGGAAGAAAGGTAGGAAAAACATATTGAAGAGAGAAGAAATTTTACTCAATTTTAGCTATTGGAGTCCAATCGGTTTTAACCGATAGGCAATCGGATAAAACCAATCGGAACTCCCAAGAAAAATTATTTTCTGGTCCAAAATTTTGGTTATTTCCAATTTGACCCCAAAACTTTTCTAAAAGACTTTTTATGTTATTTTTCTTATTCTAGGTTTAATTAAAATTATAAACTATAGTATGTTAAGAAAAATGAAATTCTAAACCTTCGGAAGTTATTAGGAAATTTTATTCGTTAAATTTCTTATAACATTTTATTTCTAAAACTTATATAAAGCTTTGTGTTAATATGCCTTATATTATTTTCTTATTTACATATATATATGACTATTTATGATTAGGAAAATTTTAAAATATGATTACCCCTTAGTTATTTTTCCAAAATAAATAATTTTGAGGACCAAATTTCCTAAGGGGGAAAGGATGTAAGACCCCGTAAACTTTTAACATATAAATTCACCTCTAGAATACTTAGAGGTATTTATAAAAATATTTTCTTACAAATATTTACTGAATTATAGAATTCCTTTAAAAAGAATTTTAATCTAAACTATTTTCTTAGAAAATTTTATATAAAACTATGAAACATTTTCTTTAAAAGAATTTTCTTAATATGATTTCAATTTTTATTTATGTATGTAGATTTGATTATTTTTTATTTTTGATTTCATGATATGTTGTTTGCTTAAGAATGTTATTATTTAAGAATGTATGGGATTTTTAAAAATAGGAAATAGAAAATAAGAAATTAGAAAATAAATGAAAATTAGTGGATCGTCTAACCAAGTTGGCTCATTTCCTCTCGATAAATATCAAGTATTCTCTTGACCGTCTCGCGCAATTATATTTGAACAAGATAGTCAGATTACAGAAAGTGCCTCTGAGCATCGTGTCGGATAGCGATCCAAGATTCACTTCCCAATTTTGGCATCAGTTACAACAAATGTTAGGCACACAACTAAGATTCAGTATTACTGCTCATCCATAGACTAATGACCAATCAGAGCGTACAATTCAAAATTTGGAAGACATGTTATTGGCATTTGTACTGGACTTTGGAGGAAGCTGGGATAGTCACCTTTCATTGGTGGAGTTTTCGTATAACAGCAGTTATCAAGCATCGATGCAGATGGCACCCTACGAAGCTTTGTACGGGTGCAAGTGTCGATCTCCACTATATTGGGACGAAATTGGCGAACGTAGATCCTTGCCAGTGGGACATGTACCCTTAGTAGAAGAAGCGTATGAGAAAATTAAACTCATTCGCCAACAACTCCAGACAGCTCAGAGTCACAAACAGAGTTACTCGGACGTGAGGCACAAGGATTTAGAATTCGAAGTTGGAGATAAAGTGTTCTTGAAAATCTCACCAAAGAGAGGACCTACGAAAATGAGGGCAAGCTCAGCCCAAGATATGTGGGCCATTCAAAATCACCCAACGAATAGGCAAAGTTGCGTATCACCTAGCCTTACCCACTCAATTGGAATGAATGCACGATGTCTTCCACGTATCCTTGCTCAAAAAGTACCATCCCAACCCCGACCATGTACTAACACTTAAAGAGTTGAGGATCGATGATAAAATGACTTTCGAAGAGGAACCAGTGAAGATCCTAGATCGAATAATTAAACACTTGAGGAGAAAGACTATTCCTTTAGTGTTGGTCTCATGGAAGGACCCTGGATTGGAAGAAACAACTTAGGAGATTGAAGAAAGCATGAACCAAGCTTACCCACACTTGTTTGAGAAACAAAGAATTCCGAGGACGGAATTCCCTTAAGGGGGGAAGGATGTTAAGCCCCAAAAAAATTGAACCAAAATTAACTTGTGATCGAATAGAAAACCGGAATTTAATGCAATTTATTCTAAAATAATTAATTTTATCTCTTGTAGTTATTAACTATTGGACAAATTATTTTATAAAAATAATAAGAACAATAGTTAAATAAAGATAAATAGGTAATAAATGTACCTATATGAATAATAACTAAATAAATGAAATAAAAATAAAATAAATAAATAAATAGCATCAGATTAATAAACAAAGAAGCAACCTCTAGAAGAGTGGCAAAAGCAAAAAATTGGCGACCAAGTTCTGTGACCGAGTTGACGTCTCGCTACGAAGAAACCATCATGGTGTTTGTAAACTGGCTCGTCTCCGCATAAAGAGGGCAACGTTGCGCCTCATACAAGCGACAGGGAAGACATCTTCCCTTCAAATAGAAACGCAGAGGTGCTTTCTCACGTAGAAGCAAGAAAGCAGTAGAAAAATAAAAAAACTAAACTAAAAGAAATAGAACTTGAAGAAGAAAGCAAGAATTAGATTCTTTGGGTGATTGCTGAGGGGACAGGGGAGAAACATTAGAAGTTTTAGAGGAAGACAAAAAAAATTTTGACCAGAAGAAGAAGAAGAAAAACAAATAGAGGAGGAGATAGGGAGGTGATAAGGATATCCAAGGCTAAAAATAACACAAGTTATGAGTCAGAATCCACAAAGCCAACCAGAAGGCAAAGCCCTTGAGAAGAATGCCAGGAGAAGTAGAAGAGTCATGCAATTCAAAGATCCTTGAAGGAAATGCATCTCCAAATTCTCCACAATGAAGAAAGGGTCGTTTCTTGAAGTTCTTGAAGAAACCGGAAGGTTCTTGCACTTTAAAGAGACAAATCTTGAAGTTCTTGAAAATCTTGAATTTCACGATCTACTGAATCTTGAAGAATCTTGAACATCTTAATTTTTGACATTCCAAAATGATTCTGGGAGTTTCCAGAAGATTCCAGAAGCTCCCTACGCTATCAGCACCATGCGCCATCTCAAAATGGGCCGAACTCACCATGGAGTCCATTCCCTTCAATTTTCAGCTAGACCAAGCCCACAAGGAGCAGCCCACACACCACTTGGAAGCTTAGGTTAGAGAAGGATTAAGTTTTGTGAATGTTAACTAATTCTACTCAAAGTTTGTTACTAGTTTGTTAGGTTGTTACAAGTTTGTTACAACTAGGCTTACTAGGATAGTAGTTACCAAAAAGGTTTACTTCTTGAAACCTTTTTGTGATTTGTTTCTGCTTCTTATTTCCTTATTTTTAAGTGTAAAATTCGGCCACCTCATTCCCCCTTGGCAGCTGAATTTCCTTTTTCATCCAATCCTAGTTCCTTTAGGATTTGGTTCTTGTAAGAAACCAATCTCTTGATTGGTTTCCAATTTTAATTATTTTCCTAGTTTAATTAGGTTACAATTTCGTTCACCCCTTTTCATAAAGGTGACTTAATTCATCCACCATTGTCCTTGCTCATTTAGGACTTGGTTTGTAAGGAAAATCCAATTCTGATTGGTTTCCACTTTTGCTACTTTCAGTTATTCTTTTCCTATTGTAATTTGGACACCCCCATACCTATAAATAGGGGTGCCAATCACGAAATTCTTTAGTTGATTAAATGATTTAAGTTATAGTTTTATACTTCTTTAATCACTCACCTTATTTTGGGCTTATGTAATTTGCATGTTTGTTAATTGCTAAAAGCTACAGAAACTATAGGCTAATAGATAATTGCTCTGTCTATTGTTAAGCTTTGTTTCGATCCTATTATTCTCCACTTGGTTGGAATTGCGTGTTTAATTTACTTGGTAAGTTAGTAGTCTGCCGAATCCAAGGGTAAGGATTCTAGAAGTTAAGAGCTGCGTCTTGCATTCAGACTTTCCTTGGCACTTTCAGCATCGAGTTCTTGGATTTCCTGGCGTGGAGGTCAGGGGTTCACATCAGGAGGCCAACGGGAGGAAGAAAAGAGACTCCGGGAAGGAAGGAAGGAAGGAAGAAAGAAGGGAGACGGTCCAAGACCGTACACTTGATCATCATAGTCCCACCTTTGATTTATGCTACTTAGGTAAGCCAACACCATCCGTAACTACTAAATTTTGTGCCGAAGTATGCTGTACGAAACAGAAAATATGCCGTAAAATTCGTCTTTCTAATTTTATGAATTAGAAAATGCATGTTAAATAAGTAAGAAGGAGCTTTTAAAAGACATCGGATGGTTAACTTTCCGATCGGCCCAAAATAAAAGAAATTTTTTGAAAACTTAACGAAACCATTGGTTTGATATTCTGCTGCTAATTTTGGTGCTGTAAATTCATGCTTATGCTAGAAACACTGAATGTAGGATTACTAGGACCTTAGAAATTGGTTTTGGGAGAAACGGGAAAAATCGACATTAAAACCGTACAGATTTCAGATGAAACAAAATTTGTTCTTTTCATGTTTTACACAGTGTAAAATGATCTTTACATAATTTAAATGGGCTTTATAAATGTTTCATTATTTTAGAAGAACATGGTTGGTTAAAAATTTTAGAACCCGAAGCTTCAAGGTCCATTGCTGGCGGACTGGAGCTCAATCAGTTATAACCGACATGACAGCGGCCATAACCGCTCGTCTGCCAAGAAACAAGCGGTTATAACCGATGGAAAATCGGCCATTGTCGATTTTGGTTCAGAAAACCCAGGGACAGAAATCAGCCGCTGGGAAAACACAGCTTTTAATAAGCCATCACAGAGTAGTACTCCTACACAGCCAAAACTAAGAACTTACTAAATCTTTAAAACTTTTAAACATCTCCAGTTATTTTATTATTTTATTTTTTTTGGTGCTGTAACCTCATAAACAAGCTAGGAATACAGTTTAAAATTTTAAAGATCCTAGAAAATTGTTTTCGAGCGGAACGAAAAATCGACGCAAAGACCGTAAGGATTTTGGATTCCTCGGAACTTATTAGTTTTATGTTCTGACTGGAACAAGATGTTCTTGACATATTAGAAATAAGTTTTATTAATTTTTCATGACTTTAGAAAAAAAATCATTTTGTGTAAAATTTTCTGGAAAACCAAAGCTTCAAGTATAAGAATAAGCATAAGAATGGTGGATATGCACCAAGATTAGACGTAACCCATTGGGTGTCGGCTATGACCAATCCTTCCAGAGAAGGCAACTGGAAATGACCGAAATGAGTTTGGTTATATGTAAACTCCTTCAACAAAATTAGAGAACTAGAAAGCAAAGTATAAATTAATAAATAATAATAATAATAATAATAATAATAATAATAATAATAAGAAGAAGAAATAAATGAAGAGATAGATTAATAAAAGACTTAATATAGTGAAAATGTCTTTAAATCTATTTAGAGAAACACATTTTCAGTAATTAGATAATCATATATAAAAAGAAATAATAATAACAAATAAATATTAACACTTGAGTATTTTGATTTAAATCAAATACAATATTTATTAAAACTAGGAAATAAAAGAAAAATTGATTAAGGAAAGTCTTTTGACAAACTTTAATTTATTATAGATTATATTGATCCGGTCTATTCAGACTCGCTAAATTTAGGTGAGTATTCTCACTGAAAACCTTCTTTTGATTAGTGTGTTCTTGACAATGTGTATTATATGTTTAAATCCTTGTGAATATAATGTATGTATATTTAACTGATTTTTCAACAAAAATTAGAGATCGTATTTGCTTATGATTTAATTATAATATTTTAAAAAGAGCGGTTGACTACTTTTCATACCAACTCAAATTTTGAATTATTAGGTAAAGATTAATACTTATATTACTTGAGAATGCACTGATTGATATATGTATGAATAAGTTGGATTGATTACTTGTAAATTATTATTGATATTAATGTGAACTATATGTTGCTGATAAACTGAATATTACTGATTAATTGAATGATATTGTTAACTGTTCATTACTGAATGAGATCCCATGAGCCATGACCTATGTAGTCGAATGTGCCAGCTGGGGCTTGGGCATTTGGCGAAATAGTGACTAGGTGTGTCGGGCAACTCTAGAGACCCATATTGAGTAGGGCGGGTCAACGTACTGGTGTTTATCTACTGGGGTGTTGTTGTCGAAGCCCTGTGTGGTGCAAAAGTTCACTGGAAATAAGTGATTGAAAATCACCTCTATAGTTCCAACTGAACTCGCGAGTATCCTTTACGATTTGATTTACTGCTTTACTAAATGTGATATGTATATATGATTGATTGCCTTATGTGAATGGCATATTTTACTGCTTTAATTATTTTAAACGGAGAATATCACTGAGCAAAAAAACTCATAGGTGTTGTATGTTTTTAAACCCTACCCAAGTTCACAGGGGCAGTATGGGCAACAGGATGGCGAGCTGAGTTAGCTTGGATAGCTGTTGCACTTCATGGATAATCTTATTTAGTACTTACTTAAGAATTAATAATTGGCCTGCGTGCCATTTGAATGATAGATTGTTAGGCTACAAGACTAAGAGCTGTAAGTTGTAATTCTACTACTTAATATTAAAAGTTTCCGCATTATTTATAAATGGGTGAAATGCACCAAATAACACTTAACTTTCGGCTTTTGCAAAAAACACCACTTTCCTTTAAAAACTGCAATTACAAGCACTTTATTTTCAAAATGTTCAAAAACTACCACTCTGTTATTCAATTCCTTTAAGTGGCTAACAGTCAAAAAAAGACAGGAGCAAAATCGTCATTTCACACGTTGTGGCAATGTTCATCGTCTTCCCTAAAAATTTTCCTGCACTGTTCATTGCCAATTTTTTTTTTACTATTCCCGCGACCTTCTTCCGATGAAGACCCAAATTGGGCCAAAATGAAGACCCATTAAATCGGGTCTTCTTCTTCTTCTTCAATTAAGATTGTTTCTCTTCACTTATCCCTTCGAGAAGATCAAAATAACAACATTAAAATTCGTGAAAAATATATAGAAACCTTAAGAAACCTCCCAAGATAGGGAACGAAAATGTAAAATGCAGCCAATGCAAGCCCCAAAACCTCTGTTCCCTGCACATACAGACCAAACTTTGAGTTGGAAAAAATAAGTACACAGAGCTGATTTCAAACACCAAAAAATCAAAAGAAATCAACACCCTGGGAAATTCGTGAAACGAACAAAGGAATTTACAAGCTGAGCCCGAGTAACGGCATAAGAATCTGAACCGGCAAAGTGATTAACCAACAGAAGTGACCCAAATGCATAGCCAATCCATCTGAGCAAGTACGATTCATCTAATCCAGGTATACCTTAAAGAAATCAAATTGAACAAAACCCAGATGAATTTCGATATGGACATAAACAAAGAGCACATATATAAACAGGGAAAATCAAAAACTTTTATGAATTATCGAAAGTGAAGCGAAGAACAGAGAGATTTAGCTGCTGTTGGGTCGCGGAGGTGTCTTGAGGAATTATCCGAACCAGTGCAAGATATTGTTGCCGAGAGCCTTCGTTTTCTGGAGCTAAAAATGCCCGACTAATATAATTTGCTACTAATTCCTGGCGGGAAGCTCTGGGGCATTGATGCAAACATCTGGAGTGCAAGACATCTCATTTCTTTTCCGGTACTCAGAATTCTTTGGTGTTGGGGAGTCGGGATTTGGGTAGAATTTCACCAAATGAAGACCCATTGGACACTCGGAAGAAGGAAGAGGAAGAAGAAGAACAAGAACAAGAACAAGACCCGATTTAATGGGTGTTCATTTTGGCCCAATTTGGGTCTTCGTCGGAAGAAGAAGAAGAAGTAGAAGAGATCGCGGGAATAGTAAAATATTTTGCTATGAACAGTGCTGGAAATTTTTGGGGAAGACGATGAACAGTGCCGCAACATGTGAAATGATGATTTTGCCCCTGTCTTTTTTTGACTGTTAGCCACTTAACAGAATTGACTAACATAGTGGTAGTTTTTGCACATTTTGAAAGTAAAGTGCTTGTAATTGCAGTTTTTATAGGAAAGTGGTGTTCTTTGCAAAAACCTATAGTTAAGTGGTATTAAGTGCATTTCACCCTTTATAAATTAGTTTATATTGTTCTGATTGCACTACTGAATCCTGATGCGAACCAGGCAGGCGTCATGCCGGATCCCTGTATTAGATAGGGGGTTGAGGCGTTACAAAAGTGGTATCAGAGCCTTAGGTTTAAATGTGAAACTTAAAAACCAAGAAAGCTCAAATATTAAAAATTTAGAAGTAGGGAAAAATAATAGATACGGGACTAGTGAATTAAATTCGCTAAGAAAAAGAAAATTATAATAATAATAATAATATATAATATATAATAAAATAAATAGATAAACAAATAAATAAAGAAATCATACATTCAGAACTTAAGTTGAATGATATCTAAATCTAAGGCAAAATATAAATGAAATATTAAGTGAAGAAGAGTCAAAATAGTAAGCCTCAGGTTGAACATTAACCTAAGGTGGGAAGTAGACACATGTGATAGAATAGAAAGATAAGCCTTAGAAACTTATACTTGAACATATCGCTTAAGTTACCCCTAGAACAATTTAATTAGATTATCTATATTATGGCTTTTCTTTCGCTTAAGTTATCCGTTTAAGTTGTCCATTTTAGAGTATCTCATTTGAAATTACTTAGAACCATACTCACCACTTAAGTTTTCTTTTCTTGTAGGTTATTCCAAATGGTACATAACGGGTATAGACATCATGAGTATGTTCTCATCCCCATTTATTTTCGGGAGGCACCTAACACTACAAGAAAAATGGGCATTAGTGGTGAAATATTTTTTGTCGTCATTGGAAGTAGTCAGTAAAGACCCTAATTAGTGACGAAAATCAAAGGCATCATTAGAATTTCATCAAAACAAGTAGTTTTAGTGACGAGAAATAAAAGTCGTCACTATATGGTTGGCGCCAACCCTTCCCGCCTATTTCATGACATTTAGTGACGGATTTTTTTTTTCGTCTGTGTGTACACATGAAATTCATTGTGGTGGGATTCGAACCTACGTACTCAAAAGTGATACACATTGACTTACCATCGTACCACCAGCCAGCTCTTTTGGATTTTCAACCGTTTCAACTGTTGTTAAGTCCTCATTTTGATTTAATCAACCAAAAAGTAGCCAAGATGACGCTCGAAACTCAAACCTCAAAGTTATGATCCAAGAGTCTTTAGTCCATAACTTTTAATAATGTCACTAATGCACCCCTATATTTTTTTTCAGCCCATAAATTTTAATAATTACACTAAGGCACCCTTATATTTTTCTTTTAACCCATAACTTTTAATAATGCCACTAAGATACCCTTATATTTTTCTTTTAGCCTCATAACTTTTAATAATGTCACTGATACAACCTTATTTTTTTCTTTTCTTTTCTTTTGGTCCTTAACTTTAAATAATGTCACTAAGGCATTCTTATATTTTTCTTTTAGCCTATAACTTTTAACAATGCCACTAAGACACCCTTTTTCAGTCCATAAATTTTAATAATGTCATTAAGGCACCCTTATATTTTTCTTTTAGCTCATAACTTTTAACAATGCTACTAAGACACCCCTTTTTTTAGTCCAAAAGTTTAATAATTACACTAAGGCACCCTTATATTTTTCTTTTAACTCATAACTTTTAAAAATATAACTAAGACACCCTTATATTTTTATTCTAGCCTCATAACTTTTAATAATGTCACTGATACAACCTTTTTTTTTCTTTTCTTTTGGTCCATAACTTTTAATAATGTCACTAAGGCATATATATTTTTTTAGCCCATAACTTTTAACAATGCCACTAACACCCCCTTTTTTTTAGTCCATAAATTTTAATAATGTCATTAAGGCACCCTTATATTTTTCTTTTAGCCCATAACTTTTAACAATGCCCCTAAGACACCCTTCATAAATTTTAATAATTACACTAAGGCACCCTTATATTTTTCTTTTAATACATAACTTTTAATAATGTCACTAATACACCCTTGTTTTTTTTCCCCCTTTTAGTCAACAACTTTTAAGAATATCACTAAGACACCCTTATATTTTTCTTTATTTTCCTAACTTTTAACAATATCACTAAGACACCCTTATATTTTTCTGTTAACCCATAACTTTTAACGATGTTACTAAGACACCCTTATATTTCTCTTTTAGCCTAAAACTTTTAAACAATATCACTTAACGCACTTTTGTTTTTAGTCCATAACTTTTAATAATGTCACTAAAGCACATTTATATTTTCTTTTAACACATAACTTTTAACAATATCACTAAGACACCCTTATATTTTTCAATTAGTCCATAACTTTTAACAATATTACTAAGACACTCTTATATTTTTTGTTTAGTCCATAACTTTTTACAATATCATTGAACACCCTTATATTTTTTTTTTAGTCCACAAATTTTACCAGTGTCACTAAGAGACAACCTTAGTTTGTATCTCTTGTTATATATATTTGGGAAATAATTTCATATGAATACGAAAACTAACTATATCTTCAAAAATGACTAAGATACCCTTTTAGTCCATAACTTTTAATATTATCACTAACACACCCTACTGTATTTATTTTAGTCCATAACATTTAACGATGTTACTAAGACACCTTTTTATTTTTCTTTTAATCCATAACTTTTAGTAATGCCACTAAGACACCCTCATATTTTTTTTTCTAGTCCATAACTTTTAACAATGTCTATAAAACACAATGGTTTTTCTCTCTCTTAGCCCATAACTTTTAACAATATTACTAAAACACCCTTATAATTTTCTTTTAGTCCATAATTTTTAGCAATGCCACTAAGACACCCTAACATTTATCTTTTAGTCTATATCTTTTGATATATATATTTGAGAAATAATTCCATATGAACAACAAAACTAACTGTATCAACTAAAATAACTAAAATAAAACTTTTAACAATATCATTAAGACACCCTTTTATTTTTATTTTTGTCCATAAATTTAACAATGTCCCTAAACAACTTTATATTTTTCTTAGTATATAACTTTTAATAATGTCAGTAAAACACCCTTATATATTTTTGTGATCCAAAACTTTTAACAATGCCACTAAGACACCCTTATAGTTGTTTTCCTGTCAACAACTTTTAACAATGTCACCTAAACTCCCCCATAATTATCTTTTAACTTTTAACTTTTAACAATGTTACTATAACACCCTTATAAATTTTTTGGGGTCCATATCTCTTGATATATATATGAGAAATAATTTAGCATGAACTACAAAACTAACTATATCTACTAAAATGCCTAAAATTGTAAAGTTTTTCTAGCGTAATTCATATTTATAAACATTAATTCTTTTAATATTTATAAACTTCATTTATATTTTCTAGTGACATTTAGTGTAATGGTTTATATATATACACAAGCTACTTGCAAAAGTTCACTTTTTTTTTTAGTCATATAGATTAAGCTTTTTCAAGAAGTACTTCAACACAAAGATTAAACTTTTTTGATCTAATAAGGAGACTCAAAAATGTTTTTCAGTTCTTTTTTTGTTAAAATGACCGAACGTATGAAAAACGAAAAAAGGATTACTCAAATATCTTCCCCAACAACCCTCCTCTCCCTAAAATACTATAAGGTATTTACATTTTTTCGCTACAGTAGTTATTTATTTATTTTATTTTGCAAACTTGCAAATTATCCCTCCAAAAAAAAATTAATTCCACCGTCCCAGACCCTTCTTTCCCAAATCATGTTATTTTTTTTTATATTTCCAACAACACTTTTGTTTTCAATTGTATTTTTTTTATATTCTTAAAAACACTTCAAAAACTTTTGAAAAAAGAAAGGGGCATACTATTTGTAGTAACATTTTACTATAAATAGTCTATTTTGCCCTTTAGCTAAAAAAAATTAAAAAAAAACCCATTTTTCTAGAATCCTGCCCCCTATTTGCAGTAACATTGTTGAAAATACCGCCCACTTTGGGTGGTATTTTAGAAGAAAATACCGCCCAACCCCGGCGGTATTTTGTGTCAAAATACCGCCTAAACTAGGCGGTATTTTGGATCCAAATACCGCCCGGGTGGTATTTTCTTCCAAAATACCAGGCGGTATTTTGATGCAAAATAGGTCAAAACACCGCCCAGTTTGGCGGTATTTTGCCTCCAAATACCGCCGGAGCGGTATTTTCTTCTAAAAAAATTCCGCGGCGAGATCTTGTGCGGTATTTTTCGGGGCGCTACCCCAAACCCCACCAATTCACCGCGGAGTTGGATTCGCGAAAGCTGTAATTGGATTAAGTTGTCTTTGATACCACGTTAGAAATGTTAGAATTTGAGAAGAGAAGAAAAGAACATGAATAATGTATAGATTATTTTTTTTTTTTTGGTTAAAAAACTAATTTTACTTTAAAAAAATGTATAGATTGTTTACTTTCTGTGTAATATGGATTGTCCTCGTGACTATCGGCCATAATTAGAGTGAAAATGATTTATTTTATTTTTTAAAAAACTTAAGGGGCATTTTAGATATTTTACGAAAAAATGTTACTGCAAATAGTAAATTGGTTACTCCAAATAACAATTCCGAAAAGATCAGACCATGTATAGTACAATTAGGGCTGAGAACGAACATGAACGTTCACGAACAAGCTCGAGATCGACTCGTTAAAAGCTCGGTTCGAGATCGTTTATTTATTAATAAACGAACAATAAATGAATAAAAGGGAGCTCGGCTTGATTACGTTCGTGAACAGCTCAATAAGAAAAAACAATTTTTAAGAAGAATAAAATACATATATAATTTATCATTCATACATATAATATGAAAATAAATTTGATGCAGTGGTAAGACATTAAAAGGAGAAGCAAGGGAATTAGGGTTCAACTCTTCACAAAGCCAAATTTATTTTATTTCACAATTTTGAGGTGAATTTCACCCAATCCCACATCGGAAATGAGAGAAGATTTGGGAGGAAAATTTATAAATAGATGAGCATGACACTTAGGGCTGAGAACGAACATGAACAAGTTCGGCTCGGCTCGATTAATAAATAAACGAACACGAACAAGATTTTAACCTCGATAAATAAATGAACACGTCGAGCTCTCGGCTCGATTAATAAATAAACGAACATGAACAAGATTTTAAGCTCGATAAATAAATGAACAATAAATGAACACGTCAAAGCTCGGCTCGGCTCGGCTCGTTATCACCCCTAAGTACAATCTAAATGTAAAGTGTTTTTTTCTACCGTCAAAAAAAAGAAGAAGAATAAAAGGAGTGCTATTCTCTTCAATGAGGGTTTTCACTCAATAGTAACAACTTCCTTTATTGGGTGTCTTTAAACTAGATCTATTTCCTCTCACAATGAAGTTCATCCATACGATCTTTGCGATTGAAGCTCCTCATCTTAGGTAACTTTCATTCAACGATTTTACCTAGTTTATTGTGGTCAGAAGTTGTGGCTCGACTGTTTTGTGTAGGGTTGTGTGTCTAATTTGAAGTCTGGGGTGTTGGGGTAAGCAAATTTCTGCTGTAATGTTGGATTAGGGGAAGGGATTTAGGCACAATGGTGGGTTTTGAGTTCGGTGAATGACTGTTATGGATTGGAGTGATTCTCACTTATTTTTCGTTTTCCTCCTCAGATCCTTCAACTTCGACAAGTCTTCACTCTTCGCAGCACCACCATGAACAGAGCATCTGAACTTCACAAAATTCTCTAGATATGGTAAAGGGTATGGACTGATTTTTCGTGTGACCCAATTCTTGGTATTGAAATGAATTTTTTGGTTTAGGTTTCATCAATGTCGTTGGGCAAAAAGTGGTATACTTTCCATAGTTTAGAGGTTAAGATGGAAATGTTGACAGTTACTATGTCTCTGTTTTAAGAAAAAAAAGGGAAAAAACTTTAGCTAATCTGAAGTTGTTTTCTCTGATTTTTAGTAAAAACTTAACTGGTTTGTTCTAAATTTTCAACAACCACCATGTAGCTTCTAATTCATTGTCTTTGGATTCTACTTCACTTTTCACTCATAAAATTATTTTCTTATTCATTTCATTTTGGGTGTTAACCATTAACTACCACTGCAAGTTAGTGTAAAGGTGGAATCTTTATTCATTCTTAGGTTTTTCAGATCCAGACTCCATAAGATTCACTCAGCAAACATAGAGAAAAAAAAAAGGAAAGGGGTAGAAGGGGGTGCATATCTAACATAGAGATTCACTAATGGTTGCTTTATTTTCCTTCCGTTAACATGTGTGTCACCGCTTGATCCATTCCATTTTTCTGTTCTTACTGTGCTATTACTTTATAAATTAAAATGCTATGCCACTTGAGTTAAAATGCCTTATTTCTCTATTTACAACATTAATTTCAGGTTTATATAAGTAGTAAAGTGGTTAAGTTGACTACAATTGAAGAAATTGAGCTGCCAAGTGTATTGCAATTGTAAGTTCCTGAAAATTTATTTCATGTGTAGTTGAGCATCAATGTTTTGAATAGTTTGTAGCTATATATAATGCCATGCATTGATTCTATCCATACTGAAATTTTTTCCTTTATCTTTGAGTGGTCTATTTTGGAACTTTTTTAAAGTTTCCTTCATCTCTAGAAATTATAAGCTAAAATATACTTAAATATGCCTGATATGATCCACTTGTTTCTTGCTTAAACAGTATAAACTTTATCTAATTAGTTATAATTTCTTTTATTAATTGTGTTAGGAAATGGATAAGACTTGCATGGAATTAAGGAATGTGTTGGATGAACGTTATCAAATAGGTGTGGAGAAATTTTTGAAATTTGCATACATGAATAGGAATTAGTCATCTAAAATCCCATGCCCTTACAAGAAATGCCAACAACTTTCAAGAACAGTCCAAAGATGAAGTGTTAAGTTTAGTGGCAGAAGCATGTTTTTTGTGGTATCAGTTGTTGTAGGCATATGATGAAATCAAATCTATATCTCATTTCTTTCATTGGTGCTGGTTCGATGAGAAATCTTGATTTGTTGCATATATTTATGTTGATTTATCTTATCATTTTTTTTTTTTTGGTCCCCGTAAATGTGAAAGTGAAGTCTGATGCAACTATGAGTGGCAGGATATTTCAAACATCTTGACAATTGGTTATTTTACGGGGGGTACCTTATAAACCATGATGATACCTTCACCAGAACTTTTCTTAATTTGCTTATTTGGATGTGTATTGATATCTTTTCTCCATTTGTTTTTACATATCCAAATATGCAACATTTTTTATCTAGGCTTCTCTAATACCTTTCTTTCATGTATTTTTGCTTTCGCTTTCATTGCATATGTTTTATTTTCTATTGCTATAGTTGACCTTTGTTTAAGAACAAAGTCTCCCCTACAACTTGTTTTTTGTTAGCTTAATAATTTGAAAGATATGTTGGATCTTTTTTCTCTATGTATATGTCAATTATGCTATTTTAAGTCTTACCATAATCTAAGTTACCTCTTGTGTGGTTTGTTGAATGCTTATATCCAGTATAATCATTTGACTTTTAAGTTGGGTAAGGTTATTTTTGCCCTGAGCTGCTCTTCTGGAAACTTTACTGCTCGATAGACTAGTCTATTTGGTTCGACTAATACTTGCTTGTTCTTCTCTTCAACTCATTGTGATATTATATAGGTAAAATAGCTGATTTTTTCTTTGATCTTTAAATGTTTTAACTTTTTTATTGGCAAAGTTTTTCCATCATATCATGTTCTTGTAAGATTGTCGACCTGTTATGCTGTTCCGGTTTTCTTTATAGCAGTTGTTTGGTTGCTGTTTCAGAAGTGGATCCATGCCTAGTGCATATATTTGTTATCCATTTGAGAATGTTGAACTATGTACATATAATGTTCCTGGGCATTTTGTGGCTAAAGGGTTGGACTAGACCTGTGGATGGTGAGTTTTTTTCTTAGGTACTGTGAAATTTTTCTAATATTCTCAATGTCGTTAGTGTTCTGGTTGTTAGGTAGATATGTGTTTGATTGAGAAATTCTTGAATTTTATATTTCTCTAATAATGTGTGCAAATACTCGTGCAGTGTGCATTCGTGATTCAAAGGGCTAAGTTGAAGATATCTTCACGTGTCTTCAATCCACCACCACAAGTGATGTTGGACATGTATAATTTTGTTTAGTTGTTTAATTAGATGGAAGCTTTGTAGTTTGATTTAGAACATTTAAATATGATGACAATTTATTATACTTGTTTAAATGATGACATATTATATGTATATTCATTTGCAATTTAAATTGAAAGAATTTTGAAACTTTAGTAATATTGTTTAATATTTTGTTCCACTGACGACATTTGTAGTCACTCAATTTCGTCACTAAAGTAGGTAGCTATTGACAACCATTTATCGTCACTGAATTTATTGGCTTTCATCTTTATTTCGACGAACTTTTGTGATCACTAAAGGCTTTGACTTTTCTATTGACGATTATATTTCGTCACTAAGGTTTGTCACTGAAGTCTTTGACCATTTGTTTGCTACTAATGACTTTCCTTCGTCACTATTTTTCTCATCACTATAAGTACACCCTTTATTGATGCACACATAGCGACGACTTTCTTCATCACTATCTCTATTAACGACAATCTAGTCATCAGTAAATGATAGGCTTTAGTGATGACGGTGTAAAAAAGTCATCACTGGACCCTTTAGCTACAGACCTATAGTCGCGACACTTGACGACCAGTTTGTCATCACTAAAGGGTAGTGACGACTTTCTGACTTTTACTGACGACAATCTAGCTCGCGAAGAGGCTGGACCATTCGCCAAGCATTAGAGGGGGGATTGCCTTATTATTACTACCTATCATGTGATCATAAATATAAAAAGTCTAGTAGCCATATTATATTAGTTGATAGGCTACTATATTAGTTGATAGGTTATTATATTAGTTGATAGGTTAACATCGGCCCAACGGGAGTAGACTCGTCGAAAAAACTAATATGACTACTCAGGGGCAATTTTGCAATGTAGGCCCCAATTTTCCTTAGGATGAGTAGTTCGGAAAGTGTTATTGCATGTCTTTGTATTACTAATGACTTTATATGTAAATTATGTGTTATGTATTCCTACTGTTGTTGTACTTTGCTTTATTTTTTAAAATAATCATTATTTTCCCAATAAAACAATCTAAACATTTTACATATATATATATATATCCAATTCGCCCTGCAAAAGCTATTTCTGAAACTCAGCCTGAGAGGGAGTCCAGTGATCTTAACACGCATATAGTTACTGCTCTCGATCGAATCTCTCAAGTCCTCTATCATTAAGACAATAACAATAATATCATGCTAGTCTAGGCAGAATCCACCTCCTAATGACGATGACGTTTCTTTTGAGCGATTTCAGAAATTCCATCCACCCAAATTCCAGGGGAACTTGAACCCAGATATGACCGAGTCCTAGTTGGAGGAAATCTATAAAATTTTCAAGATTCTTTAATACTCTGATGGATGCAAGGTGAATTTCGCCAGTTTCTAACTGACTGGAGCTACATCAGCTTGGTGGGATTTTGTTGAAACTAAATGGGTAGAGCGATGCACTTCCCAAACCTAGAGAAATTTCCTCTCTGAATTCAACAACAAATACTTCCCTCCGTTAGTTCAAGAATCCCGAGTAGAAGAATTCGTGAGGCTGCACCAAGGGAATCAAACTGTGGCAAAATATGTGGCTAGGTTTTATTAACTTGCTACCTTTGTTCTGGGGCGTGGTTTCTACTGATGCAAGTAGAAAGGCTCGCTTCATCCAAGGGCTTAACTTCGAATTAAACGAAAGACTTGCCTCTGGTGAGCAATCTTTGTATATGAGCGCAGTGGAGACTACTCAACGACTGGAACAAGTTAAGGGTGAGCGACGACAGTCTTAGGCCCGTTAAACGGGATGGAGTTAGTGTAAACCATAGGAATTCAAATTTCAATCCTCGTCCACCAGCCACACCTAGAGCCGCCAGCACTCCCCCTACCCAGAAGAATCATTGCAATCTTTTCACAAGTCATTATTATCAGAAGCTCGGTCACATTGAGAAAGATTGTTGGGTCAAGAATAAGAAATATCTACTCTGTGAAAGCGTCGGGCACATCGTTCGGGACTGCCCAAAGTGAAAGAAAGGTACAAATCTATCTCAGACTACCTCACAGCCACATAGACAATCCACCTCTCAGATTGCTCCAAGAAAGGTTGGAACAGGAGCGAGAAGACCAAGAGCCCCTGCCAGGGTATTTTCTTTTGAAGGTACAACTGTTCCTGAGTCCACGAATGTTGTTAAAGGTACCATTCCTATCTTGGATAGACTTGCTAAAGTTTTAATAGACCAGATGTGTCTCATTCTTTTGTTACACACTAAGTTTATCAAAAACACAAATACCCCATCAGAATACCTCACCACTATGTTAGAAGTTAGTACCCCTACTACAAAAACTCATAATTGCTAATAAAGTGTACCGAAATCGTAAAGTCAAAATATCCAACAAAAGTTTTCCTGTGAACTTGGTAGTACTGCCTATCTGAGATTACGAAGTAATCTTGGGTATGGATTGTCTATCCAAGTATCACGCTAAACTAAATTGTAGGAACAAAACCGTTCGACTGTATGTACCAGTGGAACCCAAAATCGAGGTTAATGTCAAAGGTCGGCATCTTTAGCACTCATTTTGGGGCTGAAAACTAGGAAACTATTACACAATGGGGTAACCGGATACTTAGCCTATCTCATTAACCAACCCAAAGATAGCCAAACTTGAAAACGTATCCATCCTTAGTGACTACCCTGACATTTTTCCTGAGAAGTTAGAATCTCTACCTCCAAAAAGGAAATCGAATTTACCATTGACTTGATCCCAGGAACCTCCTATTTCCAAATCCCCTTACAGAATGGTGCCTGCATAGTTAAAGGATTGAAATTACAACTCCAAGACTTGTTATCTTGTAGATTTATCTGACTGGGTACCTCGACTTGGGGAGAACCAGTCTTGTTTGTGAAGAAGAAAGATGGTTCTCTATGGCTATCATAGACTACCGGGGGTTGAACAATGTTACCATCAAGAACAAGTATCCACTGCCTTTGATAAACAAGTTATTTGATCAATTAAGGGATGCCTAGGTGTTCTCAAATTTTGATTTGTGACAAGGATATTACCAACTGCGAGTCAAAGATGAAAACATACCTAAAATTGCCTTTAACACCAGATACGGGCATTATGAATTTTTAGTTATACCGTTTGGGTTAACAAACAGTCCAGCGGTATTCATAGATTTGATGCATCGTATTTTTAAGCCATACTTGGATCGCTATGTGGTTATCTTTATAGATGATATCTTGGTGTATGCCAAAAGCAAGGAAGATCATGAGCAACATTTAAAGTTAGCCCTTAAGATGTTGCGAGAACACAAGCTTTATGCCAAATTCTGTAAATGTGAGTTTTGGCTAAGTCAAGTAACATTCTTAGGACATATTGCATCTAAGGATAGAATCGTAGTGGATCCTTCCAAAATCGAAGCCGTTACGAATTGCAAGAGACCCAAAAATCCGACAGAGATTCGGAGCTTCTTGGGATTAGCAGGCTATTATCCTTCATTAAGGATTTTTCCAAGTTAGCAGTGCCGCTGACTCGCCTGACTCAAAAACATGTTAAATTTGAGTGGAATGACAAAGCTGAGTCAGGGTTTCAAGAGTTAAAAAGGCGGTTAACTTTGGCACCAAATTTAATATTGCCATCAAGAGAAGGGAGTTTTACGGTGTACACTGATGCTTCGAAGGAAGGACTTGGTTGTGTATTAATGCAAGACGGGCGAATGGTTGCTTATGCTTCACGACAATTGAAGCCTCACGAACCACTACTACAAAATGGACTTTCTACGGCGATCCTTTAACGGCGGAAAGACCAAAACCGCCATTAAAAAGAAAGTACAGACTTTCTACGGCGGTTCTATATAAAACCGCCGTAGAAAGTGACCGCCGGCGGTTTTCAAAAACCGCCGTAGAAAGTCCATTTCCAGACGGTTGTATTTCTAACCACCGTATAATTAATAAATATGATGAATTTTACTATAAAAATTGATAAATAGTAAAATACATATTTATTATTAAATTTAAAAAAATTTGGGGGTTAATTTACCAAAATAGAAAAACTAGAAATTAATAGGAAAAGAGGAACGGGCGGGAATTCACAATTACGGGCTTTCTACGGCGGATTTATTAAAACCGCCGTAGAAAGTTACTTTCTACGGTGGTTTCTTCATAACCGCCATAGAAAGTTACTTTCTATGGCGTTTTTAATTAAAACCGCCGTAGAAATGGACTTTCTACGGCGGTTTTAATTAAAATCGCCGTAGAAACTTAATTTTGTTTGAATTTTAAGGGTTTTCCTTTGTTTCCATCTCCAGCCAGCTGCGGCTTCCCCCTGTTTCCATCTCCAACAAACCGAAGCGTTCTCTCGTTGCCGACACCCATCCTCTCTCCGTTGGTTTTTTCTCTTGTCTTCCCCCGAAGTCGTTCTTCCGGCAGCGTTGATAACAAGATCCGCCGTCACCCAACTCCGGATATGGTTTCTTAATCGGCCATCACCCACCACTTGGAGTTAATCCCCTATCATAATTTCACCACAATCGGTCCTTGTTGTGGGCTTCAAACCATAAAAAAGGTAATATAGAATAGTTTCAACTTTATTTAAGCTTTACAAATTTTATTGTTACTTGATTATTGTGATTGGCCTAGGGTTTATTATTAGTGTTAAATTCGGGTTTGGTGAGATGATGAATGATTAAATTCGGGTTTGATTAGTGTTATATCGGTGATTATTGTATTGTTCTTGCTTTTAATGATTAAATTAATTAGAATTTGATGGATGCACGCAAAAATTTTGTGAGGTTTGGTGGTTGTTCGGTTTATTAGCATGGAAGTTTTTGATATATATATTTTGAATAAAGTTGATATATATATATATATATCAAAACCTTTCTAAGGCTGTTCTTGCTGTTTTTGATATATATTTTTGAATGTAGAGAAAAAAAAAAATGAAATATTAAATTTTTTTTTTTCAAATTTGGTACTTTCTACGACGGTTATCTTCAAAACCGCCGTAGAAAGTTAACTTTCTTCTGCGGTTCACTTTCTATGGCGGTTCGCTTAGGAACTGCCGTAGAAAGTAGACATTCTACGGCGGTTTTGAAAAAAATCGCCGTAGAAAGCACTTTCTACGGCGGTTCCTAATCGAACCGCCGTAGAAAGTTTGGACTTTCTATGGCGGTTTTGAAAAAAACCGCCGCAGAAAGTCCGAACTTTCTATGGCGGTTCACAATCGCCGTAGAAAGTTCGTAAATTTTCTACGGCTGCCGGATAGATGGCGGTTCAAAAATGCCGAAAATCGCCATTAAAAGCCCTAAAAAACCGCCATTAAAAGTCATTTTGTTAGTAGTGAACGTAACTACCTAACTCATGATTTAGAGTTAGCCACGGTAGTATTTGCTTTGAAGAAATGGCTTTATTATCCATATGGTGTTACTTTCGAAGTATTCATTGATCACAAAAACCTTAAGTATCTGTTCACTCAGAAGGAGTTGAATCTGCGGCGACATAGATGGATTGAATTCCTTGACGATTATGACTGTACCATCAACTATCATCCTGGCAAGACCAATGTAGTAGCAGATGGGCTTAGAAGAAAGATACACACAGCTACGATCTCTTTAAAGCTGGGTGAACTGTTGGAAAGTGCCAAGGAATTGAGGCAGAATTAAAACACGGGTCAACTCTTTCTTGCCAACATCATAGTTTCATCAAACTTGCTAGATCGTATCAAAGAGGCTCAGAGTAGAGATCCCACCTTACAGAAGAGAATAGAAAAGACCCAAAAAGGAGAAATATCCGATTATACCTTGGAACCTGGTGGAGTTCTCAGGTTCAGGAACCGAATATATATCCCAGAAGACGCGGAGCTTAAGAAGGGGATATTACAAGAAGCCCATCGCTCAGGTTATTTGAGACATCCAGGTGGAAACAAGATGTATCATGACTTGAAGTAATACTATTGCTAGGGCAACAAGAAACGTGAAATTGCTCAATACATTGCAACAGGTCTTACGTGCCAGCAAGTTAAGGCTGAGCATTAACAACCTTCGGGACTCCTTCAACCTTTAGAATCCCCGAGTGGAAATGGGAGCATATTACTATGGATTTCATTACCGGGTTACCTAGGACATAATGAAATCATGATACCATTTGGGTTATAGTGGATCGTTTAACCAAGTCGGCTCATTTCCTCCTGATAAATATCAAGTATTCTCTTGATCGTCTCACACAATTATATTTGAACGAGATAGTCAGATTACATGGAGTGCCTCTGAGCATCGTGTCCAATAGGGATCCAAGATTCATTTCTCGATTTTGGCATCAGTTGTAGCAAGCGTTAGGCACGCAACTAAATTTCAGTACTACTGCTCATCCACAGATCGATGGGCAATCAGAGTGTACAATTCAAATCTTGGAAGACATATTACTGGTATATGTACTGGACTTTGAAAGAAGTTGGGATAGTCACCTTTCATTGGTGGAGTTTTCGTATAATAATAGTTATCAAGCATCGATACAGATGGCACCCTACGAAGCTTTGTACAGGCGCAAGTGTCAATCTCCACTATATTGTGATGAAATTGGTGAAAGTAGATCCTTGTTGGTGGGACATGTACCCTTAGTAGAATAAGCGTATGAGAAAATTAAACTTGTTTGCCAACGACTCCAGACAGCTCAAAATCGCCAAAAGAGTTACGCGGACATGAGGCGCAAGGATTTAGAATTCGAAGTTGAAGATAAAGTGTTCTTGAAAATCTCACCACAGAGAGGACCTCTTAGGCATGGAAAAAAAGGCAAGCTCAGCCCAAGATATGTGGGACCATTCGAAATCACTCAACGAATAGGCAAAGTTGCGTATCGCCTAGCCTTGCCCACTTAATTGGAACGAATACATGATGTCTTCACGTATCCTTACTCAAAAAGTACCATCCCAACCCGACCATGTACTAACACTTGAAGAGTTAAGGATCGATGATAAAATGACTTTCGAAGAGGAACCGGTGAAGATCCTAAATCAAAGAATTAAACACTTGAGGAGAAAGACTATTCCTTTAGTGTTGGTCTCATGGAAGGACCATGGATTGGAAGAAACAACTTAGGAGACTGAAGAAAGCATCAAGCAAGATTACCCATGCTTGTTTGAGAAACAAAGAATTCTGAGGACAGAATTCCCTTAAGGGGGAAAGGATGTGAGGCCCAAAAAACTTGAACCGAAATTAACTTGTAATCGAATAGAAACCCGAATTGAATGTAATTTATTCTAAAATAATTAATTTTATCTCTTGTAGTTATTAACTATTGAACAAATTCTTTTATGAATAATAAATAAATAAATGAAATAAAAATAAAATAAATAAATAAATAGCACCAGATAAATAAACAAAGAAGCAACCTCTAGAAGAGTCTGGTTAAATTAAAAACTTGGCGACCAAGTTCTGTGACCGAGTTGACATCTCGCCGCGAAGAAACCATCATGGTATTTGTAGACCAGCTCATCTCTGCATGAAGAAAGATAACGTTACGCCTCATACAAGCGACATGGAAGACATCTTCCCTTTCGCGAAAAACCCATTTGGCAGGGCAGCAATTGCAAGAAACAAGTAGTTATAGCAGATTTGTAAAGAATTATTAGGAAACTACCCAAAGACAGAATAACCTTCCCAATATGCAATTCAAGAATAATCTCAAAATCTATTCACAGTTTCAAGGAGGCTTGCAATTTAGATAATTTTCAAGATAGGCCGGCAACTTCAGAATCAAAATTTTACTTAAAAACTAGATCCAAACAGAAAAAAAATTTCAGAATCTCAATCTCCACTACCTTCAACACAAGAAAAGCAACTTGCATGCAAAGTATGCGAAGAAAAATTTTCTGTTTCCTAGCGTGGCCTAAAAGTCCTCGGCGTGATAAAAAATAATCCAAACGAGCTCAGAATATCACCAAAATTTAACACAACCTTTCTACAAGTGCTCTAGGTGGATCAAAAGACACATCCTAAGAATCAAGTAATAAAATTTCAGATTTTGGAATTTCAATAGTATTTTGCCCGGGAACCTTCAAAATTTCAAAACAGGCCTTATAGTCCTCCAAAAATTCCAAAACTTTAACACAACCTTCCCCTAGTACCCCCTAAACAGATCGTACAAGATAAAAGAGGATAAAAAAAATTTGGAGCCTTTTACAAACTCAAACCCTAATTCGCGGCTTTTGAAACCCTAGCTTGGTTTAGCCGATTTTTTGCCTTTTTCAAATTACTCTTGCAATTTCTTTCACAAAACAGTAGCTAAAACTCAAGATACTTAAATTTAAGGATCAAGAATTTTGAAACAACAGTAACCAATTTTCGAAGGAGCAATTTACCTCAGAAGAGATCAACGACAACCTTCTCTGGATTAACACTTCACTGTGTGTCTCACCGCTCCCCTTTGATTGTTTAGCTCCATCCAAGGTCCCACGCTGTACAGCTCTAATACCAAATTGATGCAGATTCTCTATTGAGAATTACAGTGTGCAAAAAGTAACCAAAAACTCCAATTAAAAGAACACAGTATAATCCCTTGAAACCCTAATCACTACTTGCATTCGATAGAACAATCAAGTTGTTTTTTAAACTATAAACCAAGCAACGAATTGAATCAAAAAGCTAATTTAATTAGGTAAGACTATAAACCTAATTAACATGCAATTCTAGAAACTAATAGGTGACTATAGTTCAATGAGTATAATTCAAAAATAAAAATATGGGTATTAACCTTACACCAAATTATATCATGTATGAATTCTCTGATTTATTATGGTGTTATTATGGTGCATGGGAGCCCTTTAAATAGGGGGTTGTGCGCCTATGTAAAGTAGAAAAGGAATAGGAAAATAAACGTGGAAACCAATGAGAATTGGAAACCTTACAAAATCCAAAACCTAAAGGAACTAGGTTAAGGATGAAGTAGAATTTCAGTTACCTTCCAAAAAGGAGGTGGCCGAAATTATCCTTAAGAAAATAAAAGGAAAATACAAAAAAAAGGTAATTCCTATTTCTTAAAAGAAAACATGCAAGAATTCTTTTCAAGAAACTATGAATTTGGTAATTACCTTAATAGTAAGGAAGGGAAGTAAAACACACACACTTACACCTAAGGGTGCACCAAGTGGGGTAGGGGCGGCTGAACCCTTAAGTGTGTAGGATTTCCTTGCGTGCTAATCTACTCAGGGTTCAAGTGCTTTAATTAATTAAACATTCTTCAGAACTCTTTGGTTATCTTCCAGCTCCTTAGCATCTATGAACTCCTTAATTCGCCTTTGAGTAGAAGTGATTAGGCTTGTTAAAGCTTCTTGCATCTTCATGCGTCGACTCCGAGTCATTGGTCCAAGGATGTCTATTAGTGGATCCCTCTGGTATGGACTTGGATCTGGAAGAACTGTCGGCTTGGCATTGTCTTATACAGCTAGTGGTTGATTTGATGAAGGCATATGGTCTATTCCTTCATCATCCCCTCCCCTTTCAAAAGGATTTGTCCTTGAATCCAGCTCTTGGTCGAACTCAAAAGGAGATAAATCAGCCACGTTAAATGTAGAACTGATGCCTATATTCTCAGGTAACTCGAGTCTTTTTCACAACTTGAAAATGTTCATCGCCCCTGGGATGTAACTTAGTATTTCGTGTAGTAGGAAGCCTCTCCTTGCGTATATATACCCAAACCCAGTCTCCTGGTTCAAAGAGCTTCTAAATTCGGCCCTTATTGGCTTGAGTAGTGTTCTGCGCATTATGTTGTTCAAGTTTTTCACCAACTTGTTCGTGCAACTTCTTAACCAGCTCAGCTTTCTTAGCGCCATATGGTACAAGATCGAGAGGAGTCAGTGGATTGAATCCGTAAGCAACTTCAAATTGTGAGAACTTTGTAGATGAATTTTTAGTCCGATTGTAGGCCAATTCAGCAATGGATAAAACCTTTTCCCACTTATTTGAGTTGCGTTTGATCAGTGCCCGGAGTAGGGGTCCTAGTGTCTGATTGGTCACCTCTGGTTGGCTATCGATTTGCAGGTGACATGTCGTAGAGAATAGCAGTTTTGTCCCTAGCCGTCCCCATAGCGTCTTCCAAAAGTAACTCAGGAACTTGACGTCACTATCAGAGACGATAGTACGAGGAACACCATGAAGACGAACAACTCCATTGAAAAATAGCTCAGCTACATGGGATACGTCATCAGTTTTCCTACAAGGAATGAAGTGTGCCATTTTAGAAAACAGTCCATAACAACAAAGATAGAGTCATTACCTCGTACGTTCTTCGGCAGCCCTAAGAAAAAATCCATGGAGATGTCAGTCCATGGTAAAGATGGTACAGGTAACGGAATGTAAAGACCATGAGAGCGAGATGTAGACTTGGTTCTTCTGCAATCAAGGCATCTAGAACAAATAGAAGCTACATATTTTCGCATAGAGGGCCAGTAAAAATGTTCACGTAGGATATCAAAAGTCTTTTCTATGCCAAAGTGACCCATTAATCCCCCACTATGAGCCTCACGGGTAAGTAATTCTCGTATAGAACTTTGGGGAATGCACAACTGATTAGCCCGGAATAGGTACCCCTTATGCCTATAGAACTTATCTAATGCACCCTTTTCACATGCCGCAAATAAAGTGGAAAAGTCAGGATCAGACACATACATCTCTTTAAGACATTTAAAACCTAAAGCTGAATGATCAAGAAGAGTTAGGGCATCAAACCTGCGTGACAATGTATCGGCAACAATGTTGACCTTCCTTTTTTTGTATTGAAGTACATAAGGAAAAGTTTTAAGAAAAACTACCCACTTTGCATGTTGTTTATTCAACTTACCTTGTCCGTTGAGGTATTTTAGGGACTTGTGGTCAGTGTGGATGATGAATTCTTTGCCCATGAGATAATGTTGCCAAGTCTCCATTGCTCGAACCACAGCGTAGAGCTCCTTGTCGTAAGTTGGGTAGTTCAAGGTAGCTCCCTTTAGTTTCTCGCTAAAGTAAGCAATGGGGTGGCCTTCTTGTATCAGAACAGCCCCAATACCGATCACTACTACAAAATGGATTTTCTACGGCGGTACTTTAACGGCGGAAAGACCAAAACCGCCATTAAAAAAAAAGTACGGACTTTCTACGGCAGTTCTATATAAAACTGCCGTAGAAAGAGACTTTCTAACCGCCGTAGAAAGTCCCTTTCTACGGCGGTTTTCTAAAATCGCCGTAAAAAGGGTTTTATTTCTAACCGCCGTAGAAAGTCCCTTTCCAGACGGTTGTATTTCTAACCACCGTATAATTAATAAATATGATGAATTTTACTATAAAAATTGATAAATAGTAAAATACATATTTATTATTAAATTTAAAAAAATTTGGGGGTTAATTTACAAAAATAGAAAAACTAGAAATTAATAAGAATAGAGGAACGGGCGGGAATTCACAATTACGGGCTTTCTACGGCGGATTTATTAAAACCGCCGTAGAAAGTCCATTTCTACGGCGGTTTTAATAAAAACCGCCATAGAAACTTTATTTTGTTTGAATTTTAAGGGTTTCCCTTTGTTTCCATCTCCAGCCAGCCGCGGCTTCCCCCTGTTTCCAGCTCCAACAAACCGAAGCGTTCTCTCTTGCCGACGCCCATCCTCTCTCCGTCGGTTTTTTCTCTTGTCTTCCCCCGAAGACGTTCTTCCGGCAGCGTTGATAACAAGATCCGCGGTCACCCAACTCCGGATATGGTTTCTTAATCGGCCATCACCCACCACTTGGAGTTAATCCCCCATCATAATTTCACCACAATCGGTCCTTGTTGTGGGCTTCAAATCATAAAAAAGGTAATATAGAATAGTTTCAACTTTATTTAAGCTTTACAAATTTTATTGTTACTTGATTATTGTGTTTGGCCTAGGGTTTATTATTAGTGTTAAATTCGGGTTTGGTGAGATGATGAATGATTAAATTTGGGTTTGATTAGTGTTATATCGGTGATTATTGTATTGTTCTTGCTGTTAATGATTAAATTAATTAAGATTTGATGGATGCACGCAAAAATTTTGTGAAGTTTTGTGGTTGTTCGGTTTATTAGCATGGAAGTTTTTGATATATATATTTTGAATAAAGTTGAAATATATATATATATATATATATATCAAAACCTTTCTAAGGCTGTTCCTGCTGTTTTTGATATATAATTTTTGAATGTAGAGAAAAAAATGAAATATTAAATTTTTTTTTTTACAAATTTGGTACTTTTTACGGCGGTTATCTTCAAAACCGCCGTAGAAAGTTAACTTTCTGTGGTGGTTCGCTTAGGAACAGCCGTAGAAAGTTGACTTTCTACGGCGGTTTTGAAAAAACCGCCGTAGAAAGTCCGAACTTTCTATGGCGGTTCACAACCGCCGTAGAAAGTCCGTAAACTTTCTACGGCTGCCGGATAGATGGCGGTTCAAAAATGTCGAAAACTGCCGTTAAAAGCCCTAAAAAACCGCCATTAAAAGTCATTTTTGTAGTAGTGGATTCCGGAGGCATCACACTCAAGTTCAAACATTTTATCAAAATTAGGTCAACTAAAACTGAAGCATGAGTAAGATCAAACTTAAGATGCAAAAAAGCCTATTCCTAGGGAGTACCCCATTCAAATGAAACATTCTTTTTAACTAAGTCATTCAAAGGTGCAGCTTTAGATGAGAAGTCTTTCACAAACCTTCGATAAAAGCTAGCTAAACCGTGAAAGGATATTACCTCAGAGTTCGATTTAGACGTCGGCCAATCTTGTATCGCCTGAACCTTGGCGTGGTCAACCTTCACGCCGTCTTTGGATACTACAAAGCTAAGGAAAACTACTACTTCCACACAAAATGTACACTTTTTAACATTAGCATATAACTTCTGTTCACGTAATGCAAAAAGTACCATGCGAATGTGTTCAGTGTGTATTTCCATGTCTTCACTATAGATCAAGATGTCATCAAAATATACTACAACAAATTTACCAATAAATTTACACAAAACATGATTCATGAGACGCATAAAATTGCTTAGTGTATTAGTGAGACCAAACGGCATAACCAGCCATTCATATAGACCAAACTTAGTCTCAAATACAGTTTTCCATTTGTCCCCTTCTCTCATTCGTATTTGATGATAACCCTGTCTTACATCTATTTTAGAGTAAACACATGCACCCTGTAGGTCTTCTAGCAAATCATCTAACCTAGGTATAGAGTGCCTATACTTAATAGTGATTTTATTGACAGCCATACAATCAACACACATGCACAACGTGCCATCCTTTTTTGGGACTAGAATGACTGAAATGGCACAAGGACTTAAGGATTCCCTTACCTATCCCTTGCTGAGAAGCTCGTCGATCTGCCTTTGCAACTCCTTTGTCTCCTCAGGGTTTGCTTTGTAGGCTGGATGATTTGGAATGGTGGAGCCGGGAATTAGGTCAATCTGAAACTCAATCCCTTGAATGGGTGGTACGCCACTGGTAATTCATCGAGAAAGACATCCTGGAATTCCTGCAAAAGAAAGTCAACTTCCATAGGAAGATCCTTAGAAATAGTGTTAGTATTTTCACTACTATCCTGAAGCATACATATAACTACAAGGTCGTTGTCGGCTAAGACTTTCTCAACATCCCTAATACTAGTATATAAGCCAAGATTCTTGACTTTAGAAGGGTTAGAGTGGGGTTCATGGGGTAGAATCGAACCCTGTTCCTTGCGGTTGTGCCTATTCTCCTCCCATAGGGCAAAAGCAGTTTTCATCCTTGCATTCTTGAATTGGACCTCACAAGGTAGTAGAGGGCTGAGAGTGTAGGTTTTGGAACCTTGCTTCACGGAGTAGGTGTTGGCAAAGTCGCAATGTTTGGCCCTTTTGTCGAACACCCATGGCCGCCCTAAAAGAAAGTGAGTGGTGGTCATAGGCACCACATCGCAGATAACCTCATTAGCGAATTGGTCAATTTCAAACAGTAGAGTGACTTGTTGAGTGACTGGGACGCCATTTTCATCACCGAGACAGTGTAAGTGGTACGGCTGAGGGTGCTCACGAGTAGGGAGAGCCAATTTATCCACTAGGTAGGTACTGGCCATGTTGATCGAGCTACTCTGTCGATCATTAGCATACATATCTTGTCATGCATGAGGCTGCGTGCTTGAAAAATGTTTTATCGTTGCGATTCATCCTTGTCAAATGCCATATCAAGGGCACGATTGAGAAAACAATGTGCCATCATGGTTAAATAGAACAACCTGCTAAGAATAAAGAACGATGAGAAGAAAATCCTCACTTCCCTGATTCCCCTTAAGTGTTTACCTAGCAATCTACACTCCCCAAGTGTATCTCTTATGTGGATTCTCTATTAAGAATTGCAGTGTGCGAAAAGTAACCAAAACTCCAATTAAAAGGACACATTATAATCCCTTGAAACCCCAATCACTACTTGCATTTGATAGAACAATCAAGTTGTTTTTAAACTACAAACCAAGCAACGAATTGAAGTGAAAAGCTAATTTAATTAGGTGAGACTATAAACCTAATTAACATGCAATTCTAGAAACTAATAGGTTAAAATATGCAAGATTGACTACAGTTCAATGAGTAGAATTCAAAAATAAAAAGATGGATATTAACCTTACACCAAATTATATCATGTATGAATTCTCTGATTTATTATGGTGCATGGGAGCCCTTTAAATAGGGGGTTGTGCACCTATGTAAAGTAGAAAAGGAATAGGAAAATAAAAGTGAAAACCAACGACAATTGGAAACCTTACAAAACCCAAAACCTAAAGGAACTAGGTTAAGGGGGAAGTAGAATTTTAGTTACCTTCCAAAATGGAGGTGGCTGAAATTCTCCTTAAGAAAATAAAAGGAAAATACAAAAAATAAAGTAATTCCTATTTCTTAAAAGAAAACATGAAAGAATTCTTTTCAAGAAACTATGAATTTGGTAATTACCTTAAAAGTAAGCAAGGGAAGTAAAACACACACACTTACACCTACGGGTGCACCTAGTGGGCTAGGGGCGGCCGAACCCTTAAGTGTGTAGGGTTTCCTTGCATGCTAATCTCCTCAGGGTTCAAGTGCTTTAATTAAATAAACACTCTTCAGAACTCTTTGGTTATCTTCTAGCTCCTTAGCATCTATGAACACCTTAACTCGCCTTTGAGTAGAAGTGATTAGGCTTGTTAAAGCTTCTTGCATCTTCATGCGTCGACTCTGAGTCATTGGTCCAATGATGTCTATTAGTAGATCCCTCTGGTATGGACTTGGATCCAAAAGAACTGTCGGCTTGGCAATGTCTTCTACAGCTAGTGGTTGATTCGATGAAGGCGTGTGGTCTATTCCTTCATCAGATAGATTGTTAGGCTACGAGATTGGGACCTATAAGTTGTAATTCTACGACTTAATATTAAAAGCTTCCACATTATTTATAAATTAGTTTCTATTGTTCTAATTGCACTACTGAATCCTGCTGCGAACCAGGCAAGCGTCCGGCCAGATCCCCGTATTGGATAGGGGGTCGGGTTGGGGCGTTACAACTCCTGTACCAAAGAAGCATTAGTTTAGTTAAGGCAACAACAAAAAACCCTGCTATGTAAAAATTAAAAAAAATTAAAAAAAGAAATTATACTAACAAAACATTATAAATGTGCTTGCTCTCTGATCATGTGTTTGCTTAAGATATAAAAAAAAAAATTGTACCAGGAATGTTAATTACAGTATCTCTTTAACTACAGGATTGTCTATCCTCTCAAGTGCTAATAAGTTGTTGGGATTGCAATATCGTTTAAATACCATTGCTACCACTACCCCCCACCTTTCTTCCGCTCCCGACCGTGCACCTCTGATGCCTCCACCGTGCACCACCATCACTACCGGCCATCAATCATCACTACACATGTTGCTAACCTACAATTTATTCTTCCCAGCAAATTATAAGTAGCCTCAAAAGAAATCTAAACCAAGAGAAGAAAGTCTATATTTAAACAACCTGTGGGTTAAGTAGAACACTTCTAAACCATGGCTACACATTGATCCTTTCCCCTGAAATTTAATTTAGAAACAGAAAACAAATCAAAATTTGTCAGATTCACCACCAGCACCACCTGTAGAACCAAGCAAAAAAAAAAAAAAAAAAATCACTTCGGCTGAACACATGAGGCATGACACGGGAAGTCGACGGTGAAGAGGCATCGGATTACGACATTGATTGCTCCCTCCCTTATGTTCTATTCGAGGGAGGGAAGATGAAAGCAGGAAAGAAGAAAGTGGAGGATGAGGAGGAGAGACAAAGGGAGAGAAAGACAGAAGAGAGGAGGAGAGAGAAATTAATCATAGGGCTGATGTGGGTTGCGTGTTTACATGCTCTGCTTATGTGTTGCCAATGTGGATTTTCACTACAAGGCAAATTGAAAAATAAGACGCTTAGCCCCCTGCACAGTACCTCGATTCGAGACTGAATCGGTCCAAAAGGTATTTCTCATAATTTTTTGCGGGGATGACCTCAATTCTTGGTCCCTCCCCGCGTGCATATACACGCTAAATTATTTATTCTGATGAGTAAAATCTCATCAGAATTCCTTATAATGGGCAGTATTGGGATAAAGGAAACCAATTCACATGTTATTCCAATCTAATCTCCATCATTAATGCTAGTGCCAAGATGAATAATTGGATTAGGTGATACTTGCCCACATTGTTGAAAAAACTTAAATAGTTAATGGCCGATATTTTTTAACTAGAATTTGGATGAATAAACTAAACATCTGTTGTTATATTGTTGGAGAATTTAAAGCTTCGAAGTCCTGTGTAGGATCAAAAGCACCATATGTATCACCATTTCAATTTATGTTGGCTCTTGCTATAGTAGAGAAGGAGATTGGATTGGTTTAATTTGACAATCATATTGATTTACTGTAGACAAAAAGAGTATTGCTGAGTAGTATAAACTATAAAAAAAAACATAAATATGATATTTTGGGCAGGGAAAAGTCGCTCTTTTGGTCCTCTTCTATACCTTCGCTACACTTTTGCTCCCTCTTCTATGTAGACTCGCATTTTTAGCCCATCTTCTTTCATGATTTGACACTTTTGGTCCCTCTAACCAGCTGCAGAAGGTTTTCCTGGTAAATTGGGGTCAATATACGATATTGAGAAAAATTGCAAAATATGTATCTCTTTTTATTTTTAGTAAATCTAACCTTTTTCAAAATTTAAAATTCTCTTTCATTTATTTATAGTTTTAAATTCTTTTATTTTTATTGATTTATCACCATTTAATTTTATTACACCTCTTTTTTTTTATAATAAAAAGTCATATTTCATTAGTCAAGAGAGAATCAATTATACAACTGTGAATAATTTGATATGATAATAATCAGATAAAAGTAGTTGAAAATAAACTAAATCAAACATATACAGATCTAAACAAGTAGTAATCCGTACAGATCTAACTAGTAGAAGAAAAAGTCACCATTGAGCTAGACAAATCACGTGCCCAAGTATGAATCCGGTATCGAATCTGCCACTAATCTTTCGATGAAAACCCCCAGTCAACTGGATATTCCTTTAATAGTAAACACCCATTTATTCATATAGGGGAGAAACTCCCTCCCGTTTATTCGGGAAGAAGATTAGAAAAGATGGAGGTTAGGGTTTAAGAGGAAGAGAGAAAGAGATAGGGAGGCTGAGTAATACACTTTAAACAAATCATAATTTCTTCTAGTTTAAATATTACTATTACTTTATCTATTTCTATTTATTTCCATAATCCCAATTCATCATCTTCACTCGTTTATAGCATCACCCTCACGCTTATTATTCAACCCTGTTATCACCACCACCACCTCCACCATCATCATCATAATTCTTCTACAAACTATGTCAATTGGGTAAGAGGCAAAACCAACACCATTGGCGATGAGTCAATCCAAAGCAAATCTAGCAAAGAAACTTATATTCAATAAACAGACAGTAATTTCATAATAAACAAAACAAACATTGTTCGGTGACCATAGAAGAAACTAAATCCACATCACATTATTTGAACATATGGCTTTGATGAATTAGCTAGTTAGAAATATTTTTTTTAAAACTACACTTTTGGGTCTATTTCAGTTATGCCAAGGGAAAAAAAAAAAAAGAAAAATGGAGGAAACTTCATTGGCAGAGATAGTGGCCGTGGCTACCTGCTACCCTCAACCCTTTCCTCAGTTGGCAGATGTAGTGGCGGTGGCTACCTGCTACCCTCACCCCACCAAAATCTTAATCCATCGCATTTACTAGAACCGCCGGAACCCAAATCCCTCGTCTTCTCTTGTCGTATTCGTTCTTGTCGCGACACCAGCCCAAAACCTTCAACCACAGCCACAACCACACCTACAATCAACCTTTCATCTGGCCACTAAAAAGACATATATAAAACATTAAAAAATACAGTATTTGTTTTTTAGGAAAACTTCAATAAATAAATAAATCCAGCAAGCAAGAAATGCTCACCAGTAAATAGTGGAAGACCACACAAACAACAAATGCTCACAAATGGTCACTATTTCAGAAAAGGAAAAAGGAAAACCACAAACAATAAATGCTCACCAGTAGATAGTTGGAAGACTGATGAGGACATCCAGGGCTAAAACAACACACATTATGAGTCAGAATCCACAAAACCAACAGGACGCCCAAATAGAAGCAAACGCCTTGGAGCAGAAAGATGGAAATGTTCAAATTGCAACTCTTCTAACTATTCTTGAAGAAGAGGCACAATTCTCCAATCCTCAATGAAGAAGAAGGCTGTTTCTTGAAGTTCTTGAAGATGCCGGAAGGTTCTTGGACTTTAAAGAAACATTTCATGAAGTTCCCTACATTGGGCCGACCCAAACTCATGGAGACCAACCCACAAGTTTCGGCCAGCCCAAGAAGGCCACAAGAAGCTGTACGGCCAGCCCACCAAGCCCACACGGCTACTTAATTAGTTAGGGTTCTTTTGTTCTTTTTACTCTTTTAGTTAGTTTCCAAAAAGGGTTCCTTCTTGATCTCTTTTTGGGAGTAGGATTTTTATTCTTTCCTTATTATTTTAAATTGTAATTCGGCTGCCACTTACCAAAAAGGGGTGACCGAAATTTCTTTTCTTTTCTTACCATTACCCACTTCTTTCCGGGTTTGGTATTGTAAAGGAAATTAACCTCTTGGTTAATTTCCAATTCTACTTCTTTTCCTTAATTCTTTTCATGACTTTTTTGGCTATTCACCTATAAATAGGGGCCGAATCCATCAATAATATTCAGAGTATTCAGATCATAAAACTTAGTGTTTGAGTACCCTCATTTTATTGCTTTATGTATTTGCATGTTGTAGTTTACATAATTGCATGAAACTTAGCTAATTAGGTTACTTGCTCTACCTAATTAATTCGCATGTTTCAAACTCTTTTCTTACACTTGGTTCGAAATTCTAAAACAAATTAGCTTAGGTTAAGTCTTTTTATTTCTCTGAATTTTCGGGTAAGAAGGAGTATTATACGAGCTTGCTACTTAATCACAAGGTCCTTGGCAACTTAATCCGCATGTGTACAACCGTCCACATCAAAGACTGTATAAGTAGGAGAAGAACCTAAAGAGACCACAGATAAAGCTGGAAATCAAAATAAGTGAGCACGAAACGATGGACCTACAAGAAAATAAACCACAATAACACAATGATTAGCAACAGAAAGGAATTAATTGAATCAGAAAATACCGAAACGATTAACCCTCTTAAATGAAAGGTAAGATCATGCAAAAAGGCCCAATAAATATCACAGGATGAACATGAGCAACCAACAACAACAATAAATACCAATCATGAGGCAGACCCCATCCAAATGTGATACACAAAGCAATAAATACACCGCAAAACAAAAAATACAAACTCAAAAACAATAAATTAAACAAACACATTGCAAAACCCAGGAACAATAGTAATAAAAATCAACACGAAAGCCTGAAAAGTGAAAATGAAATTTAAATAAATAATAAAAGAAAAATAAGAAAGAAAAAAGAACAATACCAACGGAATAGTTATGCAGAGCTCGTAAATGAAATAGTTGGTGAAAAAGACTATTTATTAGGGCTCCCCCTCACTTTTGCTAGCCATGAGATGAGATGAGATGAGATAAGATGAGATGAAGAGGAGGAAAGGTGAGAGCGTGATCCCACATCAATAGTTCCTATCGACCTATGGCGAAGAGTTTATCCATTTTTTTTAGATAATGGCAAGGGTTTTTTTTTTTTTTTTTTTACGCAGACTATGTTTCCATACCATCTAGCAAGGAGATAAATAAGAGAGCCCTTCATAATTTAACAGCTCCAAGCCACTATGAAATGGCCATCACTTCAGCACCTCCAAACGCCTCCCAATGAGAGAAATCCTATAATACATAATGCAAAAGCCAGTGAATCCATTTAAAATTTGACACCTTCCAGTTACTGTGGCCATGGCCATCACATCAGTTGAACGAAACTTCTGCCAATTGAAACTTCCATCGAGAAAAGAGAAAGAAGAAGAAAGAAAGAAGAAAGAAGATGGAATAGGATATATGAAGTGAACAAAGTTTGAGCCAGTTTCTTCCATGAATACCCCCCAGACACAAAAGAAAAGGCTCAACACAACAACAGCGATACGACGTCGTTTTACTCACTAGACCGATAATTCCCTAAAAAGACCTGCTGATTTGGTAACAAGGCTCACAAGTTTTCCGCAAAGCGAAACCTGCCTGCACTCCCCACATGGACTTCTGACCCACCTGGATCAGATGCAACACCATGCCAATTCTACCCTTGTTGGCCGAAGAATTTGGCACATTCCAAGCAACATTATAGTTCTATAGTAGATAAGCATTAAAACTGGGACTATGACTTTTGTTATGAGCATATTATACTCATGGAAATGTGAAGTTGCACTTTAAAATACTGGCGTGCATGCAATGTATACAAGAAACAAGAGGTTTCTCTATTCAAAAGAATCTCTTACACGAAATGAAATTGTAATATGCAGTTGATACTTACAGTATATTCGTTTAAATTGTTTGCTTAAAGTTGAGACTGTGATGTCAAGTGTCAACATTCCAGGGAGTATTTTTGTCTTTTCATAAATTTTTATGGTTTGATTGGTAAGAGATGGAACAAACAGTTAGTTTTAGAAACACAGGGGGCAACTAATTAGTTTTAAAAATACGGGGGATAAATAGTCAAAAGCCAATAACTAGGGGGTAAATAGTGATTAAGATTAAACAATCTTCTTTCGATTTTGTGTTGTGAAACTTTCCTCAATCTCCCGCCGCCACCGTCGCTCTCTCGCATCTCTGTCTCTCTCTCCCTCGTCGTTTACCTAGACAGCCTAAGGTTTATCTAATTTCACTCGTTATTTTAAGTCCGATTTTGGTTTTTCTTTTTTTTGATTGTTTGTATTGGTAGTGGAGAATAATGGTTTCTTTTCATGTGGTATCTATACTGATGGGATTACTTGGGATTCTATTAGTTTGATCATTTTATCTAGTGGGGTTTTCATTTTCAATATTTGGGCATTTGTAGTCAGAAAAATCTCTACTTCTGTTTTGTTTTTACAACCGCTTATGATCAGAAGGATCGAATGTTGTCTAGATTTTCATAGCTGTTGTTTCTATGGTTGTCAAAAGCTCGTACAAAACAAATTTGAAAAGAGGGAAGAAGCAACCAGAAACAGAAACCATGTCTTCAGAAAAGTGGGATAAAGAAGCCCTTATTTTTTACAACAGATATGTCTGGGATTCATTTTGTTTCATGAGTTGTAGTTCCTGTTTTTTATGAAGTGATCCATAAAAGGATCTTGCTGCTCATATCCTTTAAATTAATATCCAAATGTTAGAAGGAATAGTGACACCTTAGAGTAAGAACTAAAAACATCTGCTATTTAAGGATGAAAATGGATGTTGAAATTATTTTCCAATGTTCTAAATTTTCTTCTTATGGGTTAACTTTGTACATCATGAAGAATTAGGTAGCATAAATGTTCATGGATATCTTTCTAATTTAATTCTTAAGACTCATTTGAAATTTTTTACAAACTTGGGTCATAGTTACAGATTCTTTTCTACTTTGCTTCATAAAACATATAGTTCCTAAAATTTCTGGTGTCTGCAACTTGTTTAATAGGAGGCAAAGGGTGATTATCCAGCTCTGGCACATGTACTTGGATGCACCGCGGTATCGGAAAAACCACTAAACTGAAAGTCTACATATCCCATAAGAGCATAGGAAGAAGCTAAATCAACCATTTCCTACATTATACTAGAAAGGCATTGCTCTTCTGTTCTCTCTATTTTTTTTTTTTTTCTTTTCCTTCTTTTGTTATACTGTTATCTGCTTCTATTTTAAGTGAGGAAGGAGGGATGTTAGAGTTGAGAGTTCAAATATAGAGAATATACAGTCTGTTTTATGACATTTGAAGTTGTTTGCACATAATTAGTAACCATTTCTCTTCTTAACTTGTGCAAATCCTGTATTAAATCCTATACTTGCAGCTTGAATTATAATTTAATTGGCTATTAGCTGGGGTAGTTGCAATTATGTGAAACCTGTTGGTTCTGGGCCTTTAGTTAATCTAAATTTCAGTATTTGCTTTGTTGCTTCACTCATTTTTCCACTCATGATTGTTAGTTGTTACTATTTCAGTCTCTACATTGTTAGTTTTAACTTATTCAGAGCTTGTACCTAACGATTAAAACTTTTGTTGCACAAGTTTCAGTAAAATCTCATTAGAATTCCTTACGCTGGACAGTATTGGGATATAGGAAACTAATTCACATGTTATTCCAATCTAATCTCCATTAATGCTGGTGCTACTGGATTAGGTGATACTTGCCCGCATTGTTGAAAGAAACTTAAACAGTGAATGATCAAGATTTTTTAACAGGAATCTGGATGAATAAACTAAACATCTGTTGTTATACTGTGGAGAATCCAAAGGTTTGAAGTCCAGTGTAGGACCAAACGCACCATATGTATCACCATTTCAATTTGTGTTGGCTCTTGCTATTGTAGAGAAGGATATTGGATTGGCTCCGTTTGACAATCATATTGATTTATTGTAGAACAAAAGAGTATTGCTGAGTAGTATAAGCTAGAAAAATGCATAAATCTGACATTTTGGGCAGATACGGAGTGATCCTTATGAACTTTACAATTCGTTGTCTAAATTACACAGTTCATCATTTTCTTTGTCCTAGAGATACTGCTTATTCTTTGAAAACTTGAGTAATCTTTCTTGGTAGGGAGTTCCTTTAAGGTCCAACTATCCATGATCTATACACTACTACAAAATGGACTTTCTACGGCGGTGCTTTAACGGCGGAAAGACCAAAACCGCCATTAAAAAGAAAGTACGGACTTTCTATGGCGGTTCTATATAAAACCGCCGTAGAAAAGGACTTTCTACGGCGGTTTATTTCTAACCGCCGTAGAAAGGGATTTTCTACGGCGGTTAGAAATAAACCGCCGTAGAAAGTCACCTTTTTACGGCGGTTTTTTAAAACCGCCGTAAAAAGGTGACTTTCTACGGCGGTTAGAAGTAAACCCGCCGTTGAAAGTAGGACTTTTTACGGCGGTTTTTGAAAACCGCCGTAAAAAGTCCTACTTTCTACGGCGGTTTTCAAAACCCGCCGTAAAAAGTCCTACTTTCTACGAAGGGGTTTGAAAACCGTCGTAAAAAGGGGACTTTCTACGGCGGTTTTAGAAAACCGCCGTAGAAAGTCCCTTTCTAGACAGTTGTATTTCTAACCGCCATATAATTAAGAAATATGATGAATTTTTCTATAAAAATTGATAAATAGTATAATACATATTTATTATTAAATTTAAAAAAATTTGGGGGTTAATTTACAAAAATAGAAAAACTAGAAATCAATAGGAATAGAGGAACGGGCGGGAATTCACAATTACGGGCTTTCTACGGCGGATTTATTAAAACCGCCGTAGAAATGGACTTTCTACGGCGGTTGTAATTGAAACTGCCATAGAAAGTTACTTTCTATGGCGGTTTTAATTACAACCGCCATAGAAAGTTAATTCTATGGCGGTTTTATTAAAAACCGCTATAGAAACTTGATTTTGTTTGAATTTTTAGGGTTTCCCTTTGTTTCCATCTCCAACCAGCCGCGGCTTCCCCATGTTTCCATCTCCAGCAAACCGAAGCATTCTCTCGTTGCCGATGCCCATCCTCTTTTCGTTGGTTTTCTCTTGTCTTCCCCCGAAGTCGTTCTTCCGGTAGCGTTGATAACAAGGTCCGCTGTCACCCAACTCCGGATATGGTTTCTTAATCGGCCATCACCCACCACTTGGAGTTAATCCCCCATCATAATTTCACCACAATCGGTCCTTGTTGTGGGCTTCAAATCATAGAAAAGGTAATATAAAATAGTTTCAACTTTATTTAAGCTTTACAAATTTTATTGTTACTTGATTATTGTGATTGGCCTAGGGTTTATTATTAGTGTTAAATTCGGGTTTGGTGAGATGATGAATGATTAAATTCGGGTTTGATTAGTGTTCTATCGGTGATTATTGTATTGTTCTTACTGTTAATGATTAAATTAATTAGAATTTGATGGATGCACGCAAAATTTTTTTGAAGTTTGGTGGTTGTTCGGTTTATTAGCATGGAAGTTTTTGATATATATATTTTGAATAAAGTTGAAATATATATATATATATATATATCAAAACCTTTATAAGGTTGTTCCTACTGTTTTTAATATATATTTTTTGAATGTAAAGAAAAAAATGAAATATTAAATTTTTTTTTTTACAAATTTTTTAACTTTCTACTGCGGTTATCTTCAAAACCGCCGTAGAAAGTTAACTTTCTACGGCTGTTCGCTTAGGAACCGCCATAGAAAGTTCGGACTTTCTACGGCTGCCGGATAGATGGCGGTTCAAAAATGCCAAAAACCGCCGTTAAAAGCCCTAAAAAACCGTCATTAAAAGTCCTTTTTGTAGTAGTGATAGTTCCTTAAATGATGTTTTGATCGGGAAAATTTGTTGAAAAGAAGATAGGTGTGATCCTTTTAGTACATCCGTTTCGAGTTAGTAAATAACTCATCACTACAAATTCTTTGTGCACCCCATTTTTTTGAAAGCTTGATAGTATCATATACTATGATCTTTGTTACATATGTAAATATAAAAAATGTCTAAACTATTGTGTTAGGTTCTACCAGTTTTTCTATAGGGACTGTACATTTATTTGTGAAGTCACAAGGTTAATAAAACTAGGAGATCATTTGATGTGAAGTGATAAGGGGGGCTTAGATTCTAGATGTGGTTAATGTAAACTATTGTCAACTTAGATTTTGTTTAGAGAGTTTCAAATGCCTCTTCATTCATCGATTGTACAATACATGATGAAGTTTCCTTTCTCATGCTTCCCTGTTTGTTTGAATTTTCAAGTTTTCCTCTAGCAGAACTTTCGAGAAAAACCTCATTCATGAAGGGAAGGGGAAAGAAGGGCAGCTACACTTTTTTTAAGGTGTTAAGAAATGCTCACTGACTTACTATTTTAAGCTATTTAATAATTGTAAATTTTTTCATATTTATTTGTCCAGAGAAATCTCATAATGGGATTAAGGAAATGGAAATTAGTCTGCCAGTGTCTTTGAGAAAGTTGGCACAGTAGGGCTACGTCACTATAGAATTCTAGGAATCATCCTCCTACTTTCACAAAGAAAGACATACTCTATGGTATAATCTTGCCTAGGTAATTTATATATCTCTCTCCTCTCTCAATGGATTGTTTAATAAAGTAAGACTATGGCTATTGTGCTGAGTATATTATACTCTCTCCTATTGTGGATATTGTTCTAAAGAAGATCTAATTTATTGGAGAAGGCACAAAAATCAGAAGTTGCACTTTAAAATACTGGCTCATGTGCAATGTATACAAGAAACAGGAGGTTTTTCTATTCAATAGAATCTCTTACATAAAATGAAATTGTGAATTTTGTTGAATCTGTTTCTTGTTGTTAACTGCCCATTCCTCATACCTTTGTCGGTTGCATGGACATTCTACTTTTGAGTTGTATGTACCATGTAATCTCTCAGGTTATGTACTTCTTGTTTATGTTTTGAATTTTCTAAAAGAAAAGGAAGGATGGAGGGGAGAGGATAGCACAAGTGACAATTGAACCCTCTTTCTTTAATGAGGGAAGATGTCTTTTAACTACTAGTCTACATCCAGATATTATACTAGTTAGCTACATTCCTATGATAATACAAGTTTATTTGACCTCTCAAACAAAGAAATTGAACTTGAATTGGAGTTAGAGTTATATTGCAATTTTTTATTCATTTTTGGAAGGATTCTTCCATATCATAATAGTTCTAATTCCCTGGAATCAAATTTCTATAAACATGCATAAGTTTGTACCATTTAAGTAGAGCAGCATCATGCCCCACTGGGAAATACTTTTCAAGCTTAAAGGTGTCTTTGTGACTAACTAGATTAACAAGATTTCCTTTGGAAAACCATTATAAGTTATTTTCTTGATTGTTTCTCCTTGCTATTTAGATTAGTTCAATTTGTTTCTTATTGTGTTGGGTGACATCATTTTCAAAATTTCCTTTTTTATTTACACAAGAATTGAAGTGATAATGGTACTGGTTGATCCACTGACATAGGGGTAGAAAGTAAAACACCAATAACACAGGGGGGTTCAATGTGATTAAGCCTAAAAAGAAATTAGGGCAAAATTCAGTAAAAAAAATCCATCTCCTCCCACACTTCACCAATACTACACGCCTTTTTCCTGTCAAAATATAAAGTTCATGCTCCTTTCTCCTGAAATCTGTAACTTCTATCTTCTCTTTTCCCTTTGTATAATCTAAACCCCATGCTTTTCCTCCCAAAATTTTGAATCCATCGCTTTCTTTTTCCTCAACTGAACCAAGGTCACTTTTTTACTCCCAAAATTCTGGACCCACATATTAGAAAACTTCTCACTCAAAAACAATACTTACTCCTTTTAATCGAAAGAAAAGGAACAAAGAAGGAAGCCTGAACAAGGAAATAAAGGAAGAGGCGGTAAAACCCCAAGGTTCTGATGATTCACTAAAGGAATTTTATCCTGAGAGGTATTTCTTGTTAATTAGATAGTTAGCTTTTAACCGATGAATCGTGCATGCATGAAAATGAAAAATGTGTAAGTGAAAACTAGATAGGAAGAATTTGTGGTAACTAGAGATAAAAGATCCAAACTTGAGGTTATTTGTTGGATTAGAATCCATGATCCCTGACTAGAAATAGGTTTGTCTATCTATGGGATGTGTTGAAAGTGGTTATTTGATGAAACATATATGGGAATGCGTTGGGTATTTTTGAAGATTAATTAGGTTCTGTTTTGCAAAGTAGATTTGTAAATTTTATCTATATGAGAATCTTTTTTTGTCTTGTCTGGGAACTTTAGTTCATGAAAACTATTGTTATAGTTTGGATATGTGCAATTTGGAATGTTGTAACTGCATTTAGAGTGGGAATTATCTTTGGAATTGTTGGAAATATGTCTTAGTTGCATTTTGGAATGTTACAACTACATTTAGAGTGGGAATTATGTCTGTGATTGTTGGAAATATGTCTTAGTAGAGTTGAACATAGGATTATTTTTTATTTGGGCATAATCGCGATGTCTAAAACTTTCTGGAAATCTTTTGAACCACAGGGGCATCCCTGACTTCCTTCTTGGCACTCCCGCGGTGAGGACATTATTCTGATTCCATATTTACATATCTCTTGGCTAAGAGTCTAATCGTTTTCTCAATGTATCCTCTACGTCTTCTTAGTTAATTAGAGAAGGTTAGTGGACCTACTTACTTTATCAATAATCGGAACTAATAATTTTACGGGTGTGCGAGTTTAAAGAGATTTAGAATGGTAATTACCTTTAGTTTCCAATGAATTTGAGATTTCGATTATTAATTATTATGATGTGTGTTTTGAAGTAGATATATTACTTTGTGGTCGTAAAGGTTGAATTTTTTTAATATTATCATTGTATTGGATTTTTCCCTTCAAATTCAAGCGGCACAACATTTTAGCATGACCTAACTAATTGAAAACTTGATTGTTATATAGATGTAGTCTTTTGAATATTTTACATATAAATCATCATTTGAAGAGGAAGTTCATTACTGCTACTTGTTTATCTGCTTCGAGATTGAACTCTTTAATCGTTCCTACTATTAGTTGTTATGTTTATAGGTCCATTAATATCTTGTAACATTTATATTCCTAGGTTCTTTCTTATTCTTGCACATTCTGAACAATATCTTTGTGCTAGTAATGAATGTTAATATATGATTTTGGAGAACTTCTTTAGCCTTATCATACTAATGTAGATTGACCCTTGTACCCTTGTATTTGACATATTTCTGAGCTCGTGAAGTGGTCATGAGCTTTTGATAATTTGGTTGAGGACTTGTGGCTTGTTAACTTTGTTACTTGAGATTACAAATAAATAGGTCGTGTGTTGGCCTAGGAGGAAGGTTTATGCTTATTCTTAATGAATAATGGTGAACTAATCCATTTTATATGCTACAGTTTGTGATGAGACATGCTAACAAGGACTGCTCATACAGGTTTAATTGATTGGTAAAGTAAAACTTGAGTCACCAGTGAAATGCGTATTTCTTAGAACAATCATTGCCACAACTTGTATAATTGCTTTAGCATCACTACCTTATATTGCAAAGGATAAAAGATGAAGAAAAGTTACTTGAAGACACAACCTGGTGAAACAGTTAAATGAATGGAAGGAGTTTAGATTTTTTCTGTTGGAGTTGAGATGGGGCATAAATGATCTCTTTCCTAATTATCCTTGTTGGCAAATGTTGTTGTTATCTAGATGAATTTTATAACTATCATTTATGCATTTTGCTTTTGTTGATTGCATTTCACTATTGCTTATGCTGTGCAAATATATGTGTTGTGATAATACAAGAGCTGCATTGTTCATGTGTTTATATTTTTTTGTTGATTTCTTTTGAGTGTCAGGTTGGTGAGATGAACAACATACAATCAAAGGATGCATCGAAAAAAGCACCCATGCCTCCATTAGTGAAGTTTAAGAGGGCATTCAAATTGGTAAAACTGGTTTTAACTTATCGTACACTATTGAATTTAAATAAAAATAATTGGCATATTCTTGGCACTTGCAAGGATTGAAATTGGGCAGACCTTATAAAGTTTGCCAAAACTTTATTGTATAGATTGACGCATTGAGCTTAATTATGAATATACTTGATGTCACACCATCACCAGAGTTCCAACTGTCCAAGAGTGTAGAAAATTTTCTGTTGAGCTTCTCTCCTAAATGTAGATGAACTTTAAGAGGTTGTTTTATTTTTATTGTGTTTGTTACTTGCAGGCTGAAGAATGGGTCAATAAGATGAGTAACTTGGATGAGGATAATAAATCAAGCAAAGTTAAAATAGAAAGTCATCCTCTAGGTGAGTGAATGTGATGCGCAAAAGTGACTCCAAGTTGAACTAGAACACACTAATCTCTGAGGATCTTGCAGGTTGGGAGTTGGAGCAATAGTTCTACGTGAACAAAAAGTTCGTTCAAATGACCCGGTTGAAAGAAGATTAAAGCCAAACTGGGAACTCATAAAGCAAAAGTTTCCAAGACTGCTGAAAAACCTGCGGAGCCTACAAAAGGTGGGAGTTTTCATGAAGACAGTGATGACGATGAACCTGAAAGCAAAAGCAAAGTATTTGAGAGAAAAAGACCTGTAGATTGGACCGCAAGTTTACAGGCAAAGAAAAAACATAGATAGCTTAAGAGGAGAAACTGATTCTAATCTTCTTGTTCGCATGTCCTTCTCTTCTGCCTTTTGAAATGGCAGAGTTCATTTCAAATGTTGCATAGCTATTGGTCGCAACATGATAATTTTATTTTGCCCTTAAGAAAACGGGAGGAACTAACTTTAAAAGTTACAGCTTGAAAAGAAATTTTGATGATATATTGTCATTTCAATGTTGTTGTTTTTTGTTCACAATGCCTTCATGTAGACGTAAAAGGTTGGAAGGAAGAATTAGTAAAGTAATTTTGATATTCTTAACTATGTTTATAGTAAGGGCATTGTAATTATTTTGCTGCTTTGCTAATGGTTTGCGTATGCTAATGTCTGCTCTTTTACAATGGTAACTAATAAGATGGATAAAGACACAAATAGAAAACAATGTACAATGAGTTATTTTGATGAATTGGTACTAGAAGAATTTGTTTCTTTACATTCTTATCCTCCAAAGTTCAGGATGGAAACCAATTCATCTGATCTACTGCTTTGTCTATAAACTGCAAAGTACAGCAGTACCATGTTCTAATAGCCCCGCTTGGTATCAAATTTGGGTTCAAACCTTGGTTTGGATTGTAATTTTAAAATATTAAACTGTACATTTGGAATGTAAAAAGGTGTATTGAAAAAGTAGAAAAGTTTATTGAAAAATAGGGAGAAAGACTTATTGGGAATGATGAGAAATTATTATTAAATACAAAATGAGTTTCAAACCTTGGTTTGAACTATGTTTTCAAATAGAGCTAAGTATTTGAATAATTTATCCGTTACAGAAATTATTCAGTTCATTCATCGCACCACATAAGTTAGCATAATCAAATATACATGGAGGGTGAGCGCTATTTTCTTAAGAGAATAATGAATTTGTAGAGGTTTTAGAAATAAGATGCACTATTTTTAAGCATGCACAATCAGATAGGCCATAGGTTATAGATGTAACATTCGCATTGCAACCAACATCTTTGAGAACAATTGCTTCTTGACAAAGGTCTAACATTTGATATAAAAGTGTTATAAGAATTAATGTAAAAATGCATTCAAATAGACATTCAAACTATATCTAATTAAGAGCCAGAAAGCCATGGTCAAACAAAGCCGTTAACTGCACAAGTAGTAAGTGAGACTTTTTTTTTTTCTCTCTCGTAATTTAATGTCATTTAAGGTAGTCGGGATTGGAGTTCAACACAAGATCGATTTTAAATATAGGATCAAAATGTATAGGATTGGATCCTTAACATTATAAATCCTACTATTATTTTTTTCTAACTTTCGTCCCATGTATATCCACTTTAATTGATTTAGTTCTAATATTTGAAGTCAACTTTTTTGTATTTGACTTTTCCAAACTAAACATTTTTGTCCCGTGTTTTCCGAATGGAAATTAAATATGAGGAAAATGTTCATTTTAACATAGTGTTATGCCATGCGGCCAAATATTTCTGTAACATTGTATTGTGTCTAAAATAAACCCTCAATGTTTTATGTTGTGTCTAAAAGTACTTTCAAAATTTACAAAATTAATCCACATTAACCAATCTCCATTACTGTGAATGTACACGTAGAGGGAAAAAATTGTTTATATTGTAAACTCCGGGGGTTTATTTGAACTCAATATAACATTAGGAGCTTATTTGGACTCAAGAGTAAAACATTAGAGATTGAAATAAATTTATTCTTGTTAAATATGCATATTGACACTCTTATGACCATTACTATCAAGGACAATTTTGTGCAAATATTTATCTATCCTTTCAACAACTAACCAATATTTAGAAAAAATTACCCTTGATTATAACAGTAGTGTAAACGTCAGTATACATATTTAACATATTCCATAAAATCGAGATGGTAATATACCAAAACATTCAATTTGTAGAAGTGAAGAGACTAAATGAATTGGTTGCAAATGTTAGAAACCAAAATAATTAAAGGCAAATGTTATTGGCAGAGCAGAAATTAGGATACAGAGCAACAGCTTGTATTAATATTTTCCAAAATTACCCTTTATTAATCAAAATACGGTGAATATCTACTCTTTTATCTCCGCCTCATCGCATCTATTCTCTGCACCGGTTATACCTTCCTCTCAGTTTTCTTTTTCTTCTGTGAACAACTAATCTCACAAAATCCTTCTGAAATTTTATCACCTCCATCCAGCTCAATTCCTAAGGCCGATGGCTTTGGTGAAAGTATTCTCTGTTTACAAGACAGTGCTGAGAACCCTTAGACTAGAGGGACTAATTATGCAATTGGTTTATAAGTTTATGCTAGGCTCAATTGTGTCTGAAGTGTTTGATTCCTTGTATACTAATAATTTCTGATCTTTTTCAGATTTTGTCAGGAAACCAAAGTAGGAGAACAGGAGGGGATGCCAACAAAGTCATAATCTACCATTACCAAATTAGCTAAAATAGAAGAGTAGTTGACACACAAATTAAATTCGATTTCTAGGACCCCAACCAAAAGAAAATGCAGCCAAAAAGTATACTAGAAGCCTCTCTGTCTACAGACTGTTGGCATTATGTTCAAGGGTGGAGGAATTATGTACATCAGTGTGCAGAGAAGGAGGAGAAACCAAAAAAAAAAAAACCATCGAAGAGAAAACAAATCCCAAATTGCAATAATCCCACGGTCCCACCATAGCCACCACCGCCGTCCACCTTTTCAATCGCAGCCACCACCATTACCGTTATTAACCTTCGAGGTGAATTCTAACTCCAAAATGTATTACAAATCATACACAAGTTTTTTCTGTAAATAATAGTTTTTTATTCCTAAATTTCAAAAATATGGACAATTTTTGGGGATTTTCCAATTTAGTGGAAGTGAAGTTGGGAACTTCACTTCCTTTGAAAATAGGTCTTGGAGAAAATTTGTAAGGAAAAAAAAGTTCATAACTTCGCTTTCTTTAGAAATAGGATGAGTAAATTTGTAAAGAAAGCAAAGTTGTGAGGCAAAAATTTCCAAACAAATTCGCTTTCTTTGAACATATTTTAGCACAATCAGTTCCATAAACTGAAAAAGTTCAGATTCTATAGTGATAATTATTTTGAATTAAATATCATTGATTGGCTACAAAAATTATAGCACCAAGATCTAAAAGCTCAATGAAGTTTCAACTTAAGACATGGTTACTCAGTGCAAACAGGAAAGCATAATTATATTCCCATCCCATGTTTTCCAAAGAAATCGAAGTTGTTAACTTCACTTTCTTTGGAAATATTCGTCCCACCTTATTTTCAAAATAATCGAAGTTACCAACTTCGCTTTCTTCACAGATTTTCGCCCCACCCTAGTTTCAAAGAAATCGAGGTTCGCGGCTTCGCTTTCTTTACAAAATTTTGCCCCATCCTATTTCCAAATAAAGAGAAGTTGTGAACTTCGCTTTCTTTACAAATTTCCGCCAGGACCTATTTTCAAAGAAAATGAAGTTCCTAACTTCACTTTCCTTGCAAAGTTCCACCAGGACCTATTTCACTTTCTTTACAAATTTTTGCCAAGACCTATTTTCAAATAAAGTGAAGTTCCCAACTTTACTTTCACTAAATTGAAAAATCCCCAAAAATTATCCCTATTTTTGGAATTTACGAATAAAAAACCATTATTTATGAAAAAAAAACTCTACACCAACACTATCTCTAAAATATAGGCAAAGGCATCCGACGAAAAAAATGACAGAGGCAGTATGCCGCCAGTACCTTTGCCGAGACGATGGATTCGAGGATAAATCCATAGATAAGAAGCGATAGAATGGAGGGAGAGAAAGGAAACAATAAGGTGCAAAGAAAATAGTGAGTGGGTACTTTTTAATAGTAAAGGTCAATTTAGGAAGAAGGGTAATTAATTGTTCTGGATCCTAATTTTATCTCAGGCAATAATATCAATCATAATTCAAATGGCATATGTAGGGAACAAAAATTAAAGTTTACTCGGTATACTTCATAATTATATGTTTTTCCTCAGATATATTGCACTCGAGGCAAGGGCCATTTATTTCAATTAATTTATTTGAAGTTAAAAGTCAATAAACTTTTAATTAAACTTAATTAATTATTCATATAATTATATATTTTTCTAATGCGCACACACACACACACACATATATATATATGTATTATAATTCAAATAAATTTCATTATAAGATATTTATAAGTACTCTACTCTTATATTTGTATCTAGGATCATGATAATTTTAATAAATTTAAATTGTAGAATCGTAGAATAGGTTCAAATCGGAATTCCGAATGCCACTGTATTACTTATTACAATTTCATAATGCGTATCCCAACATCTCCAACCCATATTCCCCTAATTTGGGGCAAAATCCACACCAAACAGTTCCAAACTCTACCACAAATTCTACACTAAGTAGGAGCTGGTGAATAGTATTGTCCCAAGTTGGGACAACACTATTCATGTCACTCTTTCTTTTTCCAATCAAACTCTTCTATAAGCTAATTTTTTGAAAGATTTAAGTTTCATTATTAAATAATTATATACTCAAATAATATACATTTTCATATTTAAATTATTTTAGCTCAGTACTGTAAAATATTAAAATTTATTGGAGGTCGTTTATGATTTTTTAATAAAATTTTTACACTTATTTTATTTCGTGTTTTAAATTTTAAATACTTTGACTTGGTTTGTATAATATTTTATAGAAACAAATTTGCTTCTATTATTATATTATGTATTTTTTGTACTTTTTAAAAGTAGTTAGTTTTGCTTCCTTTTTTTTCAAATTGTATTTAGAGTAATTGTTTAATTCTTTTAATGATATTAGGTAATTTTATTTTGTGTTGGAAATGGCGCTCTATCTAAGCAAGATGGTAGTAGGTGGGAAGCTTCTGGCTCTGCTCCTGCCTTTCTCGTTGCTTCTGTCTCTAGCTTACTCTGCTACTGTCACTTCCACTGCGGCTACTTGCTTTGCTACTTTATGTAGTGCTACTTTGATGCGGGCATCCAAAGTCAAGCAACAAGTCAAAGTCAAGATACAAGTGATTCCGGAGAAGCTAAGGAGGAGGTTCGAGTTCTACATCGAGGCCCGACAATGTTTCAGGATCCAAGCCCATATCAGAGGGATCCACTTGTAGACATCACTGGGCCCATGACTAGAAGCAGAGCGAAGAAGGTTCGAGACGCACTCAACAATCTTGTTCAAGCTTGCCATCAGGATGCTCAGCTGATTGTAGAAGCACACGCCTTGGAGCAAAAGGGAGGAAATGTTCAAATTGCAACTCTTCTAACAATTCTTGAAGAAGAGGTGCAATTCACCACTTCCCATTGAAGAAGAAGGCTGTTTCTTGAAGTCTTGAAGATGCCGGAAGGTTCTTGGGCTTTAAAGAAACAATTCATGAAGTTCCCTACACATTGGGCCGACCCAAACTCATGGAGGACCAGCCCACAAGTTTCAGCCAGCCCAAGGAGTCCACAAGAGCAGCCGCACGGCCAGCCCAAAGAGAAAGCCCACACGGCTCCTTAAAATTAATTAGGGAATTTCTTGTAAATTAATTAAGTTGTTTCTTTTAGTTTTTAAGTTAGTTTCCAAAAAGGGTTCCCTTATTCTTTTTGGAAGTAGGATTTTATTCTTTTCCTTATTTTTAGTTTACAATTCGGTTGCCACTTGTTAAGGGTAAAACCGAATTGTCTTTTCTTTTTTCTTACCATTCCTACTTCTTTCCGGGTTTGGTATTGTAAAAGAAATTAACCTCTTGGTTAATTTCCAATTCTACTTCTTTTCTTTTTCTAATTCTTGTACTGTTTTTCAGCTGCCCTTCACCTATAAATAGGGGCCGAATTCTTCAATAAAAAGTTAAAGTATTCAGATCATAAAACTTCGTGTTTGAGTACCCTCCTTTTATTGCTTTATGTATTTGCATGTTGTAGTTTACATAATTGCATGAACTTAGCTAATTAGGTTAATTGCTCTACCTAATTATTCGCATGTTCAAAACTCTTTTCTTACACTTGGTTCGAATCTAAACAAATTAGCTTAGGTTAAGTTCTTTTGTTTCTCTGATTTTCGAAAGTAAGTTAGAAGTGTTATACGAGCTCGCCGCTTAATCACAAGGTCCTTGGCAACTTAATCCGCATGTGTACAACCGTCCACATCAATTGGTATCAGAGCCAGGTTGTGGTTTCGTGGCTGGAGGAGGTCAACCGACCAACTCTTTTCCAGGTGTTTTCTTTTCCTTATCTTGAAATTTTGGATTAGAACTCATCTTCTTGGGGAAAATTTTTCTTTCAAGCTTTTAAAATTTTTCGATTTTGTGCTGTTTTCCTATCTTTAAAAATCAAAAAATTTGTTTAGAAAAATCGCAAACCCTTGCTGCAATTTCAGAATTAAAATTCGGACTCTAGAAACAAGTTAGGGTTTCGGCTGTAGCGACACTAGGGTTTCGGATTCTGCTTCAATTTTTCCGTCGCTAAATCTGCGACGCTAGGGTTTTGCTGTTTTCGTTGCTAGGCTTTGCGACACTTGTCTATCCCTTCTTGTGCTCTCCTTGTTGAAAATTGTGAGTTTTGCGGTTGATGTTAAGCAGCTCACTTGTTTGCGCATTGTAACATTGCATGCTCTAGTTTGGGATACCTTCTTTTGAATTCTTGAAAATATATTGAATTCTTGATTTTGTATCCTTGTGCTGCTAAGATTATCCCTGGGATTAGGTTAGTAAATCAAAAATTGAATTTGCTAGCCCTAGGGTTTTTGCTTGATTGAAATCGCATATTGCTGAAATTTGATACTGTTTTCGGTCAATTAAGGGGATTAGAAATCGCAATTAGGGTACTGTTTTGCATATTAGAAGAATTAAGAATTTGTGGGGATTGGTTTCTTAATTGCCTATTGGGTGGGTGATCTCTTCTTCGAGTAGTTTTAGGACTTTCCTGAAGTCGTTTCAACTCTGCTAATTTTCTTTGATTCTATTCAATTTTGAATTACCCTGCTTTCTATTGCCTAGTTATCTTTTCGTGCTACCTGGACATTTGCTCTTGAATTATAGTTTGGATTTTGTCATCGTGCACACTCATCTTTTCTGAAATTTGAGGGCTTAACCCCGAAATTTCCTGTTGTGTACTTTATATCTAAACTATATCACAAAATATCGTTTTGCGAAAAGATATTTCAAAATTAGAACCAAGTGTCTAATTTTTGCGAAAATTTGCTTCTTTTCTTAAGTGTCATTGCTTTTGTGTGAATTGCTGCTTGCCTAATACATTTATCAATACCAGGAGGTAGATTGGTAAAAGGCTTGAGTGAACACATTATACAGGGCGCCACCCTAGAGCGAAACACGGGGTTTGTGTGTAGCTGTTAGGTGGGAAACACTTGGGGGAATAAGGGGGTAAGGTTATTTCTCACTTTTCCTTATTCTTAGCAGACAGGTTTTCGCTTTCTTTATCCAATGTCAGGCGGAGGTGCTCCTAACCCTTTGGGGAACGAGCAAATCCTGGCTGCAATTGCACAACTATCCGCGCGATTTGCTACACTCACGGAGGAAGTCGCTGAACTCAGGACTGAACGGGAGCAACGCCGCACAGACTCAGACGACGATGTGGCCGCACCTGGCACCAACGCCGCAGACCAGCCTTTCACAGGCCTCAGTCAGTGCAAGACGACCGTCCCGCCCTTTGCCGGAGGCACGAATCCGGAGGACTATCTCGACTGGGAGATGAAGATGGAGCGCATTTTTGAACTTCATGCGATCCCGGAACATAAGAAAGTCCAACTCGCAGTGGTCCATTTCACAGACTATGCCCTAATCTGGTGAAATCAACAAATGGATCAACGCAGAAACACGCATCCCATACGGGCCCGTGCTCCACCTCTCTCGTGGTTTAATTTGACTACATCTATGCGTAGGATTTTTGTACCGGATTACTATTTTAGAGAATTGTATAGAAAGTTACATACTCTTGTACAGGGTTCTATGTCTGTAGATGAATATTATAGAAAATTAGAGATGGCAAAAATTAGGCTAATGTACAAGAAGATGAACCCGCATCTATGGCTCGTTTTCTTAATGGTTTAAACAGGGGTATTGCTTTAGCTGTTGAATTGCAGAATGCTACAACTCTGACAGACATGCTGCACAAAGCTCGGGTCATGGAGGAGTACCTGAAGTCCGTTCCACCAATCCGGACACCTACCAGCGCCCCACCAGCTTGGCGCAAGAACCCAACCTACCCTCCACCAGCAAGAAGGCCGATCCAGTCAGAGAGAAAAGCCATAGTCCCTGTTTCCGCCACCCCTTCTTCATCACAGTCCAGGACGCCATCAACTCCCAGACAGTCCATCAGCAACGTAACTTGCCACAAGTGCTCAGGCCGTGGTCACTACATGCGTGACTGTCCCAACATCCGGAAGGTATTATTGGGCCAAGATGGTGAGTACATTTCAGAGGATGATGAAGAAGATCCAACCGTTGACCCTTCCCAGGAGTTAACTGACAGCACTCCGTCTGCACCAGTGGAGCAATTCGAGTTCCTCGAGGAAGATCCCTCTCAGAATTTGGTTACTCGCACTCTGACTACAGCTACTGTCCCAGACACCACTCAGCGGACAAACATCTTCCACGCCAGAACAAAGGTAAATGGAAAGTTGTGTGTTCTGATAATTGATGGAAGGAGCTGCACAAACGTTGCTAGTGAATACATGGTTGACAAGCTGAAGCTTCCTGTCATCAATCATCCACGTCCTTATTGGCTACAATGGCTCGACAGCTCAGACGGCTACAAGTCACTAAGCAGGTAAGCGTACCATACGCTATCGGTAAGTTCGAATCCACTGTTTTATGTGATGTTCTGCCAATGGAGGCTTGTCACATTCTACTCGGACCACCATGGCTCTTTGACCTGAAGGCAACACATGATGGGGTCGCCAACACTTACTCGGTCTGCCAGGAGGGCAAGATCCACACGTTCCTACCAATGCCGCCGACTGAAGTGCGATCCGAAGCAGTTCGCATGAAGGAGTCCATCGCAAACTGGGGAGCTGAAAGGCGCCAAGCGAAGGGTAAGGGGAAAGAACTTGTAAAGGGTAGTAAGGCGAACTCTGATAAGCCTGATCGGGACAAAGTTAGAAATAGTTGTTTTGCAACAAAATGAGAGATAGGTCAAGTGTTAGACAGCAATGATGATGTACTGGTTTTAGTCTGTAAAGATAATTGTGCTAACCCTGACGATATCCCTCGGGATATCCTTACAGAAGTCGAATTTTTGTTGCAGGCATTCGCTGATGTTTTTCCAGAAGAGTTGCCGCACGGTCTGCCGCCACTTCGAGGAATTGAACATCAGATTGACTTCATCCCTGGCGCGCCTATACCAAATCGGCCTGCTTACAAAGCAAATTTGGAGGAAACGAAGGAGCTGCAGAAGCAAATCGACAAGCTATTGGCACATGGTCAGGTAAGGGAATCTCTAAGTCCTTATGCTGTACCTGTTATTCTAGTCCCTAAGAAAGATGGTACATGGAGAATGTGTATGGATTGTAGAGCTGTAAATAAGATAACAATCAAGTATAGGTATCATATCCCTAGGCTTGATGACATGTTAGAAGATTTACATGGCTCCACAATTTATACAAAAATAGATCTTACACAGGGCTATCATCAAATTCGCATGAGGGAAGGGGATGAATGGAAAACTGCTTTTAATACTAAATTTGGTTTATATGAGTGGTTAGTCATGCCCTTTGGTCTCACAAATGCACCTAGTACTTTCATGAGGTTAATGAATCATGTGCTTAGAAAGTTTATAGGTAAATTTTTTGTTGTGTATTTTGATGATATTTTGATCTATTCTAAGGACTTCAATTCGCATGTTGAACATCTTCGTTTGGTTTTAATTGAATTACGTGCTAATCAATTATATGCCAAGATGCAAAAGTGTACTTTTTGTGTTTCGGAGGTTGTTTTTCTTGGTTTTGTAGTCTCAACAGAAGGTGTCAAAGTTGAGGATGCCAAGGTGGAGGCCATTAGGGATTGGCCGCAGCCAACTTCGGCCGCACAGGTTCGGTCATTCCATGGATTGGCTGGATTCTACAGACGGTTTGTGAAGGACTTTTCCACTAAAGCTGCGCCTCTCAATGATCTTTGCAAGAAGAATGTTCCTTTTGTATGGGGGCAGGCTCAGGAAAACGCCTTTACTGTTTTAAAGCATGATCTCACTCATGCACCTGTTTTAGCATTACTTGATTTTGATAAAGTGTTTGAACTAATGTGTGATGCATCAGGTGTTGGAATTGGCGCAGTTCTCATGCAGGAAAGAAAGCCTATCGCCTTTTTCAGTGAGAAGCTAAAAGGGGTTGCCTTAAATTATCCTACATATGATAAGGAGCTCTATGCTGTTGTCCGTGGCTTTGAGACTTGGTCGCATTATTTGATGTCTAAAGAATTTGTTGTTCATAGTGATCATGAGTCTCTTAAGCATTTGAAAGGGCAAAATAAATTAAATAGACGTCATGCTAAGTGGGTTAACTTTATTGAGTCTTTTCCTTACATTATTAAGTATAAGAAAGGTAAAGATAATTTAGTTGCTGACGCTCTATCTCGCAGGTATGAAATTCTGACAATTTTAGATCATACTTTGTTAGGATTCGCATATCTCAAGGGTTTATATGCTTCTGATGTCGATTTTGCTGATTTGTATAAAGCATGTGAATCTGGTGCATTCCAAAAGTACTATAGACAGGATGGTTTTCTGTTTAGGGAAAATAGGTTATGCATCCCTCGTAGTTCCACTAGGGAATTACTGGTTCATGAAGCTCATAGTGGGGGTCTTATGGGTCATTTTGGTGTGCATAAAACACTTGAACTGTTGCATGAACACTTTTATTGGCCGCATATGAGAAAGGATGTACAGAATGTTTGCACACGTTGCATTAATTGTTTGCAAGCTAAATCTACTTCTAAACCCCATGGACTTTACACGCCTTTGCCTGTACCTTGGACTAACATTTCTATGGATTTTATTCTAGGGCTTCCGAGGACGCAGAAAGGTAATGATTCTTTATTTGTCATTGTTGATCGGTTTTCTAAAATGGCGCATTTCATTCCTTGCAGGAAATCAGATGATGCCAGACATGTAGCTGAGTTGTTCTTTCAGGGAATAGTTCGGTTGCATGGGATACCACGCACAATTGTGTCAGATCGCGACGTCAAATTTCTAAGTTATTTTTGGAAGACTTTGTGGTCCCGCCTCGGCACAAAACTGTTGTTTTCGACTACAAGTCATCCACAGACGGATGGTCAGACGGAAGTCACCAACCGAACCGTTGGCAACCTACTCAGGGCGTTAATTCAGAAGAATCTCAAGCGTTGGGAAGAAATCTTGCCGATTGCAGAGTTTGCATACAACCGCACCAAGCACTCTTCAACAGGGTTCTGTCCATTTGAAGTTGCCTACGGCTTTACTCCTTTGACGGTGATGGATCTCATTCCTTTACCGCCCAAGGAACAGGTTAATCCAGATGGTGCAAAGAAAGCTGAAGCTGTGCAACGCATACATGCTAAGGTTCGAGCTAATCTGGAGAAGACGTATGCCAAAGTCGCCGCCAATGCAAACCAACAGCACAAGGCTGTGGACTTCGAACCAGGCGACTGGGTTTGGGTTCACATGAGGAAGGAACGATTCCCTGCTGCAAGAAGGACCAAACTCCATCCAAGGGGCGATGGACCTTTTCAGATCGTTTCCAAGATTGGGCCTAACGCCTACAAACTCGATTTACCAGGTGAGTATGGTGTTAGTTCTTCCTTTAATGTTGCTGACTTGTCTCCTTTTACTCATGAACAGGATGCTGATTTGAGGTCAAATCCTTTTCAACCGGGAGGGGATGATGCGGGCATCCAAAGTCAAGCAACAAGTCAAAGTTAAGATACAAGTGATTCTGGAGAAACTGAGGAGGAGGTTCGAGTTCTACATCGAGGCCCAACAATGCTTCAGGATCCAAGCCCATATCAGAGGGATCCATTTATAATCATCACTGGGCCCATGACCAGAAGCAGAGCGAAGAAGGTTCGAGACGCACTCAACAACCTTGTTCAAGCTTGCCATCAGGATGCTCAGCTGATTGTATAAGCACACGCCTTGGAGCAAAATGGAGGAAATGTTCAAATTGCAACTCTTCTAACAATTCTTAAAGAAGAGGCGCAATTCACCACTTCCCATTGAAGAAGAAGGCTGTTTCTTGAAGTCCTGAAGATGCCGGAAGGTTCTTGGGCTTTAAAGAAACAATTCATGAAGTTCCCTACACATTGGGCCGACCCAAACTCATGGAGGACCAGCCCACAAGTTTCGGCCAGCCCAAGGAGTCCACAAGAGCAGCCGCACGGCCAGCCCAAAGAGAAAGCCCACACGGCTCCTTTAAATTAATTAGGGAATTTCTTGTAAATTAATTAAGTTGTTTCTTTTAGTTTTTAAGTTAGTTTCCAAAAAGGGTTCCCTTATTCTTTTTGGAAGTAGGATTTTTATTCTTTTCCTTGTTTTTAGTTTACAATTCGGCTGCCACTTGTTAAGGGTAAAACCGAATTGTCTTTTCCTTTTTCTTACCATTCCTACTTCTTTCCGGGTTTGGTATTGTAAAAGAAATTAACATCTTGGTTAATTTCCAATTCTACTTCTTTTCTTTTTCTAATTCTTGTACTGTTTTTCGGCTGCCCTTCACCTATAAATAGGGGCCGAATTCTTCAATAAAAAGTTAGAGTATTCAGATCATAAAACTTCGTGTTTGAGTACCCTCCTTTTATTGCTTTATGTGTTTGCATGTTGTAGTTTACATAATTGCATGAACTTAGCTAATTAGGTTAATTGCTCTACCTAATTATTCGCATGTTCAAAACTCCTTTCTTACACTTGGTTCGAATCTAAACAAATTAGCTTAGGTTAAGTTCTTTTGTTTCTCTGATTTTCGAAAGTAAGTTAGAAGTGTTATACAAGCTCGCCGCTTAATCACAAGGTCCTTGGCAACTTAATCCGCATGTGTACAACCGTCCACATCATACTTTAGGCTCTACTACCTTTGCTGCTATAGGATTTGGGACTAGGCCTTATGCTGCTGCTGGTGGAGATAGTGGTGGGAAAGCTGGTTCTAGATCTACTTTTCCTGAATCGACAGGATCTACTGCTCGGTCGACTGCTTCCTCTCCTGAAAACAGATAAAGATGAGAACAACATATAGACTTGATCTCTAGAAGTGTAGTTTAAGTCTCATCCAAAGCTTGTTTGGTTTAAGGGCTTAGGTGACTAAGGCGAAACTGCTCTCTAATACTAATAAAATAAATAGGGTGCTCATCCCAGCAAGCATAAAGTTTTTCTTATCCCAGAAAGAGGACTGTCTTAAAAGTCTAAAAAAGCAAGATAACTCCTCCATAGCTAACACGCAACGCCCCGCTTGAAAAAGAGGAATTTAGGAATGGACCTACCTGGGGAAAGACAAGGAAGGAATGTGGACAAGACAACAGTTTCAATGACTCTGAATTCCGGAGTGCAATAGAGAGTAGACAGCCTCAATCCTGAAAGCAAGTCAAGCAGAGAACTAATCTCTCATTGTTTTCGCACATTAAGCTCAGGAATATGTTTATTTGCTAATATGATGGCCAGGCATAGTTCAGTAAAGATTTTAAGTGGGTTCACTTGGACTATGCTATGTATGCATGATCTTTTATATTTCATAGGAGATCTTGGTCCTTTATTTATAGTTCTTGCATTAACCGGTCTGGAATTAGGTGTAGCTATATTACAAGCGCATGTTTCTACAATCTTAATTTGTATTTACTTGAATGATGCTATAAATCTCCATCAAAGTGCTTATTTCTTTATAATTGAACAAAAGCGAGGGTCTATATACTTATTTTATTTGTACTCAAATTAAATTACTTTTGTAATAAAAAGTATAATTTTAAATATATATATATAATTAGTATAAAATAAAGATATTAATAAATAAAAATACAAAAGTGGTAAAATGTTAAACTTAAGTAGAAAATAAAGATACTAAAAATTGAAAATATTTTAATAAAAATACTAAGACTTCATACATTAATTAAAAATGGTCATAAACAAGAATGATGATGATAAATCAGAAAGAGGAACAAATGGCATTAAGGGCCTGCTTGATAACCCAACTTAATGCTTAAAATTATTTGATTAAGAGATTATGATTTTTAGTGCGTTTGATAAAAAAAATCCAAACCACTTAATCGTTTAAGTACTGATTATTTTCTTTACAAAAATTTAAGCGGAAAAAGTCAGCTTATTGTTTATCTCTTAATGCCCCCACGTAATAATACTTTAAATAATTCATATTTAATTTTTGAAGCTATCCATGTTTTTTTATTCATATTAATTTAACAATAATTATTATTTTATTTTTTTCTTCATTAGCATACCACGTAGTTAAACTTTTTCATTATAATATTATCAAATAAAATTTATTTTATTCTTTATTATTATATTTTGGCATTAAAAATTTATTTAAAATTATATCATTTACGTATTATTAGGACCTGTTCGACTTCCCCCACTGTGGCAAAAAAGCCACGCCTAGATTCTTCTACTGAAGGCTTATCAAAGTACGCCTTAATACTACCCTTTACAATTTGATTACCCTTTCCCCTATCCTGTCGCTTTTCAGCTGCCCACTGGGTGATCTTGTCCTTCATCCGGACGGATTCAGCACGAACTTCCTGTGGGGAGAAAGGTAAAAGGTATGGATCTTGCCTTATTGGAAAATTGAGTAGGTGTTAGCGACCCCATCGTGTGTCGCCTTCATATTGAATAGCCATGGTCGTCCAAGCAAAATATGACACGCCTCCATGGGAAGTACATCGCAAGTTACCTATCCCTCGAACTTACCAATAGTAAAAGTTACTAACACCTGCTTTGTAACCCTGTAGCCTTCTGAGCTGTCGAGCCACTATAGGTTGTACATATGTGGATTGTTAACTGTGGGGAACTTTAGCTTTTTGACCATGTATGCACTGGCCACATTCGTGCAGCTCCCTCTTATCAGAACACATACACCCTCATTAACTTTCTGATATGAGTTGTCATGAAATGCCCCACGTTGCAAAAGTTGATTGCTAAGGAAGGATCAAACTTGAAGGTCACAAACTTACTCTCTTGATAAACTCAAAACACGTAATTTAAGTGAGATGAACCGCTTTTATTCTTAAAATTAACTAAGAGAATTACGAGGTGAACGAACAGAAATCTAGGCGGAGTAAGTAACCTAGACCCTTCTAAGTTCAGGAACTTGCAGAATTATCAATACATTGAATAATACACAAGCTCAAAAATAAATAAAGATGAGAACCCAAAGTAAAGGATAAACCTCACAATTGTACTATGAATTCTGAAGAACAAGGTTTCGGGTAACCCCCTATTTATAGGAGTTGGAAATCCAAAAACTTGCATGAAAAGAAACAAGAAAAGGAAACAAATTAAAGTGGAACCAATTACAAACCAAATTCGAAAGGAACTTGAATAAGGCAATTGTATTTTTGGTTATCTCCTTTTAATGGGAAATTCAAAAAATACAAGGAAATAAAATAGGAAAAGAAAAGTTTGAATTTGGTATCTTGAAGAGAAAATCCAAATTCAAGTTGTTAAAGAAAACTAGTAACTAAAACAAACTAGGAAACTAATAATTAAGTCAAGTTGTGAATAGTTTATGGTAACTTGACTGAACTATAATTAAAATCAAGAAAGGAATAGGAAAACATGCGATTTCCAAATCCTTCCCAGATTCTAGAAGGCAACTTGCGAAATTCACAAGAAGCCTGTGAGTTGCGTGCGGATCCTTGAAGAGGTGGGCTGCGATGGGCCGCGGCTCAGACTTGCAATCGCGTGGGCTTGGGTCACGGTTCAGGCTTCGCAGCTTGTTTCTGAGGCCAACTGGGATAGCTTAGATGCTATATGGATCGGCCCAAAGTAAGATGAAGCATGAGTTGTGAAAGAAAGGTTTAGCAGAGTCAACATACTCTACGAAACAGGCTTCCATTCCTATCTTACGACTAGGGGTTGCGCCTTCTCCTTTGCTGGTGACGTAACCATCTTTTCCTTCAGGTGTCTCGACTCATGGGTGCTTGAGCGGGCCGATACTGGCTAGGGCTTGTAAGGCCTCGCTGACTATCTTCTGACTCCGTCTGGTCATGGGCCCAATAACGGTAACTAAGGGATTCCTTTAATAAGGACTTGACCCTTTGATTAACGTGGGGGCGGGATGCAAAACTTGAAGCCCCTTCTTTTTTGCGTTCGGGATGTTCTCATCACTTTCGTTCGGGTATGGAAGATGTTGGTTCTCTGTGAAGTATCCTGGGTGACAGCTGTAGTCAAAGATAAGGACACTATGGCCAGTTGGTTGTATTCTTCCAGCTGGTGAATGTCTCCTCTGTATCAGACTTGCTGTCATCAGCCAATTCCAAAAAAAGAATTGACAGAATTATCATCTTCTTCCTTTGAGATGTACTCGACATCTTGCCGTAAGAGTACCTTGTGGATGTTAGGGCAATCCCTCATGTTATGTCCATGCCCTGAACACTTGTGGAAAGTGATGCCGCGGAACTATTGCTTTGGGGTGAAAGGCAATTTTCCTGCTGAAGAAGACAAGGTGGTCTAGGCGGGCAGAATAGCCTTACGTTCTGAGTTGAATTACTTCTTGACGGGCGGAGAGTAAACCGAATTCTTCCTCCAACCAACAAGTGCGCTGGCTGGCATTTTAACTGCAGGGACAATCTTCAGATATTCTTACAACACGATGGTTGTGTGGAGAATGTCTGTCAAACTTGTAGCATTCTGCAGTTCTACTACTAAAGCTATCCCCCTATTAAGCCCACTAAGAAAACGTGCCATACTGGAGGCATCGTCTTCATATACATTGACCTTAATTTTAGCCATCTCTAACTTCTTAAAATAAGCATCGACAAATAAAGAGCCATGTACAAGTGTATGTAACTTCTTATACAATTCCCTAAAATAATACGCATACACAAATATCTTGCGCATTGCTGTCATCAGATCAAACCAAGTCAGAGGTGGTGCACGTGCTCTCATAGGCCTGGTATTACGCCTCTGGTCCAACTCTTGATTCCACCAAATGAGGGCGTATTCAGTGAAATTTACCACCGCGAGTGGAGCCTTCTTGTGCTCGAGAACCGAGTGGAGCTCAAAGATCCTCTCCATCTTGATCTCCCAATCTAAGTATTCTTCGGGGTTTGTACCTCTGACAAAAGGAATCACATATGTTTTGAGCTAACTTAGACCTTCAAAGGGCTTATTGTCGGCTCCGGCATAGGGTGTATGGACTTCGTCCTCATTCTCCTCACGCCTTGCGTCTAGGGCGGCCTGCGTTCGGCGACCTCGCCCCTGAGGTCTGCGAATTGATTGGTCAAATTCGCAATGGTAGCCAGGAGTATCACATTGTCCATTGGTGGGGCATTTCTTCCTGACATGTTAAGGTAACAGTGAAAAATATCTGCTAAGAACAAGTAAAAGTGATAGTAACCTTACTCCCTTGTCCCCCTAGAATGTGTTTCCCCTAACAACTACACACAACCCGTGTATCACTCGTTAGGGATGACAGACCTTAGTCTGTATCACTCAGCCTTTTACCACGATCCTGTATACTCTATTAAATAATAAATAGCATGTGACACCCCAGATACACCACCCCGCATACAAGGGGTTGGCTTCACCGAATGCCTGCCTGGTTCGCACCAGGACTCAGAACTTGCAGAACATGATAATAAATTTTTTAAAGTAAAACTTACACAGCCCTGGAGTACAAGAGTTATCAGAGTATGAGCCCATCTAAACAATCCTGCCTTATAGCCGTATCAAAAATTTCCAAACTCCATGAGATCCTAGTGAGCATAATCATCTTCTTACCAAAGATCTATAAATACAATTTTGAAAACAGGAAACAGGAAAATAAGAAAAAGGAATGAGCCTTTGCCCAGTGAGAGTCCACCGTTTTCGCAAACATTTACGGAGTTGCAAATATTACCCATGCATACAATTCAAACATATGCTAACATATGGCATTCATGACGCATGCGAGATTCATAAAACATATAATGAGAATGAAGGGCAGCCACTTAAAGTTCTATATGAACAATAAACGAAATAGCCTGTTCATCTCAAGAATGAGGGGCGATCGCTAGCTTGTACACCTACGCTCAACGACGATGGCCAACCCATCCCGGCATACATAAAGAGGATGAGAGGCGTTCGCCAATATGTATGAGGATGAGGGGCGTTCGCCACGTGTACATGTATAATGAACGAAAGGCTAGCTTGCTTCAGCATACTTATAATCATGAACATATAGGTACCATATTCTCCATACCACCAATACTTGAGTTAGAAATGATAATCTCGAGATTAACAACGTAAATGATCAAACGACCAAGCCCTATGCTAGCTCGTGGGATCAAATCGTATCAACATAATGAACCGACACAACTCATGTTCATATAACAGATTAGTGCACAAAGAAAGTACAACTGAAACCTAACAAGTACACATGCGTTCCAGCCGGTAAGTAAACACAACTGGCAATTTAAAATCAAAAAGCATTTCAAACATTTTTTGAAAGCATTTAAAACATGTCACACAATACAGGTAAATGCATATTCAATTATTAATTGCATTAAAACGGTATCCATTTTCAGTGATAAACTCACCTCAGAACGAAGATCTAAGCTCACGTACTAGCTATCTGCATATATTTCAAGTTCAGAAAATTTAGTACGATTTCTAATTAATAGAATTCTAACCTCTAACTTATTTTAGAATTTTTCTAAATAAGGGCATAATGGTAATTTACCTATTTTTTCGTAAAAGACACACATATAAAGAAAATAAGTATTGTAGAATTATCTCACTTGAAAATAACTATGAAAACATAATAATTATAACTTTTAAAGAAAATATAAGTCTAGCATACAATCGGTTTTACCCGATTGCTCAATTGGTAAAACCGATCAAAATCGATTTTCCCCGATCAATAATCAGTTAAAACTGATTCATGAGGCGGTACCAATTGGTTTTCCCGATTGTGAATCGGTGAAAACTGATTCATTAGGCGGTGGTAATTTTCTATTATTTTTCCAATCGGTATTACCAATTGGTGGATCGGTTAAAACTGATTCATCCCAAATTCTATCCATTCCAATCGGTTTTACGCCATTATAAATGTGTTAAAACCGATTGGACTCAAAGGAACTTTCGGAGTGAACCCCTCAAAGTTAAAGGAATTAATGTAATGTGCACGAAGACAAGAATCAAGCTATAGTTCAGAATAAATGTTTAGGTAGCACGAAAAGATAGCAATTTTCAAAAGCAAGGAAATTCAAGTGAAGAACCAAGAACAATTAGTAGGGTTGAAACAAATTAGGAAATACCTATCTAACCCAAGATGTGATCACCCTCCCAATAAGTAATCAAGAAACCAATTCCCAACTAATTATCCAACTTCTAGATAACAATTGATGCAAGCTATATGCGAAATTAGCACCTCCTATAGAATAAAGATATGTGATTTGATGGTTTAAACCCTAAGCCAAAATTTTAATTTCCAAGGATATAGTTAAACCAGCACAACGACATAATTTCAAGAATCTAATATATTTCTCAAGATTTCCAAGAAAAGTGTCTAGAACAAGGGCATACAAATCACAATGTTGCAAAGAAGGTGAGCCACTTAACTTCAGCTGCAAAACTCACCAACAATTAAATCGCAAAGAGGGAGAAAAGAAATTGCAAAAATTCAATCGCAAAAAGCCTTAAAAACAATCCCAAATTCCAGCAAACAACAGTGTCAATTTCAATCCTAATTGTCACGGAAGCCGAGACCAAAAGCAATCTCAAAAAAGGCATATTGAAATCGCAAAATAGCCACAAAATCTATCACAAACTAGCTACACTAAAGTGTCAAAACAGAACCTAGTATCGCTAATTAAACAACCAAAAATCTGAGAAAACCCTAGCTTTCAAAACCCCTTAAAACTCAAAACCCTAGAACCCAATAAAATCAAACCCTAGGTTTCCGATTTCAACATCTTTTCTTTTCGGTTATCCTTTTTCTTTTTCACCCAAAATTTTGATTTTAATTGCAAAACAGTATGAGGAAAATCGAAATTATTTGTTTAATAAAAAGAAAGAAAAAAATTTCTCAAAATGAGCGTGCTATTCCACAAAATCAGTAATTAAAGTAGATTAAAGGAACAGAAAACACAAGATGATTCGATTCGGTTACTCCAATCTCCGCTTCTCAAGAAAATAGCCTTGACTCTGATACCAATTGATGTGAACTCCCGATTCCTAAGCCGTGAAAATGAGAACTCAATGCGGAGAATTGCCAAGGAAAGTCTGATTGCAAGATGCAGCTCTTAACTCCTAGAATCCTTACCCTTGGATTAGGTGGACTACTAATTTAACAAGTAAGTTAAACATGCAATTCGAACCAAGTGGAGAAAACTAGAATCGAAACAAAGCTTGGTAATAGATAGAAGAATTATCTATTAGCCTATAGTTTCAATAACTTATAACAATTTATTAGCCTGTAAATTACATAAAAATAAAATAGAGTGATTTAATATAGTATAAAACTAATACTTTCTTATAATTAAATCAAACTGTGGAATATGGAATTTGGCTGCCCCTATTTATAGAGTAGGTTGGCCAAACTCTTGATCCTAAAGCAACTAGCAAAAGAAGTGAAATTGGAAACCAATCAAGAGATTGGTTCCTCACATAACCAAAACCTAAAGGAACTAGGTTTGGTTGAAGTTACCTATTTCGGCTGCAAGGAAGAAGTCCTTGACCGAATTTACAACTAGAAACCAAGAAGTAGAAAACAATCACAAAAAGGATCCAAGAAGGTGATCCTTTTTCGAAACTACCTATTCGGTTACACCAAGAAGTGTCATAGCCAAATTTACAAGGAAATAGGAAATAAAAACCAATCACAAAAAGGATTCAAGAATAGTATCCTTTTTGGAAACAACTAAACAAGCTAATCTAGTTGTAACAATCATGTAACAACCTAACCAACTTGTAACAAACTTTGAGTAAGAATAGGAAACATGCACAAATCCTTATCCCTTACTCTACCCTAACCCTAGTTGGCGTGTGGTCCTTCTCCTTGGGCTTGGGCTTGGGCTTGGCAGAATTATTGATGGAGTGGATTCCAATGGTGAGTTCGGCCCAATGTTATGTAGCATGATGGTTGATGATGTAGGAAGGTTCTGGAATCTCCCGAAATCATTTTGGAAAGTCAAAAATCAAGAACTTTAATTTTTTCAAGATTCATTAAACCGTGAAATTCAAGATTATCAAGAACTTCAAGATTTGCCCATTTCTTCAAGTTGAAAAAGTAATAGGCGACATTTCTTCATGTATGGAGAAGAAGGTGATGCTTTTAGCCTTTCTTGCATTCTCTTCAAGGGCATTTGTGTCCGTAACGAGCTCACACATTTGGGGAAGGTTTTCAAGATCTGCTATGAGCTTCCTTGTTTTTCTTCGGGTCATAGGCCCAACTATGTCGATGAACAGATCTCTCTGATATGGACTTGGGTCCTGAAGCATTGGCGGGCCTCTATGGAGCACACGAACCTCTGCCGCACTTCCCGAGTCTGCATTACTCGAACTGTGATCCTTTGAGTCCTGATTTGTCGTAGGGCTGGGGATGCCCTCATCACTACCATAATGGATTCATTTTTCAGTTTTTAGGGGGTTTTAATGAATTGTAATAATTTTTTATTTTAAATATTAAATTTAATGTGTTTTATGTTATTTTGTTTCCTTATATTTTTCATTAATCATAATTGGGGTTTAATTATAAAATTTGACATTTTGCATATATAAATACAAAAAATTCAACGTAAGGGTAAAATGATATAATTTCAATATTTCAGCATTAAGATTAACATATTTATCAAACAAGATCAAGTGATTAAGCATTATGATTCAGATGTTTGAAAAATATATTTCAGCATTAAGATATTAAGTGCTTAATCAATTCAGTATTATGGTTTCAGCATTAAGCATTCAGCTATAAGCATTAATTTTTATCAAACGGAGCATAAATGAACATAATAAAATGTTTTCCAAGAAAGTAAGCTTAATTTCGTTCTGAATAGTTATTCTTGACCAAAACTCTACCACAAAGGCAAAGTAAGATTACGTTGCGTCCAAAAGATTAACGTCGTTTCAAAAAAAAAAAAAAAGATAATTTGCTTAAAGTCATGTTTTTTACCTTTCAAAACTAATTACTTCATTGCTAAATTTAATACGCTGGAGATGCATATGTTTTGGTCTTTTTATAAATAAAGAAATTCTTCTCAAACAATGGAGAATGGAAGGAGGGACCCATGAATGAATTGTGATATGAATGAACACCAACCTACATCCATCAATTGACCAGAGGGTATCTCCAACCCTCCCTCCATTTTTTTATGTGGACTATTCCATCATTTTAGCGCAGTTACAATCATTTCACTCTAACCCTCCTTTCTATTCTTCCCACTAAAAAAGAATATTCATTTTAGATTCCTTTTTATATTCATTCTTATTACTTGTATATTATTACATTTTATTACATAACAACCCCAAAGTTTCTTTAATGTTACTTATTAATCCAATACAATGAACACAATAATTAATGGATTTCACGCAAAATATAATTAACACGATGAGGTTGTGATGAATTATATATATGAATTATAACTTTAATTAATATACATGAATTGTATTTAATTTCACATAATAAATTGATTGTAAAAATAAAAATATAGCAATTACATTAATAAAATGAAACAGAAATAATAATTAATGGGTAAAATAACAAACACTAAAATACAAAACTAAACTAAAAACAAAAAACAAGGACCAATAAGCAACTAAGAAAACTATGTGGGGGGAGGAGCTACAGGGCGGGGCACTGTAGGCCCGCTTGAGAAAAACGCCACTTTGGCGTTTGGGTTGGAGAGCCACCAAACGCCAAAGTGGCGTTTTCCTTAACGGAGACGTTCTGACTTATCTTTTACTACAATATATTGTTTTTCTTTCTTTTTTCTCAACAGATTTGGCAGAGGTACTAAAAAAGAAACTTTGAGAAAAAGATCTCATAATTAGTGTAGTGTGTAAAAAACACTTTGTTTTCTTTCTCCTTGAACTTGCTATTTTTCCATCATATATTTTGTCTTTTCTAGCAAGTAAAAAAATGGACAGATATAACCAGATGCGGCCAATGGGACTGGGCCGCCTGGGCAATTGTCCGGATCCAAAAATTTAAGGAGCCCAAAATTAGTATAATAGTTTTAGTTCATAAAAAATTTAGTTTTAAGGCCAAACTAATTTTTATATGAAAGGAAATTGGGCCCTTTTTTTTTCTCTATCAGAATTGCTAGTTTTAGGCCCACTGTGGAATTTGTAAACAAACCACCAGATGAAGGCCCACTGCCCAATTGCAAGTTACGACATCTTGAGCCAAGCCAAATCAATTTCCTTTTTCATTCTCTTCATCTCATCTCCATCGACTTTCGTTTTTCTGTTCATCATCTCCATCGATTGAGTCCTGAGATCTAGGATTTTTCATTCTTCCATTAAAATTTCAAACTCTTACACAAAAGCTATTGAAATCTGACTTCCAAGGTGTTGTTCCTAAATTGCAGCCTAACATAGCATAATATACAGAGCAGTACAGTAATCTTACGCAGTTTCAAAGACGTAAAGATGGAAGACATACTAAAATATCTTTAGGGTTAGAAAAATGATTTAGCTCTAACTATTAGATTATCTATGGCCACTCGATCTTGTCACAACATCAAAACATTTGCTAAATATTTAGTGATGTTTCCTTTTGGAGAAACTAAGAGACCAATAGCACCTTGTACCTGTAGTAGATATGAATATGTTTTGGTCTCTATATAAATAAATTCTTCCGTGAATGAATTGTGATGTGAGTGAACAACAACCTACGTTTATCAATTTACATCATTTATCTTTTACTACAATATATTGTTCTTCTTCCTTTTTTTTTCATCATCAGATTTGAGTGGGGTACTAAAAAAGAAAGTATGGGGCAAAGAAACTAATACCGTGCATAAAAAACTCTTAGTTTTCTTTCTCCTTGAACTAGCTATTTTTTCGTCACATATTTTGTCTTTTCTTGCAAGTAAAAAAATGGATATATATAACATAACATGCAGAGCAGTTCTCTTTAGATGGAAAAAGGCGAACTAAAATATATTTAGGGGTTAGCAACATTGGGCAAAATGATTTAGCTCTAGTTGTTAGTTTATCCATGGCCATTTGATCTTGTTGCAGCATCAAAACTTTTGCTAAATATTTAGTCATGTTCTTTTTTGGAGAAATTCAAAGATCAACAACACCATGTACTTGTAGTAGGTATGCATATCTTTTGATCTTTATAAAAGGAATTTGTTAAATACAGTAATTATTTTACTTTTTGCAGTAACCATTTTAAAATTTTAGTGAGTGAAGATACATAAACACTCTTTATATTCCACTTGTGTTATATACAATTTTTTATTTTATTTTTTCAGAAAATAGGAAAACGTGCGCTGGCAGAGGTTACTTTAACCTCCACCAAAGGCCGACGCAAGTTTGCTCAGCCTGCACCAGCCTTCAACGGAGGTTGAAGAAACCCATGCTGGCCTGCAGCGGAGGTTTCCGCCAAAGGCAGGAGGTGGTTGATGAAGCAACGCCCATTTAAAAAATAATAATAGTTACATGTGATAAGCTCTTTTCTGAGTGCAAAAACATTTTTGTATTTTAACTCTTAAAATTTTTAAATGATTACTGCATTTAGTAATCACAAATAGCATGACCTTATGTAAATAAATTCTTCTCAAACAATAGAGAGGGAGAGGGGGAAGAGGCCCGCAAATCAATTGTGATGTGAATAAACACCAACCTATTTAGTGAGTAGGTTGGAATGAGAATAGCAGTTGATGCAATTCTAGATTAGTGTACAAAAATGGGTGCAATGGATTGGAGATGCTTTAAGATTGACATCACTTTCCTGACAGCCTCAAGCATCCTTGCAACTGCCGCTATTCGTTTCTTTCTTTGAAAGTGGGGGAGGATTTACAAGGAAGGACTTCAAATGCTTTTACAAGGAAGCATTCTTTGTTACTACCAACTCTGCATTTTCACCCAATGACACTACAGATTATTTTGAAACTCATACGTTTTGAGTGATAACATTGATTGAAGCTCTAGTTTTGAATGAGCTATTCTAATATCTTGATTGTTTAAGTTAAACAACCCCAGAAGAAGAAAACTTCAATGACTCAAATAGCAAGTTAAATAAAGAAATCGAAACTTGAGGCAATTCTTGTTTGCGGCTTTCTAACATCTTCCATATTTGTAAAAGCATCAGAGTTTACTCTTAAGATATGAGATGCTGCTAAAACTGACCTTTTTAATCTATGACCCGACTCCAGTGAGAATATTTGGTCATATTCTCCCCATATAATCAGTGTGGGCTGCAAGAAGAAGACAATTACGCTGCAGAGCAGTGTTTAAGTTTGCATAATGAGATGAGGAACAAATTTGAGTGATCTTCGGAAGATTGGCGAACTTCCTGTCCTTCCTTGTGCAATGCCTGAATCGGCTATATTCTTTCTTGACGATTTTCCACACACATCACCTGCAAAAAATCCAGAAATACATAGTTAGCTTTGTACTACTGTAAGCTTTTGTCAAGAATTAACATATATAATTCAGATAATTTGTCAAAGAATTTAAGAAAAATACTAGCCCCAACGTTCTTAGGCTAACGCTAAAATATTACACCAAGTTAATTTCTTGATAATCAAACAATGCGTTAAGTCAGCAGATTTGTAAGCGCTAAGAAATGTATTTCATCAAGGAACTGAACACTATTCTTGCAATTGAATAAAGGTCACGCGCCAACTGGGGAAGATATGTATTTGCACCAATGTGAAGATCACCAAAGGCCTAGAGCCATATGTAATCCTTCCCTTGACACCATCCAAGTACTCAATCCTTCTCTTGCCTCAGATCCCTAATCCGAAGTATGCACCTTGAGTGCCTAAATAAGAAACAAAGTGAAGACTGGCTTAGAAGTTTATAATGACTTCAGGTTACTGTGCTTGTGGGAAATACAAAGAGAACTTTACACAAAATGGAAGCTTGAAACTACATATCATTGAATAAAAGGATAGAAGACATTAGACTAATATGTCCTACAACGTTGCAAACCAATCAAAACTAAAGCTATATAATTCATCTAACAAGTAGTGCAAGGAGGATACAACTCTAGATTTTCTTCCTTGCCTATTCATGCAACAGATCAATTACTATGTAGTGACAATTAAATAGCCAAAGCATTTAACAGAAAAAGATCAAGAAGCCATTTCATAATAAGCAGAACGATTGCTTTTTTTGAATTAGCGACAAACTTGATGACCTATCCATAAAGAAAGCTACAACAAAGAAAAGAACAGACGTCAGCCAGTATGCCCCGTTCACATTTTTCAATGCTGGATAAATGTTAGTGACTTAGCCAAACTGTAATCCTAACCACAGTACATTGCATCCCTATGAGACCATCATATAACCTATTTTCAGTATTCCATTGTTAGAATTCCACATATTGAAGTGAAACTAAAAAACAGAAAATATATAATCATAATTCCCAATTCATCAACTACTTGAACTGAAGATAAACTTGATGACATATCCATAAAGAAAGCTATAGTAAGGAAAAGAACAGACTTCAGCCAGTAGGACATGTTCCCATTTTTCAATCCCGGATAAAATGCTCGTGATTATAGTCAAACTGCAACCCTAATTCCCCACCATAGTACATTGCATCCAGTGAGACCAACAAACTAATTTCAGTATTCCAAGGAAAGAATTCCACATACTGAAGTGAAACCCAAAAACAGAAAATATTTAATCCTAAACTACTTTCAAGCTATTATTACTCAGACGGTCAATCAAAATGTAACCTTTGTTCATTTAATCAACCAATTCCACAAGGAAGAAATTCAATCAAGATGTATATGATAAAAATGCTATCTTTACCCTAATATGATCAATCAATGTCTCAATAAACTAGAAATACAGTCAAAATACAAATACTCACTTCAATGAATTCAACAAGGAAAAAGTGCTATCTTTATATCCCTTCAATCAATCACTGTTGCAATAAACAAGAAACTCATTCAAAATACAAGAACTTACATGAATGAAATCGACCAGGAAACAAGAGGGCACATGCTCCTGGGGCTTATAGAAAGAAAGTTTCATCAATTCCCTCAACATTTCAGGGGACTGAGGCAGCAGAATGGTAACAGCCTCATCCACACTCTTCACTTTAAACATGCCCTCCTCCATATCCTTTTTGGCCAGGCACACCCCAGAACATCCAATCACCAACTTCTCAACAGCATCAGTGAATTGCACAGCCATGCTGTACCCCGCAAAACCCACCCTAGCTAATCCCCACAACATTCATTTTCTTAAACCCCATGAGCCTCCATGTCTTCATCACACAATAAACTTGAAAAGCTTCCGTCCTCTCTGGCCTGGTGGTGTATAAAACTCTTCATATAATGATATTATTAGAGAAACAGTTTTTTATTTTTAATCTGATGTTCCAAAAACATTTATTTAATGAGGCCTGAAGAATTAGAAATAAATATTTTTCAGTCTTAGAGACTAAGATAACTCATCTGATAAGATGTGAATAGCTATTTAGCCTAACTATTTTTGTGTATGTATATTAAAAAAAAAAAAAAAAAACTATTTTTGTGATTACATCTTTCACCTACAACAAAAATCACTGGAACGCATGACACAAAAACCACGAGTCATGCACTTGTAGTTCAACAAACACAGCAACAGCAAGTCTTTGCCCAATAATTCCACACTTTTTCTCTTTATTTCTTGTCATCTGAGATTTGTGTATGCAGATTGTCAACATACTTCAAGTTACTGATATCTACCATGTCCACAACAAAATCATTCCAAATACACAACAAAATCAGGGAAAATCAAGGCCAGCTCCCTTGGAATTACTACAATTAAGAGGAAAAGGAGGTGTCAGCAAAGATAATGGTTTCCTCTTGACAATGAATTCAGGGAAATGTTAGCACTGAAGCTGTTTGGTTGACAAGGAATCTGGCCTTGGAAGGAAATCATTTTCCCAATTATCAGATTACTGTGCTTGTTTCTGTTTCAAAAATTAATAATTTTCTTTACTATTAAAATATTCTGTTGGTAGTTAAGTACGGTTGGGTTGTAAAGGAAGGGAAACTAATTATCACTTACAACATAGGAGTAAGTTTTAACCATTCAGCAGAAATTGGCTTGCTATAATAAGGACCAAGTATGGCAGATGACAAGTTTACCTGCATGTCATTTCTCTGCACACACTATCTTTCCTGATGAATGGAGAAATGGATTTTCAGGAGCCGGCGCTGTTTGTCGCAGCCATTGTCGTAGTTTTGAGAATAATATAGATCTTCACCAATGGTTGACCTAAGCAGAACATCAACCCAAACATCCACAAACCTCTTAGTCTGGTTTTTTTCCACTATGTTATAATGCACTCCAACCTACTCTCTTTCTCACTTCTCTTTCCTTCATAACATCTCTCACCCTTTCTACCTCTTTCCACAACCCTATAGAACTATACATATCTGAGAGTGTCACATAATAACCATCATTTTCCGGGTCAGATTCAATAGCAAGCTTAGCAATCCTTATACCTGTTTCAGCATCATTGTGGACTTTGCAAGAACTTAACAAAGAACCCCATAAACCTGCATCAGGAGGCATAGGCATTGACAAAATGACTTCTTCAGCCTCAAGTAGATTACCTGCACGACCAAGAAGATCTACCAGGCAGGCATAATGCTTTAATGTGGGCGTTAGAGAGTAGTAGTCCATTCTGTGGAAAAGGGATTTGCCTTCTTCAACCAGTCCTGCATGAGTACAAGCTGAAAGTATAGCAAGAAAAGTCAGCTCATTTGGTCTAACATCTGCCTCTTCCATCTCTTGAAAAATCTCCATTGCTGATCTTACATCTCCATGCATTCCGTATCCTGAGATCATCACATTATAAGAAATAGCATCTCTTTCATTCATTGACTTAAATACTTCTCTGGATTTTCTAAGCTGTCCACACTTTGCATACACATCAACAAGTGCAGTATCAAGTGACAAATTAGGTTCAAGTCCTAATCTCTTAATATACTTGTGTATCTCCACTCCTTTCTCCACAGATGCAATTTGGGAACAAGTAGATAGTAGAATTACAAGAGTAGCCATATTAGGTTTGATGTCTTCTGAGATCATTTTATCAAAGAGGGCTATAGCATCAGAAGCATGTCCATTGTGAGCATAAGACGAGATTAACACATTCCATGTGACAGTATCCTTTTGTGTTCTACAAAATATTTTGCTTGCGGTGTTTAAGTTCCCACTTTTACCATACATGTCTATGAGTGAATTGGCAACAGACACACTTTCAAATGCCATACTTTTTATCGCATGGCAGTGTAGTGACCTTCCTAAACAGATTGCTTCTAACCGCGCACAGGATGAAATCACAGATACCAAGCAGTTCACATCATGTTTGATTTCTACATGCTGCATTTTTCTGAACATTTCAATGCACTTAGATTCTTGTCTTGCTTTGCCAAAGCCAGCCACCATAAGGTTCCATGATTCGGAGTCCCTTCCATGTGCTTTGTGAAACAACTTTTCGGCTAAATTTGCTAATCCAAACTTACAGTACATGGACAGCAATCCATGATAGACAATCTCATTCAAATCATAATTTTGCCTCAAAATGAATCCATGAAAAGCCTTTCCTTCTAAGATGCTTTTTGAATTACCGAAACCCAAAAGCACACAATTAATAACAATTCCATCTGGATATATACCACAATTTAGCATTTCCAAAAACATCTGCACACATTTATCGGCATATTCCACTTTAGCATATAACCCTATCATCAATGTCCATGACAAGAGATCCTTATTGACCATTTCAAAAAATGAAAGGCATGCTTCCTCAAGAGAGCTGCATTTAGAATACATTGACAAAATGGACGACTGAATAGCATGTGAACAACCAATTCCTAATTTTAGTGACAATCCATGTAAGCATTTACCCTCTAACAAAGCACTCAAATCCCCACAGGCTTGAAATCCACCTTCAAATGTCCGAAAGTTTGGCCTCTCATCAACCCCACCAATCTTATGCATCTCATGAAAACATTCCAACCCCTTCAAACTTTGCCCATTCTGCACATACCCAATTACGAGTGCAGTCCATGCCACCACATCCCTTTTCAGAATTTCACCAAACGCAATAGAAGCATCATCCATAAACCCACATTTAGCATAAAAATACACAAATGATGACCCAACAGCAGAGTTTGCATTAAAAAGATTCAATTTTGATATCATGGCCTGGATTTTGATCCCATTATCAACCAACCCAAGCTCAGCACAAGCTGAAACTACCATAGGAACTGTGAACAGATTAGGTAGAACCTCAGAAACTCTCATTTGGTCAAAAAAGTCAAGAGCTTGTGAATAATTTCCATTGGAAAAATGAGCCTTGATTATTGAGTTCCACAGAAAAGGATCTTTACATTGGGTTGAATTGAAGACTTTGGCTGAGGAGTCAAGGTCATTGAGTGAAGCATAAAGTGAGATGAGCTTTGAGGCTAAGAAAAGATTGTTTCTTTGACCATTTGTGAGAACGTATGCGTGTGATTTAAGAAGGGATTTAGGGCCTAAGGATTGGCTTGAGAGCAAAGTTTTAAGGTGATAGTTAAGGTAGTCGGAAACTATGTCACAGGTTGAAGAGGAATACAAGCGAATATACAAAGAGGAGATTTTGAATTTGTGCATTTGGAGGTTAACTAAAGCAACTGTGTCAAGGCAACTGTCAGCAACTAACTAAAAGAAACCTTTACCTTTATGCGAAAAAGGCCGAAATGGGGACCTTTACCTATTATAAGACAGAGAGTATTCATCTGCAATAAACATATTTATGAAAACCAGCAATGATCATCTCCATCCTCCTCTAAGTCTAGCTTCTTTGAGAACATTCTTGTCTGAACAAAAGGTATGGTCTATTATGTTTGCATCACACTGCAGCCATAAATTTCGGAGGAAGGGCATTGCAAGATTCCCCGAAACTATGTTCCCTCCTTTGAGAAGCACAAGCATCATACACCTGTTCGACGAATTGACACAGAGAAGAAAGCTTCAACATTTGTAAAGAAAGGAGATGTACAGCCTAAAGTCTATATTATGAAGGTTACGATTTCAAGAATTTCCAATTTATCTAGGTATTCCACTTTGGATTCTGCTCAAGATCAGCTAGAGAAGCTTGCAACAAAATGGGATTCACACACTCTACAAATAGATGCTTCACCCAATTGTGACACCTACACAGTTTTGATGTAACATATTCTTGTCAATTCTGGTTAGAGTCATCTAATCTGAACCCACCAAGGCTTTTGTTATGTTAAGCATCTCACTACAACAATAAGTCTTTATCCCTCATACAGGAAACATCATGTTCTGCACTGTTAAAAATACATGTTAAATTATCATTTATGTTCAAATATTTGAAGCTAACAAGAATATCAAACTCATCAAGTAAAAGATATACAATGCAAACGACCTGCGAAAAGAATTTTAAATTATTAGGAAAAGAAAAAACACAACAACAATAACAAAAGTATCGCAGTAGGGTTATAGAGAAATTGAGAGAATAAAGCAGCGCACTGAAAATTTAAAAAGTGAGTTGGGATGAAGGGTTGTAAAAAAGTGAGTTACCAATAATAGAAACAGTAGACAAAACTTCTCCAATGTGGATTTCGTAGAGCATGGAAGTTTTGCCAGCAGCATCACAACCTATACGGTGCAGTTAACAGTAAATTTACAATTATTAGCAGAACAAGAAGAAGAATCAGATGCCACCGGCATAAAATTTAAGAGGAAATCTCAGCAGTAGCCACCACCACGTACACCACAGAACAAAAGAAAGCCAACCTTTACTCTCAGAAATAACCCTTTCTTTTACAAAGAATATTTTGTAGGAGCCAGGAGGGTTCAAATTTATTTTTAAGGAATTTATGGAAATTATGTCAAGCCCCAATCCGGCACCCTATCCAATACGAGAACAAAAGAAAGCCAGCCTTTACTCTGAGAAATTACCCTTTCTCTTATAAAGAATATTTTGTAGGAGTCAGGAGGGTTCAAATTTATTTTTAAGGAATTTATGGAAATTATGTCATGCCCCAACCAGGCCCTCTATCCAATATGAGAACCCGATCGGACGTTGGACGTCTGCCTGGCTCTCGCTCAGTGCAATATCAAACTAAATGCGCAAAAGTTAGAGATAAAGTAGAATCTATTACAACTTTATCCTTCCAGGATCTACCTACATTTCTTTTATCTTCTGATGGATGGCACGCAGGCCATGTTCCCTAAATACCATCTAGTGCAAAGCTTATTTTCTCAAAGGACTAACTCGGTTTGCTCGTTGTGGTTAACTGTGCCTACTGTTGATTTGACATGTCACATATAAACCCTAAATGAGCTTTACGCCCAGTGATGTCCTCTGTTTAATATATATTTTATGACAGTTATGAAAACGGTAAATCATAGAATATAGTACATATCATCCCAACAAATCAAATAAGAGAAGCAGTAAACACAACAGGTAGGATACTTGTCAGATCGAAGGAGTTCAGAGGTGTCCCAACAATTGCCTCCAACAACCGTTACACCTATAGTAGTGCCTCAACGCCTGATATAAATTGTGTTAAGGCGCCTAGAGGTGCTTCAGTACACCTGACTTCCCCCGCTCATCTATCCAACCCATCTATCCAACCGTCCAAAGTCCAACGCCGGCCTGGTGGATTTGATAAGTCGTGGAAGTTGCGAGATTCCCCAGCAGTCATGCAGAATCAATTTTAGACAATAGCCCCGGCAATGGGTGAGCAAGTACACCCTCGCCTACTATTGAGCAAGTACTTAAAGCATGCCATATAATTCAGTAACAAGCCAAGTCATAACAAGACTTTCCAATCACAACTCTAATCCAATAGTACAAATACAAGCATCATATATCAAAGAACCACGTACACGATGACCTATTAGTAATTCACAATTTCAATTTATTCAAGTCGAGTGAAAAGTAGTCTCCCGCTCGATATAATCATTTCCATGCATGTTTCCAGGAGATTCTACTTAATTCTATTCCCCGCCTAACTGCAATACAATTTCAAGTGCATTCAAATACGATTACTCCCTTACTCTTTATGAAAATATATAATACCAATAGAGTTCAAAGTTTTGTTTGCTATCATTATTTGAATATTATTAACTTGCTATTTAACCATGATTTATGGAATTAATAAATACTACTTATAGTATAATCAAGGTTTCCTTAACATAATTAGCTAGCTATTTACCTTCTTTGACTGGGGAAAATTAGTCTTAACAGGTACTTGCAAATTAGGGACGATGACCTATTAGTAATTCTTTCATTTACCTTCTTTGACTGGGGAAAATTAGTCTTAACAGGTACTTGCAAATTAGGGACGATGACCTATTAGTAATTCTTTCATTTATTATTATTGTTAATATCGTTTTATTAATTCTAAAGTTTAGGAAAATGGACTGTTATCCACTTATAATACAAGAGTCTAGACTAGCTTATAACCAACACAAATCATAAGCTCCAACTATAAGCAGAGCTCAAAGTTTAGTAATGAACCTGCATCCTAGTTTTGTTTCTATGTTTTTTTGTTTTTTATTTTTTATCGTTTTATCACTTGTAATTATTTCCAAGTATTTAATCCAGTTCTAAATTTATATTACTTGTTAAGACTGCCTAAAAACTTATCCTTAAAAAACCAAAGCTGGTGGGTTCCAACTCTCTCTTCGTGGGACCTGAAATCTATTTTTTTGTGTTCTTGTTTCTTTGTGACTTATTTGCGATAAGTTTCTTTTAATTATCATATAACACCTTTAAGTACATTTTTCACTTTCAGTACTTGTCTGATATAATGTTGGGATCCATATTTAATTATTGAAATATTTATTTATTTTATTATCTTTAATCTCTTATCTTCATTGGTCTGGTGAAAGAAAATAACAACTTTACCTAAATTTAACATCTAGCTCAACAGAAATATTAAGCTTCAAGTCCTTCATTCTCTCCTTTTGTTTCATCATTTCTTTCATCTGATTAAGTTAAAGTTGTCCTACCAAATGGAATATAAACATTCTATTCTATCCCTATTCGGTTATTAACACTATCTTGTATTTTAGATATTAGGTTGAGTTCTCAAGCCATTGAATCATCAAGAAACCTTCCTTTATGGAAAGAGGTTCCTATAAGACTCAATTGAAAGTCTTCAAACTTACTAATTCTTCTATTCCGATTCAAGGGTTCTAAACAAAAGAGAATGGGTGCTTTACAACATCTGATCTGGTTCTTTCTTAAATTATAAGTTTCAACCTATTAGTTTTGCCATTTGAGTTCAACTAATTATAATTTATTCAGCATCTAACCTATCATTACCCAACTAATATACTTAAAGCATGGCATTAGCTTAATCAGCCCTTATTTTTTGCCTAAGATCATGTATCTAAATTGAGTGCTTTACAGGTTCTAACCAAAATATAGAGAACTAGTTTTTAATAACTGATCACAACTAATACTAATATTATCAAGTCATATCAAGCTTCATACATACAGTACCAACAAATTAATCTGCTACTTTGGTCCTTAATCAAACACCATGCTTAAGGCAAAGAATTTGCACCTTGGTTTGGGATTTAATGAGAAAGAGTTCCAATGGTCTTTCATAAAACAAATGTTCAGCTTTGAAACTCCTACAACATCCTAACTTTCGTTGGGTTAAAACATTAAGCCCTGTACTGTGATACAAAATGATTACAAGTTGTCCCTTAAGATTTTTAAACCCATTGGACCCTTTCAATCAACGAAAAGGCATAATTTTCAAGTTATCAAACCTGCAACAAATGTCAGCAAAGCAGCATTCAAGCTCACTGACATTTAGAAGAACAAAATCCAAAACTGCAACATTTGAAGTTGAAAGAAGAGGGATTCCTAAATCTTAGCCAGTCTTCTTGGTTCTTGTCTGTTTGAATATTAAGAAGAGAGCAGCATCTATCAATAGCATTCAAATTTCAGGTATGTTCTGGATTCCAACTTCCATTATAGTTCTTAAAAGGTTGTTCAGGTTTCTCCCCCCATTTCCATTTAAGACTTCTTTTTTTATTTTTTTCCCAAGCGTTTTCTGTAGCAAGACAAAGCTCCCAAATCAGCAACAAAGCCATTGTTCAAGTCCTAAAACTTGCAGGTTTCAGAAGGCTTTCAGAGCAAGCATGTATATGATGTATCACAAACAAATTATGTTTCTAAGTTGCTCTCTTGTTTAAGGTTTCTGTCAACCATTTTGTGCAGCAATGGAGAATTCCCAAGTTCTGAAACTTTGTAGAGAACAGCAGTAAAACTGAAATGTTTCCATACTCATTAAAAGTTTATAACTTGTTCTGGTACATAGTTTAAAACAAAAGTTTAGCACCAGTAGAAAGCAAAGGATGACCTTGACCCTCCAAAGTTTCATGTGATCGTAACTGGAAAAACTTGTGTTCAGTTCTAATTGAAGTCATGGAACCTAATTATCCCTAATTCATTTGTCAGACTCATTTATAGTGGCAAAAGCATCTAAGAAAAGGTTTAGACCTCCAACTAAATTAGCTTTCAAAAATCAGCAGTAGTTTTAACATTTCCTCCAACAAAGTTTGAGTTCCACCAGAGTTTCCCATTCAAATATTGCTTAAGGAAAACTCTCAAGTACTCCACAAAGTTTCTGTCAAACCAATGACTGGCAAAAAAACATTTTAAGACCCTAAAAATTTGGAGAAAACAGAAACAAAAATTGCAATATTTTGCATTCAAACAGAAGAATTTCCTAAATCCTAATTAGCTTTCTTTGCTCTGCAGTAGAAAAAGGTTTCAGCCAAGAACAATCCTCCTGTCTTAGCTCTAATATGATTCAGTCAAAGATCCTGCAGCTTAGCTCAACCTTTATTTCACTAAGGCATTTTCACAAGCAACTTATAGGCAATCAACTTAGGAAAGGGGTCTTAAATAATCAGATTGTGCAAAATCCCCTTGTTCAATCATTAAGTTAATTTATAGTACCAACACATCAAAGAATATGTTTCAATGCTACTTCCACACATTCAACAAACATTCCGCTTTATATATATAACTCCATATTGAGTTTCTTTAATCCTGAAGTTTATGTGAAGACTATCTATAAACATACTAAAATACCTGTATTCTGTTTGAAAACAGTACCTGCTGAAGCTTAATTATGGAACCTAATGCCAAAACAAGCTAAAGTTTTCTAACAATCTTTGTCCCTAAAACAAGTACCGCCGAAGTGCCCCTCAAGCTTTGAAATTCACCGAACAATTCAGTATTCTCTTATACACAACCCAACAGTTAACTACCGAGAACATTTACACACACTCAGTACCTCAAAGAAGCCGAGTATTTATTACTCCTTCCGTTCCCTTCCGTTCCATTAGAAGGTCAACTTTGACCCACACACTCAGTACCTCAAAGAAGCCGAGTATCCGTTCCATTAGAAGGTCAACTTTGACATATGTACCACTTATTATAAATATAAAGTACAATTTATTATAAATATAAAAGGTAAAACACTTAAAATGAATTCATTTATTCCATTTATATCAGGGTTAATTGTGAAATGATAAGAGGAGTAAAAAGTTTGAAACAAAAAATATTTTTTAAAGTGTACCCTCCTAATGCAAGAGCTAATGGAGCTGAGGGAACATTTTTATAGTTTTACTGGGTTTAACAAGCTTCAAGACTTCCATGGCATTATCCAGTTCAGAGATTAAATCTTTATAATTACCTTTTAAGAAGATGGAGAGCGTGCTTGTGAATTGCTATCAAGTCCCACGATTCCATTTCCCCTTCTCCCAGTGATGCTTTCTTCATCTTTCCTTGCGATTTTGTTAGGTTCCAGAAGGTGTTTTGGGGTTATGACTGATAAGAGTTGTTTTAAGCTTCAAGAATTGTAGGGTGGAGAAATGATGGTGAGGACGGCTTCACAGAGGCAGAAACCATGGTGGTGATGCCAGCTCTGTCTGGGTTTACGAAAGAAGAAGAAAACGCGAGAGGAAACGTAAGGCGGCCATTTGTTGTATCTATTCCCCTTTCTTTTATTTATTTCTTTGGGTAAATGACTAGTCTAGCCCTAAGGGCCTATTTTTTTTGTTCTGTTTTGAAAACGGTTTTGGTTTCAATAGTAAATTTAATATATTTTAATTATGTTTCATCATTTCTAATATAATTTTTTACTATTCAGCATCTACTTTTTACATTTTCAATACACTTTTTACATTATAAAACTATTTTCCAAAACTTGTTTTCAAAATCGTTTTCAAAACGATGAAAAAGAACAGGCCCTTAACTTGACCATGCACTTTGATTTGGTCCCTGAACTTTTAAAAAGTTCATTTTGATCGTTTATCTTAACTTCGTAGTTTTAAATGTCTTCCGTTCAAAGAAACCAATCTTCCGGTGAACATTAGCCGACCATGGGTAGAATCAAAGAGAAAGAAAGAACTCTCAGTTAGGGGTTTTGAGACTTTCTCTCACTAGAAGTTTTCTCTCCCGAAAACCTCTAGCGCCTCACCTCGTGGCTCTACTGTTCATTGATTTCTACCTGTTCTTCGTTGATTTCACGGCCAGCCCATTGATCTCTCGTCACTCCCCGACGATTCCGACGCCTTGTTGTGCTGATTTTCGATTTCTGGCCGAGCTTTGCAGCGCCCGCGCGCATCAGTAATTTTCAAATTTTCAAATTTCCGATTGCCGCCCAAAAACCCATAGACCGGAACGATCACGTTTGGCATAAGGTGCTAGGGGAAGGCCCAGTGAATTTCGGCCTTGGCGCCGGCGACTAGGAGAATCCCTAGTTGCGCCGCCGTCGGTGATTTGAAATTTCCTAGGGTTTCTCGGTTAATCCCTTTCCCGCCCACAGGTAGGCTTAGGGTTAGCCATTTTCGGTCTGGGCATTTCAAAGTTGGCTTCAATGAGTTTATTCCGGGCCGCCGTTGCCGTCGGTGGCATCTTTCCAGTATTGGGCTTTCAGCTGGAAAATCCAAAGTTCCCCGACAAGCAATCAGGGCGTACCTGCAACCTGATACGCACTCAGGGAACTTGGGATTTTTTGCGTTTTTCAGTTGTAGAAATATTGAACTTCTGTCTTGCTTAAGCATTGCTTACTGCGGGAGGCTCAAGATTTCTCGGGTTTCATGCAATTATAGGCCACTTCTTAACAGGTTTGTCTACCCTTTTGCACTAATTTGGGCAACGAGTTAAAACCTTTGTTTGTTGTGTCTCTGTATTTGTGTCTAATCTGTGTGGGCTGCCGGTGTTAATGCCCAGTTTTAGTTAATTTGGCATTGTTGGATATAAATTATTGTGAATCCGTGGCTGAGCCAGATTGCAGAAACAGGGCAAATTGTACAAATCGAGACCCCTTTAAATTTCTATTTTGGAGCTGAAGCTGGGATTTCTGGCCTTAGAATATTTGGGTTAATCGGTTTCTGTTGATTCCTATTTGTTTGGGCTGGATTACTTCTGGGTGATCTCTGTTTTGATTATTTTTGGAGATTTTGGTTTTGGAAGTTGGCTCTCTATTTTTGTGTTTGGCATTGTTGGTTATAAATTGTTGCGAATCCATGGCTGAGCCGGATTGTAGAAATAGGGCAAATTGTACAAACCGAGGCCCTTTTGAATTTCTATTTTGGAGCTGAAGCTAGGATTTCTGGCCTTTGAATATTTGGGTTGATCGGTTTCTGCTGATTCCTATTTGTTTGGGCCGGTTTTCTTCAGGGTGATCTCTGCTTTGGTTATTTTCTGGGGATTTTGGTTTTGGAAGTTGGCTGTCTGTTTTTTGTGGTTTGGTTCTAATTTCGGAGATTTTGGTTTTGCGGAAGTTGGCCTCTGGTTTGTGTTTGGAATTTGGTTGGATCCTTTTCTGGTCACTTTTTGTTGGACTGTCACAGTATAGCTGAAACTGTGGATCCTCGCCCCCCGATCCTCCGGATAAAAGTTTGGCAAATGGTGATAAACCATGGGTCAATCTGTTCAAGGATAATAGAAAGTTCACTGAGGACCTCAAACTGGAATTCTTTCCACCGAGTTCCCAGAACTCCGTCAAATTGGAGACAGAGGATATCAAAGATGTGACCAAAGTATGGAGTACTTCCCTTCTGGGCTGTTTTTCTGGCAAATTCCCAGGAATGAAAGCCGTCAATGAGTTGCGCCAGTCATGGAAGGTGGAATGCAAGATCAAGCCATGCCATAATGGTTGGACTATGTTTAAGTTCAACTCGGAAGAGGATAAACAAAAGGTGTTCACAGGTGGGCCTTACACCATCTATGAGAGAAGGCTACACTTGCAATTTGTGCCAAAGGGTTTCCATTTTGAAGCTCACACATTCTCAAAGCTCCCAATTTGGGTTCAGATGCCAGATTTGCCTATAGAGTGCTGGACCTTGAGAACACTTGGCAAGATTGGCTCATTAATTGGTAAGCCAATCTGTGCTGATAAACTGACCCTTGAGGGCGAAAGGACAACATTTGCAAGGATCATGGTCGAGTTGGATGTGGCTACCAAACCCCCTAACTCTATTCATGTGAACATGCCAGATAGGGAGGGCGAGTCCTTCGATCAGGAAATTCGATATGAGGAGTTGCCAAAATTATGTGTCAAGTGTCGCAGATTTGGGCATTATGTGGAGCATTGCAATCCCAAGCCAGTTCAGCCTAAAAAGCAGCAGGTGGTGAAGCCACAGCTGATTGAAAATTGTAAATGGACACCAAAGCCCCAACAACCTGTTATGCTGGCCTCAGAGCAGTGTGCAACTGAGGTAATGGATTCTCCCCAGCAGCAAAAATTGGTCATGCCCGAACCAAGCAGTGTTAAAGAAGAGAAAGGAAAAAGGCAAGATTGAAAATCACGAGAACCAGCCATGTGCTTGTGATGTGGAGGATCTGAATCATATAATTTCAACCTTGCCACAAGAGAAGGACCTTCTGATGACGGAAATGGAATTGGAGCAAGCAGTGGTGGTAATGGATGACATATTTCCCAAACTTCCACAAAAGGCCACAAAGAGAGTTGAACAGCAGAAAACTGGCAAAGTTAAACCTAGGAACTCTTTGGTAAAGTTGGGACCAGGAGTTGGGGGAAGTAAGAAATTTTTGGCGGCAACAAAGCCACCTCTGCACCCTGTGGCTTCGTCCCGTGCATCTTCTACCTCGTCCAGCCAAAAGATTAAAGGAGGAGGTAATGGTCGAAAAGAGGCGGTTAACGGGCCAGTCAAGCAAACACTTGAATCTGTGGCTCGACGGGAGTTGCCTGAGGATTTTCGGGAAGATGGACACTCGGATTCTTCCGAGGATGTAACCAAGGAACAAAGAAATACTAAGAAAAAAAGCCGTAGCCGTAGCAGGAGCAGGGGAAGGAAGCAAAAAAGTCAGCACGGATGTGAGGTGGCCTCATCTTCCTCCATATGACGATCGGCTTTTGGAAAGGGGGCTTAACGAAGCCCTCAAGAAAAAGGAGCTGTCGGATCTTATCAAAAAGAAGAAAGTCTCCCTTTTTGCTGCTTTGGAGACTAAGCTTAAGGAAGATAGACTCCGGCTTTTTGTTGAGAATTACTTGCCTGGGTGGAGTTTCACCAACAATTTCAATGCTATGTGTGGGGGTCGTATTGTAGTTTTTTGGGACCCGAGAATGGTGAATTGTACCGTCATGGATATATCTAAGCAGGCTATACATTGCCAAGTTTTTTGCAACTCCATGAAGTCAAATTTCTTTTGTACGTTCATTTTTGGCCTGTACAGGGTTGTGGAACGAAGAGATTTGTGGAACAAACTTGTCTCTTTGGGAAGCAACTTGACTCTCCCTTGGATCCTTCTGGGGGACTTTAATTGTGTAAGGTATGCAACTGAGAAAAAGGGTGGCTTGCCACCTACGGAATACCAAATGCAGGATCTCCAAGAAGTATGTCACTCTTTGGGCCTCGAGGATGCAAACTCTATTGGGAATTTCTACACTTGGTCAAGTAGGGATGTTTTTGAAAAGTTGGATCGGGTCCTTGTAAACCAAACTTGGTTAGACCAGGGATTGCATTGTCTTGCTGATTTCATGAAATCAGGGTCCCTCTCGGACCACTCTCCGTCGGTGGTTTCCATCCTGCAGCGAGACACTCGGGGCAATAAGCCTTTCAAGTTTTATTATATGTGGCAGCAACACGTTGATTTCAAGAATGTCTTAGAAGTTGTGGCAAAATTATTTCGTTGGCACCAAACAGTTTGTTCTTTGCAAACTGTTACAGGCGGTGAAACAACCATTGAAGGCACTCGATAGGCAACACTTCAACCATATTTCTGAAAGGGCCAAACAAGCTGTGGCTGACCTTGACGATGCCCAGGAATCTCTTGTTTGGACTCAGGGGAATGATGAGCAGATCCAGAGAGTGGCTGATTTGCGAAAAAAGGCGACTTTTCTTATGGAGGCTGAAAGGTTATTTTTTGCCCAGAAAGCAAAGGCAACTCATTTCTAGTTGTCAGACAGGAACAATAAATATTTTCATGGCTTGGTGAAAAAGATAAACGCAAAGAACCTCATTGTGTCCATTGAGAAAGAAGATGGCACACACACAACTTCTCCGCCTGAACTTGGCCTGGAGTTTGTGAAATATTCTGAATCCTTGTTGGGGCACTCCCTACCGGTTGATGATATTGACAATTCTATAATTGCAGAGGGTTCATCCTTAGGATCTGAGGATATTGAGTCTATGTGTGCACCAATTCAGTTGGAGGAAATTAAGACTGCTCTCTTCTCAATCTGTGATGATAAAGCCCCCAGTCCCGATGGCTTCCCGGCTAGTTTCTTTAAGAAAAATTGGGATATTGTGGGTGGAGAGGTTCAGGATGCTGTGCTGGAATTCTTTCAGAATGGCAAACTTTTGAAGCAGATTAACCACACTCTTATTGCCTTGATACCAAAGAAGTCCAATGCTCCGAGACCTTGTGATTTCAGACTCATATCATGTTGCAACATTGTGTACAAAATCATCACAAAGGTGATTGCGAACCGTCTCAAGTTGGTCTTGCCGAAGCTAAATGACAGTGCACAGTCGGCCTTTATTGGAGATAGAAACATGTCGGACAATTTTTTCTTGACCGAGGAAATCATGAGGGGCTATGCCAGAAAACGCATATCGCCGAGATGCATGATGAAAGTGGATATACAGAAAGCATTCGACACTGTTGAATGGCCTTTTCTTCTAAGGCTCCTCTCGGCTCTTGGCTTTCCTGAACGCTTTGTATGCTGGATTTCTGAATGCGTTACGACTCCCTCTTTCTCAGTATCAATCAATGGAAACTTGTGTGGGTTCTTTAAGGGCAGAAGAGGCATTCGACAGGGTGATCCAATTTCTCCATGTCTGTTCACAATTGCTATGGACTACCTGTCGAGGTTATTGAAGAAGCACACAAGAGAATGTTTTAACTTCCATCCGAAATGCGAGATGCAAAGAATCAGTCACTTATCTTTTGCGGATGGTTTGTTACTCTTTTCTCGGGGTGACGAGGAGTCTCTAAGCATTGTCAAGCATTGCTTGATGTATTCAAAGGGGTCTTGGGTCTGTCCATCAATCCGGAAAAATATGAGTTCTTCACGGCAGGTATGTTTGGCTACGAACTTGACAATTGCATGGATATTGTAAATTTTCCTCTAGCCAATTTGCCTGTTAGATACTTGAGTCTCCCCCTCGCTGCCAAGAAGCTTAACATTCCGCACTATGATTCTCTTATTGACAAGATTTCGAATCATTTCAATGCCTGGCGAACAATGACTCTGTCATACACTGGTAGGCTAGAATTGATCAAATCTGTCATACAAGGAGTTGAGTGCTTCTGGCTACAAAATTTGCCCCTACCCTCCATGGTCTTGGATAGGATAAATGGCCTCTGCTGTAAATTCTTTTGGGAGGGTAGATCATTGGTTGCATGGCTTTCAATGTGTTTTCCATATGAAGAGGGTGGGTTGGGTTTGTGCCATTTGGCAACTTGGAACAAAGCCTTGCTCTTTGGGCATCTTTAGAACATTCACCTCAAAAGGGACAGCCTTTGGATTAAGTGGGTTAATCATTTTTATCTTAAAGGAACCTCTATTTGGGACTGGACACCACATGTTAGGGATTCCCCCATGATCAAAAATTTGGCATGCATTAGAGATTTAATTGTTGGCAAAATGGGGGGCAAACATGCTTGCATTAACCTCCTTTCTCAATGGCATGCCTCGGGGAAGCCATTGACAAAGATGATTTATGATCTCTTACGGCCAAAGGGTAACACTCCATATTGGGCAGGGCATATCTGGAAGCATTTCATTCCACCTAAGTGCTCAATGATTCTTTGGTTATGTTTTAGGAACCGATTGTCCACAAGGTCTACCTTGACCTTTCTTGATATTGATCATACTTGTCCTTTTTGTAATTTGGAGATTGAGAATGTGGATCATTTATTTTTTGCTTGCGTGCACACTAATTCTGTTTGGTATAGGATTCGGCAATGGCTTAGTATCCCCAAATCTATGTCCACAATCCGGAGCACACTCAAATGGATTAGGGACCTGAAAAGAGACACCAAAAAGTATAGAGCTTTAACTACTGCTTTTGCCTTAACGGTGTATCACTTGTGGATTTGCAGGAATGCCCTCATTTTTGATTCGGTGCATACCTCTATTGACTCATTGGTATCCATCATCAAAACCAACACTTGTCGGCTGATGTTTGATCTCTACCCCCCGGCTAGTGGATCCAATAACGCAGTCACTGGCGGTTAAGCAATGACCTAGCCCGATTATTCCGGTGATCGGTAAAGGCTACTCAATTCCGTCTTTGGCTGCCCCTTGGCCAATAAGGGGAAAGGTGGTACTGACCACTACGTATGGGCCTACGATTAAATGGCTTCCTAGCCTGACCCACCGGTGTCGGTAAAGGTATCTCAATTCCGGTCACAGCTGCTCCTTGGCTTATAAGGGGAAAGGTGGTACTGACCACTACGTTTGGGCCTACGGTCAAATGGCTTCCTAGCCCGACCCACCGGTGTCGATAAAGGCTTCTTAATTGCGGTCATAGCTGCCCCTTGGCTTATAAGGGGAAGGGTGGTTCAGACACTGGGGTTTTTCTTCGGATCGCTGGCGTTTTCACTTCAGCTAATCTGGGTTTCTTCCCTCGACTTGCAGCCTGCCAATGCATTGTGCTATAGGCGGGCCAACGGCTGCCTAAGCATGGCGCACTTTCCAATTTCTCTTTGCTTATTGGCCAGCTGATTGGATTCAGTGTAACATTTCTTCAACTGTTTGCAAGCCTTTTAGTGGCAAAAATTGCTTACAAACATGAGTGGGTTTGTATAATCTATAGTGGCAGTCTATATTACATTATTGATATGGGATGCCCCATTTTTTCTGTAAAAGCATGTGGTTCAATGGTTTTCCTCTCATTTTGATCGATGCTGGCACAACATTGACGCATCTTTGCTACCATCCAGGCGGCATTGGCCTTGCCGTGATTGCTGGGCCAATTAAATTTCTGAAACGGCGCATAACCTGGCTAGTGGCAAGTTAGGTTACAAGCTAGATGCCTATCACGTAATCTAGGTAGTGGCAACTTAGATCACGATTTGTAATATGGGGGATGCCCCATTTTCATTGTATTATTGTTCTGTTACACTCCACGAGTGTAATTCGACTCTCACCGGTCTTTTAGCCGAGATATTTTCGAAGAATAAAATCATTTACCTTTCCTCAAAAAAATAAAAAATAAAAAAGGGTAAGACTGAAAGAAAAAACCCACCTTCCAAATTCTTTTATTTGAGAAAGAGTAAAGTCTCTATTTGGTCCTTTACATATTGATTAATGATCTTTTTGGTCCCTTACATTTCAAAACGATCTTTTTGGTCCCTTACATATTGATTAATAATTTTTTTGGTCCCCTACATTGATCTTTTTGGTCCCTACATTGATTTTTTTGGTCCGTTGACCGTTCAATCCGACAGAAAATATTAATATCACTCGCGTGTCGTTCACATGACTCCATCAGCGAAAGGGAAAATTTGCCGCTTAACCCGACAGAAAACATTAATATCACTCACGTGCCACTCACACGACTACGTCAACAAATGACAAGCTTGTCCCAACATTATTTTTAGCATCCCAATAATTATGTTGGGACAAGTTTTCCCTTCGCTAACAGAGTCGTGGGAACGATACGTGATTGATATTAATGTTTTCCGTGGGGTTGAAAGGCTAATGGACCAAATAGTTCGAATAATAAAAGTAATGGACCAAAAAGATCGTTTTGAAATGTAAGAGACCAAAAAGATCGTTTTAAAATGTAAGGGACCAAAAAAATCATTAGGCAATATGTAAATGACCAAATAGAGACTTTACTCTTTGAGAAATGGGATAATTTAGTTCTCTTTTACATTGATATCCTAGAACCACTGCACCCGCCTATCCAATGTTATTAACCCCACATTATCACTGCCACATAAAGAACAGCTTCACCATCCTCCACCACCGAAACCCGCAGAGTATCTCATTGACTTGGGAATAAAAATTTTCTTGAGTACAAGGCGAGAAATAGCGAGGGTGAAAGGGAGAACAATGGGATTGCTGATCAAGAAACTTCTGGATTCGGTTATGGATGGATGAGAGGATAAAAAGTGATTTGGGGATGTTTCAGGGGGAGGAGAGGGTTTAATTATGTGGGTCCCATTTCATTTATTTATTTTCTAGCCATGCCTTTTGATTTTGCACATGTTAGTCGGATGATGGGAATTTTTGAATGGAAATTATTCTAATGACCATTTACAATTATAAATACAAGATAAGGAACTAAAATGAACTATTTTGAAGTTCTGGAACCTAATAGAACTGTAGAATCAAGTTCAGTGACTAGGGAAGTGATGAGGTCATCCCCAACCTACTGACAAGTCCGCGCACAGAGGATCTAGATAATGTAGAAGAGAACTCGAGAACCCAGATTGTTCATGATCCTAGTCCTAACCAAATGGATCCACTGGTTGATATAGTTGGGCCAATGACTCAAAGAAGGACCAAGAAGCTACTAGCAAATCTCGCAGACAGAGTCCATACTTGCATCAGGCAAGCCCAACTAACAACATACAACAAGACCCTAGAGAATAATGTCGCGAAGGCTAAAGCGTCATCTTATTCACCATCACTGAAGAAATGGCGCCTAACAACCATTCACACTAAAGAAATAGTTTTTTCTTGAAATTCTTGAAGATACCGGAAGGTTCTTAAACTTTAAAGAGATATTTCTTGAAATTCTTAATTTTCTTGAATTTCATAATTTGAAGAATCTTGAAAATCTTGAAGTTGTTGATTTTTGACTTTTCGAAATGATTCTGGGAGATTTCAGAAGATTTTATAACCTCCCTACATCATCCACAAAATGCGACATCAACAAATGGGTCGAACTCCTTGCTTTCCATCCTCTTCAAGTTCGGTCAGGCCCAAAGAGAAGCCCAATTCGCATAGCCCAAACTTTGTTAGGGTTTGAATTAGGGTTTGGGAAAGGATTAGGTTCTTTGCATATTTCTTAATCCTACACTTATTTTAACTGGTAGTTAGTTTAAGGTTGTTACACTTAAACTAGTACTTAGTAGTTTCCAAAAGGATTCCCCTCTTGAACTCCTTTTTGTAGTTTGTTTATACTCCTTAAATTTGTTCACAATTTCAGCCATATCCATTAGGGGAGGCAGCTAAATTTAGAAATTAACCTAAACCTAGTTCCTTTAGGTTTTGGTTCTTGTAAAAAATCAATCTCTTGATTAGATTCCACTTCTTGTTCTTTTCCTGCTTGTTTTTGGACTTGAATTTTGCCCAACCTAATATATAAATGAGGGGGTCGAACTCCAGCTTTATTCAGTTGATTTATTATTAGAAAGTATTAATTTATACTATATTAAATCACTTTCCTTTATTGAACTAACGTAAATTTGCATGTTTGTGAATTTACAATAAGTTTAGAAACTATAGCTTTTAGGTAAATGCTCTACCTAATTGCATGCTAATTGTTTCAACTATTTTATTCTTGATCTTGGTTTGAATTGCATGTTTAAATTAGCTTAGGTTAATTTAGTAGTCTGCCGAATCCAAGGTAAGGGTTCTAAAGGTTAACAGTGGTGTCTCACCTATCAGACTTTTCTTGGCAATTTTTTGCATCGTGTACTTCAGTCCACATCAGAAAGTCATTTACCCTTTTTCTTTTCTTATCGCGGTTCACAAACCACCTCTAAATGAGTTTCCTTTTAAAATTTCTTTTCTTTTACTCATTTTATTTTTAAACCATCAAACTTCTAAAAATCAGACTTTGACCTACATTGATATTGAAATTTTGCAATGAAATCCTAAATCATACTTTTCACTTATTACTTCATCTCAAATAATTTCAGTTAAATTTTTAACTTTATGATTAATTTTATTCCTATTCTAATTTAGTAAGTAAATATTTTAGTTTACTTTACTATAATTATTCATTTTCTCTGGTCCATAATTAATTCTTGTAACTATTATCTAATTCTCATTAAATTAATTTTACAAATTACACATCATCAAGTTAAGAAATTCTATTTACATCAATTTATAACAAAATATTATTCTGATTTAACCAATACTAGGTTCTGAGATACGGGGTCTCACAAATTATTGTGAGCAGAGGAAGGAAATAAGCACTAATTAAACGCAGCTTCATTTTTATGAAGTTTTAAATCTTTTAATAGACAAAAAAAATTAAAATATCTTTGACCCTATAAAATTCATCTTTTGTCTTTCTCTTCTTTTTTATTCAATTTTCACCCTCAAACATTTTCTTTTCACTCTCTCTTCAATTTACTTCAAATTCAACTTAAGAATCAAATGTTCATTTCATTACGAGGCATGAACGATGGTTATGAACACTAAAAATATTTTATGTTATGTCAATACTGTGTAAAATTTATGCAATTACATGTATGAGCTATTTGCCTACCTGTGGCGAAGGGTGCCGCTATGCAGCATGGGGTCCTTAACCCCTTTACCTACAATAGGCGGTCCCTTATCTTTCACTTGATCTCTTATCCTCAAATAAATTCATTTAAGTGTCTTAAACTTAAGAGTCAGTTTTCTTTGGTCAGTTATCTTTAAAGAAGTTCATTTTGGTCCATCGTCATGAAATTGTAATTTTCATGGTTTACCTTATTCAACATTGTATAACAATTTTTTAATCATTTTAATACACTTTTTCTTAATTTTTTTATACACATTCTTACATACCCATTGCACTTTTTACTCTATTTGTCTCATATAAAGAGTCATGTTTCAAAAAAAAATTTTATCTAAATAAAGATTTATGTCAATGTTTTACATTTCTTACTTATATTAAGGGCACAACTCAATACAGTTGAAAATTAATAAAAATACATGAACTCAATTTACTACTTAGAGTTCAGTCCAAATGCAAACTCCATCAAAAGAACGTGATGAATCTTACCGAGCAAATATGTCTATTTGTGTATTGGGATGTAGGAATATATCTGTTTGTGTGTAATGTCATAGCTTGCAAATATATGGAAACATTGAAAAGAAAAAAAAAATTGTAAGTTGCATGGAATGTGTGAATTTCTAATTTTTAGAAAATGTCTATGTTTTCAAAATAGATTGGAGGAATTTGTCTAACTTGACTGTCAACTCTCACATAATGGGTTAAAAGTAAAACATAGAAAGTTGAGTGGGCAAACACACACAAAAAATAGATTAGTTGCCAAAACTAAACATTATGAATAGTTGAGTGGGCAAACACGCACAAAAAAAAAAAAAAAAAGATTAGTGGCCAAAAACTGAACATTGCAAATAGTTGAGTGACTAATTGTGTAATTTGACCTTATATTATTTGGGCAAACCACACATGCCACCCAACTTTTGATAATGTGAACTTTTGGCCACTTAACTTTTTTTTCTCACTCTGGCAACTTAACAATAAAAAAATATATATATTATCTCACTCATTTGTTAGATTTAAGGGTTAACTTTAGCGAAAATTAATTATTTTTTGTAATTTGGCCACCGAACTCTTTGAAACATAACACTTTACCTAGATTTTTAATTATTGGGGTTGAGTTTTATCATTAATTTTGAAAATAATAAATAAAATCTGGCAATATTGTGACAAATTCCATAACATTTTCTTTTACTCCAAAGCCCTTATGTAACTTATAAATTATCACATGTACTGTTATACTCTTGATAAAATAACTCAAACCATTCAGAAAGTCTATTTTTTATTTTATCTGCGCATAGTTCATTTTCAATAAAAGCTTTCAAAATTATTGTCTACAAATTATAATTAGAGTGAACTACAAAAAATACACCTTTACTTTTTAATTGCGTCCGATTTGGAACCTTTACTTTTTTTTTTAGCTAAGAATGTACCTATACTAATTTAAAAGGGTCAAAAATGTACTAGAGTCATTAAGTCTTAACGGGATTGAAAGAATCGGCATTATGTGCCTCTCATGTGACTTTTTTAGGGGCATTTTTGTCCATTCACTGTTTATCTTCTTCTTCCTATTTTTTTTTTCCCTTCTTCTTCTTCTCCAAATTTACTTTCATCTTTAAAAAAATCCACCTCCACTGTTGTTCTTCTTCTTTAAGAAACCCATCTCCACTGCATGCACCCTCGAAAACTCAGAAACGTACATCCATCCATAATTTCCAAATTCAAGCTCAAAGCCCTAGGAATTCCAAAACTCTATCAGCACAAGGCTACTCAACCACCGCCAGATCGGAGGCCGAGAAGAATTCATGTACTAATGTTTCTTTTCCAGTGGAGAGGTCGACGAAGGTGTCCAATGGTGCGAATGTTTTCATGTCGAGAGACCTCGTTCCTCCAGAAATTTTTTATTCACTTCATGATGCTCTAAGTCTCAACTGTGCCCAAGTTTGATTTCTATGCATCTGTACTTACTCAATTTATTATCATCTAATGTAGTTTAATTTCTCAAATTTAATTGAGATTGTGGACTCCAACCAACTTTAGATATGAGTTTGTTTGAACCGGTTGGCATCCTAATATTTAGTAATTTCTAGTGAATGAATAGGCTTAATATTCTATAATTAATAAACATCTCTGTAATGGGTCTTCCTCCGATCTATATGGTGCTGGCAATCACAAAAACCCTTAATTTTTGTTTTTGAAATCTTCAAATCAGGTGAAATTTTTTTATTTCATCTTGTATTTGGTGTGTAGTGTTTGAATCATTTTGATAATATAGTTGCAAAAATAATGCAATTACTGAATAAATGTGTCTTTCAATTGGTCAAAAAATGGTGGGTAGTTTTCATGAATTAAAGTTGTTTGATCCAAAATTGGATGTGTTATGGGTGGATTCGCAGAAATCAGTGATGGGTTACCTGAAACGGGGCCAAACCATTTTTTGTAGCGAATTTGGTGAATTTTAGGTGCTTTTTGCTGCGGCTTTAGCAGGTTTGGATGGCATAGCGGTGGAGTTAGAAGAAAGATGAAGGAGAAAATAGTGGTTGGAGAAGATGATGGTGGCGTCAGAAAATGCAGGGCGGTACCTGTGAGGAGGTGGCTAGGGTTTCGGTGGGGAAGATGAGAAGGAAGAAGAAGATGAGGTGAAATATTTCAATGAAAAGAAGGTGGACAAAAAATGCCCCTGAAGTAATGTGAGAGGCACATGTTGCCTATTTCGTTAGTCCTGTTAGGACTTAATAGCTCCAGTGCAGTTTTGGCCCCTTTAAATTATTAAAGGTACATTTCTAGCTAAAAAGAAAAGTTAAAGATACCAAAGCGGACACAATCGAAAAGTAAAGGTATATTTTTGCAGTTCATTCTTAGAATAATTACTCCCTTAATAACATTAAAAGAATTAAGTAAGACATGATTGAAAAGCTAATGAGAAAGTTTTCAAATGTCCAGAAATTGAAATGCTAGCTCTTTGAATGTTGGTATATTGAGAATTGTAACAAGATTCTAATACATGAATCTTAGGGTCCATTAAAGTCACTTCCTCAGGGTTTTTTTTCTTCCTTTGAAAGTACCCATCAATTAATTATTGGGCGAATTACATTTACCTCTCCCGAGGTTTGGTCATATTACAAATAAGTTTCTGTGGTTTTGAAAATTACAAATACATCCCTCAACTATTCATGGTTTTTTTTTTTTTTTGGGTTTATTTTTTTTACTAACAGTAAGGGTGATATCGAGCTGAGCTGTATTCCGATTTAGAGTGCTCAAACTGGGATCATTTATTAAATAGACGAGTCTAAACTTCAGCCCGTGTTGATTTATTTATTGAATAAATAAGTTTAAACTGAATTTTTACTGAGCCAATTCTAAACTTTAGTGAACAAAGTTTGTGTACGTTCTCAGCCATAACTAACAAAGATGAATTTTGTAACTAACAGAGACTTATTTGTAATTTAACCAAACCTAAAGGGAGGTAAATGTAATTAAGCCATAATTGTAAGCAGTTACAAAAGAAATTGAGCATAGTTATGCTTGTCTTGTCAACCATCTTGTTCATTTTTTTAAAATTTTTTATTATAAACATCCTGCCTACTTTAATAGAAGAGACTATGTCGAAACTATTACATATATCCCTAAGATCTCAAAAAAGGGAATTCCATAAGAAGATTGGGACGTGCTTTCAGCTGCATAATATTCACTAAGCTGAGAATATCCGTTTTGATTCCTATACCCAGTATTTTTTGTGCTCTTTAAGGCTTACAAAACTCCATGTTGTCCCTGCCCTGCCCGTAGCTTGGGGAAAAGTTGTGTTCATTATTGTGACATCCGTGGCGATTTCTGTGAGACCCCGTAAATTTTTAACTTATAAATTCGCCTCTAGAATACTTAGAGGTATTTATAAAAATATTTTCTTACAAGTAGCTACTAAAGTATAGAATTTCTTTAATAAAAATTTTAATCTAAAACTATTTTCTTAGAAAATTTTATAAAAAGTTATAAAATATTTTCTTTTAAAGGATTTTCTTACTATGATTTCAATTTTAATCTATGTGTTTAGATTTTGATAAATTTGATTCTTAATTTCACGATATGTTGGTTGTTTAAGAATGTTATTATTTAGGAATTTATGGAATTTTTAGAAATAGGAAATAGAAAATAAGAAAATAAGAAAATTAAAAAATAAATAAAACAAAAAAAGAATTTAGGGGTCAATCAGTTTTACCCAACCCCGGATCAGCTAAAACAGATTGCACCGTTGTGAACGGTAAAAATAAAATTTTCTAACCGCCTACGGAGCGGTTTTACCCAGCCATGGAATGGGTAAAACTGATTGGAATCTGTTTTACCAAATCCTCCAATCGGTTTTGGAATCTGTTTTACCAAATCCTCCAATCGGGTAAAACCGATTGGATGATCAGGACAAAACGCCTTGATCGGTTTTACCCAGTCTTCAAGCGGGTAAAACCGATTGCCTAATCGGGTAAAACAGATCGGGAGTTAGAGGTGAAAAAAAAATCTTCCCCAAGTTTCAATGTCGAGCTACGCACCTAGGGGGTTTAGGTACCCCTAGGTTTTGTCCTATACAACTCCAGGGGTCTATAAATACCCTCTGGATCGATCACAAACATTAGGATTCACACAATCAAAGCAAAGTTAGAGAAAACTCAAAGTTAGGAAAAAGTTAGAAAAGTTAGGAAGAAAAGGAAAAAGGAAGAAATTGGAATGTGAAGTTGGCTTGATAACTCAAGGATTGTGAAATCCCAATTATCCATAGCAACCTAAGATGAACCTAAGAGGGGGAGGGGGTGAATTAGGTTCTTGACACTTTTAAAAATATTTTCTACAATGAAGAACAACTTTGAAAAACCATTTTCAAAGCAAGTGTAAAAACAAAGTTTACAAATTAAGTGAGGTGTGTGATTAGTGTTTTGCAAATCATAAAAGCAAAGTAAACAAACAAAGCAAGAACACACCAAATTTATAGTGGTTCGGATTCCCCTTGAATCCTAGTCCACTCGACAAGTTCTACAACTTGTTTCCCTATCTATGAAACACTTAAGGGAGTGTTCCAATCCCTACCAAAACACTTAAAGGAGTGTTCCAATCCTTACAAGTGCCTAATGGCTAACAATGAATCTTTTGCCCCCGCTCCTTCCTCAAGGACTTAGGGTCTTACTCAAGACTTCATTGCCTAGCTACTAGGACTTTTGCTCAATCAACCTCTTGATCAAGACTTTCTCCCCTTTGCCTAATTTAACTCTAAACTAGGACTTTTGCTTAATCAACCTCTTGATCAAGACTTTCTCCCCTTTGCCTAATTTAACTCTAAACTAGGACTTTACAATTGCCCTAACTCAACCCCTTGAGTTGGGTCTCTCCTTTCTACTTGCTCCCCCTTTCTTGTTGCCTAACTCTTTACTCAAGAGTTGGACTTTCCCTAAATACAAATTGCCTACACTCAAACTCTTGAGTTAGGACTTTTCTAGATGTGTTTACAAGGATGAAATACTCCAGAAATGGAGTTTACAATTTGACACAAAACCAGGGCACAAGTGCCTCTTGACAATCCTTCCTTAACAAGCTAATTTGACATATAGATAATTGAAATGAAGCTTGAAAGTGTTGTTAAAGTGTAGGAGATGTTGGGGAGTCATTAGCCTTAAGTGCTCTTGAAGTGGGGGTATTTATAGGAGAAGAGAGCTCTTGAATTGGATGAAAAACGGACAAGAAAATTCAAACCCGAGAGCGCCGCGACAGGCCTCGCGAAATCGCGGGGAAGCTGTCGCAGGTGGTCCCTGCATGGCGCGCGGCGCCCAGCGCGTGCTGCGTGTGCCTGCGTGCGGCGCCTCTGTCGCGGATCCCGATCGCAGGTCCAGTCGCGCGGCGCTGTCCCCTTGTCGGCCACTGATTTGACACCTTTTTCATTTGCTTGCCGTTTCTTCGTTATAGCTCCGATTTCTTCGCCGTTTTTGGGTTAGTTCACCCGTGAACTCTTCTCTTCATTTTCTGACTTGAAAACACCGTGGGTCCCACCTTGGGACGTGCTCGGTCGTATTTTTCTTCTTTCTTCATTTGCTTACCGTTTCTTTATTTTAGCTCATTTTTCATTGCCGTTTTTTGCGTCGGTTCTTCCGTAAACATTTCCCTACATTTTCTCACTTAGAAGAACCATTAAATTAATTCTCATATTTGTTAACTCATCAATCAAAATAAGGATTAAGACCAACCGGGTCTAACAATCTCCCCCTTTTTGATGATGACAAAACAAATATGGAATTCATGATAATAAATCAACACTTTATAAAATTGAGTAACTCCCCCTCAATTTATAATCTCCCCCTCAATTCCATAATATTTTCTCCCCCTTTTTGACATCACAAAAAGGACTTAGCATGCATAATAAAATGTGAAAGATGCATACAAATAAAGAATTGTACAACTCAAAAATAGATAAAATCGATTAGGTCATGAGTTGAACATTGAATTTGCTCTCAAATATGAAAATTTTGCCTTTGACATTTTAAGCAAAATCAATCGATCTTTTGATAGTCAACCAATTTTAAGATCCAATGTCAATGCTAGTTCAAAATTTTTCTCCCCCTAAATTCTAGCATATACATTTCGAAGAGCTTAACTAATCAATTAAGAAGCATACAAGCTTCATTCAATTTAAGGAGCAAGTTAAGCTATGACAATTAAAGGATTCATTTTCACTAAAGAATGACCCTTCTTAAACACATGAGTTTTTTAAGAATTTTGAAATATGGCATTAACTCATGTTCAAAACAAGTTGAAAATATGCAAGCAACTTCAAATGACCCTAATGATAAACATGCATGCATCTAACACATATTAGGATGCATCATGTCAAAGTCAACGTATTGGTCAAGCATGCAAAATTTTCAACTTTTCATGAACTTTGCTTTTCTTAAGTTTAAAAACTTCATTTCTTCCTGCAAGCAAATTCCATTAGGCATATAAAGTATTTCAAGAATTCATGTATTCACTTTTCATGCATACTCTTGAAAGTTAACAAAATGTCAAACTTTTTCTAAAATAATGCCTATTTTCTTAAAACTTGTCCATTTTATCATGTAAATCCAAAGTAATCACATGAGCAAGTTTTAATCAACATATGCAACATATAAAAGCAGTGAAACATTTTAGATCATGCATATGTGTGGAGTCAACCTACCGGTCAACACTTTTCAAGTAGTTTATGCACAAAGTTTCAAACCATTGAAAGCATACATATAAGCAAAGTCAACTACTTGGTCAAACTTATTCAATTTTAAGCATACAAAGCATTCATTTTGATAGTTGCATTTAAACCTTAATTTTCTCAAGCAAGCAACTTCAAATCATCATTTAATTCATGCTTAAAATATCAAATAAGCTACAGCATGTATATTTCAAAAGTCAACCACTTGGTCAACCGTTTTCATGTAATGCAAACATGCTTAATTCTTGCTATCTTCAAATTAAAAGTTTTCAACCTTTTTAACATGCAAGAATTTCAAGATACCAAAGATGACATAGATCCTAATGCATCATTTTAACTCTAAAGCATGGCATTTTAGGATTCTATTATTCAAAAATTTATCAATCAAAAGCAAATTTCAAATTTTCTCTATTTTGCCGAATTTATTTATTTTTGAATCTTTTAACTTCAAAATTGATCTTAGTACATTTCAAATATCATTCTAAGTTCATTAGATCAATTTTCATCTTCTAAGCATGCAAAAGTCTAAAAGTCAACCTAAAGTCAAACTTCTAGCTATTTTTCAATAAAGCTCATAAAGTCCTAAAGACTTTCATCAAAACATGCTTTCAATCAAAATGATTCAAGGATATGAATACAAGTTTTATTTAAGCATAACATACATTTCATATCACATATCCATCATTTTGAACACAAGTCACACATGTACATCATATTCCACTCAATTGACATATAATCATCAAAACAATTATAAAGCACTCAAATTGAGTTAGAGATGATACATGTTACCTCAAATGAGCATTCATGGGCTCATTATCATTCTTGTAGCCATTTTTGCAATTTTTACATTTTTCACCATTTGGCTCCAATAAACCATCCTTGCTACTTTTCAAGCATCTCTTCTTTGAGATTTAGTTCATAAAGTAGCATCAAGGACCTATAAAGAAATCAAGCACAAGATTTTGGTACCCAACACTTATTGGGTCCTAGGGGGTTAGCTTGTTCCTTTACTTTCCATATTTTTCTTCCTCTTTTCACATTTTTCTTGTCAAAGCATTTGGAAGAAGTGTGACCATGTCTACCACAATAATCACACATAATAGGTGCATTAATTAAAGGAAATGTCCTAACATTTCTTCTATATGCATATGGCACTCTATTATAATCAATTACATTATGCATACTTAATGGCATATGAACACAATGATTCTTTCTAGAATAGAAAGCATTATATCTCCTAGAATCATTCTTTCTATCATGATATCTCCTAGGTTTATTACTAAATGAACTATGCATATTCATATATCTAGGAGTATGATGAGCATTTAACATACACATATCCCTCTTTGGGGCACATAAGGAAAAATCATGAAATTGACAATAAGTTTCACTATGCCTATGGGGACCATGCATTTTTCTAGACATATAAAATGAAGAATCAATTAAATTCACATCATTTTTAATCTTTGAAGACTTCTTTTTCTTTTCATACAACCATGCATGATTAGTCTTCTTTTTAACTTCAATAGTTGGATAGGCAAATTTAACATCACTATTTGAAGCATTAACAAAGGTAGTAGAAGTAGAAGGCATTTCACAATTTTGGTTACTTTCATAACCTAAGCCATGTTTATCATTTCCTACCTTTTGTTTACCTAACAACTTTTCTAAGTTGTTTTTTCCTAATGTCAATTTTTCAAGACTTGCACTCAAGTCTTCAATTTTCTTTTTCATGCATTCATACTCATTTTTCAACAAATCATATGAACTAGCCTTTTCATGCAATTTCTCATTTTCATCCAAGGCGCTTTCATAATACATTTTGAAATCAATATATTTTGCATCTTCATTTTCTAGCAAAGTACTCATCTCATCTACTTTGTTTTTTAACTCTTCATTTTCATGTTTCAAAGTAGAGTTTTCTTCTTTTAAAGATGCAACATGAATTTCTAAAGAATTAATTTTCTTTTCATGCATAACATTCTTTTTCAAGGCATCTATACATTTGTCATGCAATTTAGTGACATATTCATACATATCAAAATCAACATTATCACTATCATGCATACTACCACTTAAAGAAGATTTGGAGGATTTGGTTACCTCTTGTAGATCACTTCCAACTAAGCATCTTCTTGTGGTTTCCTTCTCTTCCTCACTTGAGGAATTATCCCAAGTCCTTGCTAGCTTGGTCACCTTCTTGATGGCTTTCTTACCTTTAGCCATTTTGTGCAAATTGCGGAAAATAAAGCACAAATAATCAAGCAAGCAAATAAGACTTTAAAAATCACAAAGGTTGCAAAAATGATCTTTAAACTCAAGGTTTTTAAACCTACAAATTTGAGCACTAGCTCTGATACCAATTGAAATCCCAATTATCCATAGCAACCTAAGATGAACCTAAGAGGGGGAGGGGGTGAATTAGGTTCTTGACACTTTTAAAAATATTTTCTACAATGAAGAACAACTTTGAAAAACCATTTTCAAAGCAAGTGTAAAAACAAAGTTTACAAATTAAGTGAGGTGTGTGATTAGTGTTTTGCAAATCATAAAAGCAAAGTAAACAAACAAAGCAAGAACACACCAAATTTATAGTGGTTCGGATTCCCCTTGAATCCTAGTCCACTCGACAAGTTCTACAACTTGTTTCCCTATCTATGAAACACTTAAGGGAGTGTTCCAATCCCTACCAAAACACTTAAAGGAGTGTTCCAATCCTTACAAGTGCCTAATGGCTAACAATGAATCTTTTGCCCCCGCTCCTTCCTCAAGGACTTAGGGTCTTACTCAAGACTTCATTGCCTAGCTACTAGGACTTTTGCTCAATCAACCTCTTGATCAAGACTTTCTCCCCTTTGCCTAATTTAACTCTAAACTAGGACTTTTGCTTAATCAACCTCATGATCAAGACTTTCTCCCCTTTGCCTAATTTAACTCTAAACTAGGACTTTACAATTGCCCTAACTCAACCCCTTGAGTTGGGTCTCTCCTTTCTACTTGCTCCCCCTTTCTTGTTGCCTAACTCTTTACTCAAGAGTTGGACTTTCCCTAAATACAAATTGCCTACACTCAAACTCTTGAGTTAGGACTTTTCTAGATGTGTTTACAAGGATGAAATACTCCAGAAATGGAGTTTACAATTTGACACAAAAACAGGGCACAAGTGCCTCTTGACAATCCTTCCTTAACAAGCTAATTTGACATATAGATAATTGAAATGAAGCTTGAAAGTGTTGTTAAAGTGTAGGAGATGTTGGGGAGTCATTAGCCTTAAGTGCTCTTGAAGTGGGGGTATTTATAGGAGAAGAGAGCTCTTGAATTGGATGAAAAACGGACAAGAAAATTCAAACCCGAGAGCGCCGCGACAGGCCTCGCGAAATCGCGGGGAAGCTGTCGCAGGTGGTCCCTGCATGGCGCGCGGCGCCCAGCGCGTGCTGCGTGTGCCTGCGTGCGGCGCCTCTGTCGCGGGTCCCGATCGCAGGTCCAGTCGCGCGGCGCTGTCCCCTTGTCGGCCACTGATTTGACACCTTTTTCATTTGCTTGCCGTTTCTTCGTTATAGCTCTGATTTCTTCGCCGTTTTTTGCGTTAGTTCACCCGTGAACTCTTCTCTTCATTTTCTGACTTGAAAACACCGTGGGTCCCACCTTGGGACGTGCTCGGTCGTATTTTTCTTCTTTCTTCATTTGCTTACCGTTTCTTTATTTTAGCTCATTTTTCATTGCCGTTTTTTGCGTCGGTTCTTCTGTAAACATTTCCCTACATTTTCTCACTTAGAAGAACCATTAAATTAATTCTCATATTTGTTAACTCATCAATCAAAATAAGGATTAAGACCAACTGGGTCTAACAGATTGTGATCTGGGAAGCTTCAGAAATCAAACGGTAAGTAATTCTAAGTTGCTATAACGTTAAATGCTAGAATTATAATGCAAAAAGTATGGATTAGTTAAATTTTGTAGTTTTCTTAATTCTTGAACTTTTGAACGTTAGAAATATGTTATGAAATGTTAAAAGTGTTGTAAAAGTATTGTAGAAATGATTTTTAGCAAAAAAAAAACCGAAGCAAAACAAGTTTTGTGCACAATTTTAGCCAAAACCCAAAGCAAAAGTTTGAAGACAAGTTTTCTGGGCATGGATCAATTTTAAACAATTAAAGAGTGGGTAAAACTGATTGGCCATGCTCAAGAAAATCAGTTAAAACAGATTGCTAAGCGGGTAAAATCGTCCCGATCGGTTTTTACTGATTCCGGAGCGAGTAAAACCGATTGAAAATTTACTGAAAATAGTCGGAGCGGTTTTAACCGATTAGGAAGCTAGTAAAACCGATCCGAGGAATTTTCTAAAAACTTCAGAGTGGTTTTAACCGATCCCCAATCGGGTAAAACCGATCCAAAGCTAAAAACTTTATTTTTGAATAATTTTAATTCTTTTGTTTATTCCTTTATAATTCCTTTTATGAATCCTTGCTAAAATTATTTTAACCACCATTAAAAGTGTTCTAAATTCATATTTTCTCAAGTTAAGTAATTAATATAAATTTTTTGTTAATTTCTGGTTATTTCTAAAATAAATTAGATAGAGAGTGTAAAAGTTATAAACTCTTTTTCAAGAAAAATAAGTAAAGTAGTCTTACAGCAAGAAATCTTTAAGATCTTTAATATATTTTCTTATTGATTTACTTATTTTCAAAATAAAACAGAAATAACTTTTAAATACCTATTATTATTTTACGCTCTTTTTAGAAAAAATTAGATAAATTTGTTTTACGCCCTTATTTCGTTAATTCCTAGAATCCATAAGAAGTTTAAGAATCTTAGGATTCTATTAGTTAGAAATAAATATTGACCCCGGAATATGAAATATACGCAGATTGGCTAGATAGAACGTGATCTTATATCTTCGGACCCAAATGAGTTTATCACTGAAAATGGGTACCGTTTTAATGTGATTAATAATTGAAGTGCATTAAACTAGATTGCTTGACATGTTTTAAACGCTTTTGAAAAATGCTTGAAATACTTTTGATTTTTGAACTACCAGTTGTGTTTACTTACCGACTAGAATGCATATGTACTTTCTTTGTGCACTAAATCTATTATATGAACATGAGTTGTGTCAGATCCATTATGTGTGTGCAATTTCATCCCACTAGCCAGCGTAAAGCTTGGTCGTCTGGATCATTTGCGTTTCTAATTCTGAAATCAGTCCCGACCACCTGGGACCATATATGTATATGCTTGGGAGTTGGCTGACGATATATTTATGATTTTAAAATCAGTCCCGACCACCTGGGCCCAAAACCTGCACTCATCCGCTCCCATGGTATTGCCTTGCCTCCATTAAGATTGGCTTTTTTATCTTCAAATTTTTTTTTTGGGTTCTGAATCTACATACTAGTTGGTAAGTTGATTGTGACATATGTTTGATAATCTATATATCTTTTCAATTTTGGTTACCTTGGCTCAAAGTACAAAATCGATAAAGTTGCATAGTTTGAGAACTCAAAAATGACTCTAGCAAATCAAACCAAACTCTAATTACAGTGTGTTATATTTGTAGTATATTTTGCTATTTTAGTTGCTTCCTATTTAATTTTTAAATTAGTTTTTGATGAGGATTTAGTAATTTATTTCTTGTTAGTTTAGAGTAACCCTGTAAGTTATATAAAGAATTCAAGCAGTATGAATTTCACTTGAAATGAGAGGTTGCCAGTATTGGATTCTTTACTATAGGATACAAAAACTATGTACCTTGATAATATAAAGATATTATCCCACAGCAGAAACACAAACTTTAATTAAAGCAATGTTGCATACTCTTGATCCAAAACTCTTGCTATGTCTTCAACCAACATTAACTAAAAACAAGCTAAAAAAAACCTAAACTAAGGAATCAATATTTTTTTTAACAAACAGGGCACACTACCAAATTAATAAAAAAGAAACAAAAGCACTAAGCCTTTAAAAACTCACCGAAGGCTTTTTGCTTTCCACAAGCAAAGCCATTACACGCCTACCTCGAGGCACAAGCCTTCACTGCTCTTTTTCTTTTTCTTCTTTCTCATGAATTTCTCTTGTACTAAAATCAACATCCCACAAGTTTTTTTTTTTATATAGATTATGGAATTACCTAAAACTAATTAGAATAGAACATAAACTAAATAGAAAAAAAACTAAACAAGTAATTACTAAATCCTACAGCAACTATAATTACCTAATTAATTAAGTTTGGTTTAATTAATATTTCCAATATAGCATCTCTTAAACCAAACTTGAATCAAACCAAGTCCGATGTCATCACGAGCTTAGGTCTCCATCGAAATTTCCCTTGTGGTAATGACGACGTGCAATACTAATTTTAACTTGTCCTTCAATTTCGGTACCTCCAAACTTGATGCAAACAAAAACTTTCACTTAGAGTAAACTTTATCAAAATGTTCATCATAGTCAAAGTCTTTATTCATATCTACCCATTCATCTTCAGAACATAAATTTCTGTCGACATTGCTAATCTCACCATTGCCGTCAAATTTAACAATGTCCTTGCAAACCCAAGTATTCAATGTCAAATCTTCATCTTTGTTTCCTTCCAATTCAACCAAGTCTTCAATAGTAATATAATCACATTTGTATTCCGGTTCATTAGTCTTTGAGAAGCTATTATCTTCCAATTCAACAACTTTTTCAACAATCACATGATCACTTTCGTCTATGTGCTCATCAATTTCAATTTCTTGCTCTTGTTTTCACACACAAACTGTTAGACCTATGGTCTCAATCTTGATTTTGAGTGATGATACAACAAATATGTGGAAAAAAACTCAATGGTCTGCTTAAGTGAAAATGCAGAAGAAATGCTTATTGGAAGTCATATGATCGCATGTAGGAGTCGCATAGAGAATCGCATTAGGCAAAACATTTTCAACACTTAGAAGAAATCTTGCTAATCCGCATCTACCAACCGAACGACGTTCCGCACGAGTCTCACGGTCCGTCGTCCAAAAGAAAAGCCCCGCAAACATTTAGAGACATTCTTGACTATTTGTGGCTGTCAGCCACACGAGCCAACATACGAGTTATACGGTCTTTCGTGTACACAACAAGACAAAAAATTAAATGAATGTCAGACGAAGCCTCAACATGAGAACCCTGCAAAGCAAGTCTCGAGTACAAAAATCTCTACGACTCATACAGGTACTTGCACGGACTATAGACAAAGCCCATTAATGCAAGTCAGGAGGAGTGCCTGTCCATTGACCAAACAGCAAGCGCAAGTTCTCTCTTGGACGAAACCTTGTCCGAGTCGTACATGTACTCACATGATTACCAGGCAAGAACATTAATTACACGCATGTGAAGAAGCCAGTTGACCATTGAAGAATTCAAACCGAAGAGTCACGTACGACGAGCCATACGAGTCATACATATGATCAGATAGCCTCCAGTGAGTTCAAATTAAAGTAAACTCACCAACCGCCAAAATGACTTCAATATTGCTATAAATACAACATTTAATAGACCATTTCACCACCTCTCTCCATCTGATTTCAACATTCTTTTAAGTGTTAAAAAACTCTCATAATTACTTCAAAGTGCTAGCTATTAGTTTCAAAGTAAGGGCGGAGCTACCTTTATTGCACTATTATAATTTTCTTTTTTACTATATAAATTTTGAAAAAATTTGTATTTTGCCCCACCAAAAATTAAAATAATAAGGGTAAATATTTATAATTAATATTTTTCCCTTCCAGACCTTCGAGGTCTGGCTTCGCCTCTATTTCAAAGTTAGCCTAGACTAGAACATCCTTATTATAATAGTTAACTATTTTCATAGCATTAATTTCTTACTTGTAAAAAGAGAAGTCTTAGAACTTTTCAAGAGGTTGAAAATGTTTAAGCAAGGGGATTATCTAAAGGATTATCTATAGTTTGAGTAAACTAGGAGGTAATTCTTTTGGATAACTTGTAGGGTTTAAGTTTCACCTTTAAGAATTTTACTGCCAAATTAGGACCAAGCATTTAGCTTGGAAGTGGATTAGACTTTCCTTGATGAGGGAAAGTTGAACCATTATAAATTGTTTTGTGTCTTTAAATTACTTTCTTACTTGCTTTACACTTAAACTCACACACAAAGCACAAAAAGATTTTCAATTTACGTAGATTATTTTAAACCTAATTCACCCCTCCCCTCATAGGTTTACTTTAGTTGCATTTTCACAAGCAATATCTCTTTCTTCTTTGACCAAATCATCACTTTCAGTGTCTTTATCGTCAATCTCTTGATCTTCATAATTGATACAATCATGCTCATCTACACTTTTGCTTTCTAAATTGCATTCGTCACTAGAAAATCCATTCTCCAAGCTTTCACCATAAACTTCATGAAATGCTTCATCAAGTTCCTTATCCATTAACACAAAGGCTTCAACTTGAACATTATAGAAATTTTTAATAATCTTGGCATGCACTTCTTTCTCTTCAAAATTCTTAGACCAACATTCTCTTTTGTACTGGCCTAATTTTCCACATTGATAACACTTAATTTTTTACTTAACATGCTTTTGGCTATGAGAATTTTGACTATTATCATTGATTTCATCCTATTTGAAAATCTCAGATTTGGGCTTACCAACTAAATCTTTCAACTCTTATTCTATTGGATCCAAAAATTGTCGGGCAAGAGACATCTCGTAAGTCACAAGTTCAGCTTCCAAATCGTCATAACCAAAAGTAGAAAAAATCTTAGTGCCTTGAAAAAAGAAAAAAAATTCTTAGTGGCTTCTAAAACCAACTTCTTTGTGTGAAACTAACAAGTCAACATACGAAGAACTTTTGACACCATATGTTCTCATGCCATCTTCTCACCGTTGCTTCTCATCTCACTAATGATAGATCCAACCCTGTCCATGTATTCTTTGACCTTTTCATCAGGTTTCATCTGAACCAATTAAAATTGTCTTTTCAACACTTGTAGTTTTATTCTTCTAACAACACTATTTCCACGAATGAAATTTTCTAAAATTATCCTTCACAGGCCATTTTTTCTTTTTCTTCTTTCTCATAAATTTCTCTTGTACTAAAATCTATATTCCATGAGTTCTGTATATAGACTATGAAATTACATGAAACCAATTAGAATTGAATTACCAAATTCTATTCCTACTCATAAACTAATTTCCTAAACTAAATAGGAAACAACTAAACAAGTAATTGCTAAATTCGACTACAAATATAATTACATAATTAATTAATTTTGGTTTAATTAATATTTTCCAACATTTACTATAACCCAATTTAATTTTGAGATTAAATTTGTATTTAATACCATTTATTTAGGAACTTAAAGAATCACACACAAAATAACTGTGTCTAGGGTTGGTTAAAGTCAAAAACTTGTGTGAAATGGGTATGCGACGTTCCGTCATCTATGCATGCGCCTATGAAGCAACCTTTTTCTGGTTGCAAAATTTGATTATTAGTTTGTTGTTGAAGGAGTAGTAGTTAAAGGTAACTACTACACACTAAAGAGAAATTCGGGTATTAGTTTACTTAGAGCTAACTGGTACTCGTTGAGCAGAATTTGTGTATCGGTGTGTTGTTGAAGGAGTAGCAGTTCGAGCTAACTACTAATCCTTGAAGAAAAATTCAGGTATCACTTTGTTGTTGAAAGAGTAGTAATTGTTACTCCTTCAAGAGAAAATTGTGTATCACTTTGTTGTTGAAAAAAAAGTAGTTATCTCTTAAAGAGTTATAATCTGCTCCTTCAAGAGTGGCACGTTCCTCCATTAAGAGTATCATGCTACTTTTAAAGAGCAGTAAAAAAAAATCTTTTATTCTTAGTGCTACTCTTCTTGAGTAGAATTTTTTTTTTTTAATTTTTAATTTTCTTACTGCTACTCTTCATGAATAGTGGTTTCATTTTTTTTTTCCCCTTTTCAAAGTGATATTTGAAGAAAGTATTACTAATACTCATGAACTGTATTAGTATCAGTTTACTTTTTTGGGGTATCAATTTTAAAGTAAAAAAATAAAAAATAAAAAACCTAATGAGTTGGTTATGTGAGTGAACCGTCAAATATATCACTTTACATTTTCAGAATCTCCCGTTTGGTTACTAAACTTTTTTTTCCAGAAATATAACCATACTTTCAAAAAGTGGCCAAAATGTCATTTTGGCATTAGTGTCGTTATGTTTGATGGAATGGCCTGTCATGTGCAATAAGTCAAGGTCATTTTTGTCTTTTTGCTATTTTTTAATAAAATAATAATTATTTTTTACTTCTTCCCTTACTGTTCATCTCCCCCTCCTTCTCCTTTCCCTTAAAAAATTCCTCCTCCGCCTCCCAGTTCATCTCCCCCTCCCAAATGAAGAAACAAAAGACCCATATTCTGTTAAAGTTTTCTTCTACTTCTTCTATCATTTTTGAAAGCTTCAAACAATATTGTCAATCACTAGAGGATTTATCTGCCCGTTATTACAAGAGAGGCAATTGAACTCCGAATCGATGAAGGAGTAGGAGAAGAAATCGTAAAGAGTTGCAGCCGACTTCAAAATTGTAAACCCACATGACTATGAAAAAGTTGCAGTCGCCGGCGAGCTCTTCAGTGTTTCATTTCTTATCCTCATCACAGCCTTATCAATTATCATTCAACCCCAGCTCTAGCTTCCCCTTTCTTTCTTCTGCAGAATCTTGGATGCTCACTTGATGAACAAAAATTATGAAAAGCCAAAACTATTTTACTAGTTAATAAAACTATAGGGAAGAAGGAGGAAAGGGAGATGAACTGGGAGGCAGAGGAATTTTTTAAGGGAAAGTGATGAGGAAATCTAAGGTTAAAACAACACAAGTTATGAGTCAGAATCCACGAAAACAAAGGAAAGCTCCAATGACCTTAATGAAAAGGAAATGAAGATTACAAGAGTTATCCTATTCACCATCAAAGTGGAAATGGTGAATACTAATCATCCCATCTAAAGGAAATGGTGGAAATGGTATTTACGAGCTAAGGAAATGGTGGAAATGGTAATTACAAGTCTTTCTAGTGAAGAAATGGAGATTTCATAAAGTTTGAAGAATTTTAGAAGTGAAATATTTTTTTGAGCTTCTGAAATGATTCCGGAAGCTTCCAGAAGATTCCACGAGCTTCCTACATCTACATTATCATGCTACATCAATTGGGCCGAATCCATCAAGTCCACTCCATGAACCCACATTCGGCCAAGCCCAAGCCCAAGGAGAAGCAATTCACAATTAGAGTTAGGGTTAGGAGGGGAATTAAGGTTTTGTGCATGTTACCTAATTCTCTTCATAGTTTCCTCTTTTTCTTTTCTCCTTTATTTTTTGGTTTTCCCTTTTCTTTAAAGGTAAAATCTGAATTTTTCCTTCCTTTTTCTTGTGAGAATTTCGTGCATTGCTTACCTTAAAGCAGCTAAAATTCTTCCTTCTTTTGTTTTACTTTTTCAGCAAGTAAGTTCCTCTTTCTTGCTGATTTTGTGAGTTACTTAATCTCTTGATTAAGTTCCAATTTTGTGTTTTCTTTCCTTATTTTCTTGTGTAAATTTCGTGCTCCCTATACCTATAAATAGGGGTGCTGCACTTCATAATTCGACAGTGATTAATTAAATGAAAGTTTATACTTTATTATTCACTCTTCTTTATTTTGGCTTAAGTAATTTGCATGCTTGTTAATTGCTAAAGTACAAGAACTATAGGCTAATTAGATGCTCTATCTCATTGCATGCTTTGTTTCGCCTCTATTATTCTCCACTTGGTTCGAATTGCGTGTTTAATTTAACTTGTTAAATTAGTAGTCTGCCGAATCCAAGGGTAAGGATTCTAGAGTTTTGAGAGCTGCATCTTGCATACAAACTTTCCTTGGTAATATTTCGGGTGGAGTTCTTATTTTCACAAGTTGGAATCAAGGGTTCACATCAGAAAGGGAGAAGGAGGGGGAGATGAACAGCAAGGAAAGAAGGAGTATTATTTTATTAAAAAATAGCAAAAAGACAAAAATGCCCTTGACTTATTGCACATGAGAGGCCTTTCTGTCAAACATAACGACACTAATGCCAAAATGACATTTCTGACCACTTTTTGAAAGTATGTTGATATTTCTGGGGAAAAAAAATGTTTAGCGACCAAACAGGAGATTCTGAAAAAGTAAAGTGATATTTTTGGCAGTTCACTCTTGGTTATGATAAAGGATACTCACTACCAAAAAATGAGTCTTCAACACCGGTTGCTCTGGTAACACTGAAAACACTGAAAACTAGTGTTAACTTTAAAAACACGGATAATTGACACCAGGCGGCTGTCAACCGATATTAATGATACAAGTTAACACCGTTTACATTTACAATCGATGTTAATGATAAATTTTAAATTGATGTAACCGGAGTTCAACACTCTCAAGAAATACGCGCGAATACAAAAAATCAGAACTTAGCGTATATTTTCAGTTCTAGACGGTTCATGTTTTTCATATAGAGCTCAACCCTAGATTTTTTTTGTTTTAAGCTGTGCCAAGACACGATCGATCATTGTCATTGATGTTCAAATCAATTTTGGCATGGAAAACTCACACTTATCACCAAGTATAGGTAAAAAAATGAATTTAAGTTTGTTTATTACTTTTTCATCGTAGTTTTTTCACAATATGTTCTTTTTTGTTAACATTATAGCTAGGTTCTATGGAGAGAAAAATGCCATGACTCTGGTTTGTATAGAGAAAACGAGCAATTTCAACCATGTTTGTAGTTGATACGAAAAATGCTTAGTATTTTTATGTTTTGTGTTTTGGATTTGGCTGTGGAATTGCTGTCTTATAAATGGTTTAGATCGAATTGAGAGGCCTGCAGTCTGATTCGATCTAAAGCATTTTCAAATTTCGTATTATTTGAGTATTTAAAGCATGAAAGTCCTAACATATTATTTTATGTTTAGATCGACTCAAGAGCCCTCCAACCCAATTCGATCTAAACCATTTTTCAATTTTTGTGTCTTTATATCTAATATGATACGGCTCTTGAAATCATGAAACTATTCATCGTATTGCGAAATGTTTAGATTTTATCAATTTTGGATCGAATAGGCCTCCCTGCAGTTCGATTCGACCTAAACCATTTTTTTATACTTTTCTGTTCTTTTTTGGTATTATTGCAAGCATTTTTTAGTGGTTGATCATATTTTCATAATTTATAGGTATTTTTTTCTATAGCATGACCCATTTTTAGTATATTTGTTAGGTTTTGTTAAGTTTTTACTGTTAAAACCATTATTAAGGTTGAATCTGCACCCATGCACATCAATTTGACCTAATTAAATATGTGCTAAGTTCTCTTTATTTTTTTCCAGTTTGTTTTTGTACTATGAAACTTGTTTCACTGTGTTTATATTTTGGTTTTTATATTTTACAGGGCTCGGTCCACATTTTTGCCCCAACAACCAATCTCATTATATATGTATTGGTTGATGGTTGGTGGTTGGCATTGACAACTTAAAACAACTTAGAACATTAACTTATTTTAAACTCTCTCGAGTTTCTTGCTATATATAATGCCCGGTTAATTGGTAACTCGGCTAGTGCAATTGGTGGAAATGAGACCGGGTGCGACCGAATCTTTTTAGGCATAGTTTTACTATCATCCTTCGGACATCCTACTAGGGAAACACCTCTGAAGTTTAAGAAATTAGGAAGTATGACAAAAAAACCTAAGGCCCAAAGGATGAATGGGGTGTTGATAGCAACCTTAGGCTAGTGGGAGGAAGAGTTGAACCTAAAAACTTTGTAAAATGAACTAGCAAAAAGTCAACGATGAAAGCTGTTGGAAAGCAACCTAATGCTATTATCCTTATTTATTTGGAACCAAATACACAAGGACAATAGCACAAGATTGCTTTCCTTTTGGATTTTATCGTCGAATTCTCAGTTCATTCACAGATTATTCGAGTAATAATCTTCTCTCCATTACCTTATTGACAAGTTAGGCCTTGGGTTTTTTAATGATGCTTTAAATTTTTGAGCTAGATAAAGGTACTGAAGAATGGTTGAGAATATAGAGGATGAAAAAGGCCAAGGGGTCAATGGCCTTTTGACCGTAACCTAAGGCTATATTAGCGTGTTTTCGAAGAGGAAAGTGACGGTGGTAGAAGACAAATCAAAATATGATATAAGTAGAAGGCACAGAGGAAGATGACGCTCTTGATACACAAAGAAGAAGATAATAAAGCTTTAGACAGACGAAATGATGAGAGGAAGATGAATATATTATGGCATTTAGATTGTTATATAAAACCCGTAAGCATAGATCCCGCCAAGGGATCGAGAGGAACCCTCGTGGAGACTTAGTCCTTCCACTCGGCCGAAGAGAATGGAGGAGGGCGACGCCAAACGAGGAGGCTCCTTAAAAACCAAAGAAACACAAAAATGTAATCGGTGAATAAGCAAGGGAGGAAAAAAAACCTCAAGCTCTCTAGCAAAACAGAGGCCAACAAAAGCAAAAGTAAGAGAAACAAAGAAAAACTTACGAGCAGAGGACGAGGAAAACTAGCCGAAGGCGAAGCTTGGGGAATGTTGTCCTCCCGAATAATCGAAGGTGGGCCCCGAGAAAGCCCATCATCGGGAAAGGCCAGAGCAATGTCGTACACCAGCGGTGACGACTGAAGGATCTTGAGATCCTCTGCTGAGTACTCATCGTCAACAGGAGCACGGTCTAAAGAAGAGGTACTGGAGAGATGACGCCAACGCTTGGGGAGATTCGAGGCAGCCGATGACACCAAGAAGAAGTGATGCATCCAATCATTCCCATCATCGTAGGTAGACACCAATTTGTTAAAGTTGAGCCGTCCCAAATCAAAGAGCATTTGGGAGAGATGGCCAGGTAGCTGCAAAGCCACACGAAGCCAAGAAGGAAACCCACAGAGTGGGGGGAAGCTGAGCCAACCCCAGGTCAAAAAACTCCAGGACCTCCTGGATAATGGGATAAAAGGGCAACCCTAACCCCTGGTCCAGGCATGCGCGATACACTAAGACAAAGCTATGATTCAAGTAGTCCGCCTGATCTTTGAGCCTAGGTAAGAAAACTTCCAAGTTGTCAGGGAGGTTGTAGGTGAGGTGCAAGACCCTCGGCTCCTCCTTCGACATTTGGTTCTCCACAGCTTAAGGGATCAGCCGGTAGGCCCCCTAGAGGAATAGGGAGCGTAGGGAGGAGAGCCTTCCTATAATATCACGATGTCATCACAATCAAAGTCATGGAGAGCATTAGACCCCGAAGGAAGAGAGGTATGGCGAGTGCAAGTCATAAGGGCAGCAACGAGGGGAAAGATGAAGCAGGAAAGAAAGACGAAAACCTTGAGAACAAAAAGAGGCAGCTTTAAAAGAAGGTTCAAGCAAGGTGAAAAGGAATGGGAAGAGAGTAGAAGTCAAAGTAGAAGATAGAACATAATAGGAAACGAAAAGAAAAAGGGGAAATAGAGCGCCGAAACGAAAGTCGAAGTGAAAAAGGAAACCAATAAGGAGGAAATAGAAGAGAATATGGGCGGTTGTGTGTATAGGAGTACCTGACACCATCCCATCAAGCTCCTATCTCGAGAAGCTTGAAATTCAAACTATCCCTGCTTCCTGCTCATGCTGGTGCGTTAGGACGATACATGGTGGCTTCGCCAGCTAGCTATAAGGAAACGCTGTAGAAGGCTTCAAACTCTAGCCCTCGGCCACATTCGAGGCCAAGACGTGGGAGCTAGTTGATGGAACACGGATTCGGCGTGGCCTAACCCTATAGATAAAGGAGTAGCCTAGTGAGATGGAAAGGCCTGACAGCTTTGCGAAGTCCTTGCCCTTAGAAGGCAGGGTCCTCGGACTAGGGAGTCACAACGAGAAGGGTCCCACTCTAGGATAAACATTGAAATGAACAAGAAGAGATTCTCTCGGAATCAATCTCCCTTAATTAGATAACTACCATATCCGAAGGATTCATTTCCATCTTATTAGATATGGAAGAAATCGCGAGGAAGCCGATAGAGTCGCTTCAGGACTCTTCATCGCTACCTAGAGGCTTTTCAGCTATAAATACATAGCTATGACCTATTCTAAAGGTATAATACATTGCAATCCTAATCAATACACATTCTATATCACTTTACTGACTTAAGCATAGGAGCTTCTTAGGGAAACTATTCCCGTCCTTTGCAGGTACTTGTTCGAGGAGCCTTGGAAAGAAGGCGACAGCCTCGATACTTAGTCGGCCGACAAATCAAGGCTCGTCACAGGATGACAAAAGAATGGCGGTATATATATGTGTGTGTGTGTGTGTGTGTGTGTGTGAAAGAAGCTCCAAAGAGCTTAAATCATATAGCATGAAACACCATAGAGTTTAAAGCAAGTTAATACTTTAACCTCTATTTTTCTAAACTTTTCAACGTACACCAACCACCATTCAATACAAATATACTGAAAATGGTTAATATGACAGAAAGTAATACTTATAAATTATGAAAATTTGAACAACCATTAAAACATGCTTTCAAACAAAAACCAAAAAAAGAAACACAAAAAAAAAAAGGTTTAGATCGAATCAAACTGTAGGAAGGTAGATTCAAACACTAGAAACAATGAGATTCAATTTAAATCTTTCAAACTTTCCCCTCGGAAAAAACATACAAAATTCTACCAAAAATCAAAATAGGGTTTAGATTTACACCCGAAAAGAGTTTCATGCTTTCATTCTCTACAAAACAAAAGAAAAAATATAGAGAGAATTTAGATCGATTCGGATTGCAGGGTTCTCAATTCAATCTAAACACTTCCGAAAAAATCTATAACATTTACATTCTTTCAATACTCTAAAAATAGAAATTTTAAAAAAAATTTAGATCGAATCAGATTGTAGGGCTTTCGACTCAATCTAAAACCCTATATTTTAACGAGCTTGCGTCATAAAGAAAAAAGGTCCATCCCTAATCAGTATTATTGGAACAAAAAATAGACAGATTAAGAAAACTATAAAACTATGATATATATATTTACCCTTAATTAATCTATCTATTAGTTTCTACACCAATTTGTGTATTTGATTGATGAAAATTTTCTCTCCCTTAATTTATTGCTACATGAATAAAATCAGGATTTTCTTCTATTTTGCATTGAAATTTATAAAATGATACTAAAGAGCAAAAATTTTAAGCTTTAAAACACTTTTTAAAGGATCAAGGAAGGAATAAGAAAAAACGTTAAACATGTGTAACCGCAAGTTAAAAATTAAAGATATTTTTTTTTGTTTTGTTATAAAATTACTACTATAATATTACTATATAAGTATGTAGTAGACAATAAAATAGAATACAATAACAAGATTAGAGATAAATAGTAGTGAGACCTTTTTTCATCATTTCATCATTATTTACTTATGCCTTTATATATAGGCATAAATCATTACACTTCATGAATTCAAGACATCACAAAAGTCTTACTAATACCATGGAAACTTAAGGGGGTAGATGAAAGACAAGGAAATAGAGGGATATTCATAAATCTAAATATTCATAACGCTCTCCCTTGAATGTCCATTAATAAGATAAATGCCTCATTAAAACCATTAATAGGAAAATCCAGTGGGAAAAAATCTAGTGAAGGAAAAAGAGTATATTTTCTTAGTACAACACTGCCTCGTTAAAAAATTTTACTAGTAAAAATCCAGGGGAAAAAATCTTGGTTTAAGGAAAAATATTAAAGTGTGTGACTTTCCCTCTTAAGCACATCATTTGACATTGTTCAATCGTTGCATTCCGATCTTATAGCTCAACTTTCAAAAGTTGAAGTTGACCGTGAATAAATCTTTGAAGTATCATTCCTATAATTGAACAATCCATGTAGCATTATCTTCAAAGAAAGTAAACTATCTAAAAATCTAAGAGCAAATTAACCACTTTATTCCTAAATATAATGGATTACTCATCTTAGACAAACACACGCTCGACTTGCTTTACGAATTTCTGATAGTTCAGCAATATTATAAAAGTCGCAGTTATAATTTCTTTCATTACTTTAATGCCCAGAAATAACTGTACCACTGTATATAAGCACATAATTGCTTTGATCGAGCATTATAAGGATTAATAAAATATCCAACATCTGCATAACATGCAAGAGCAGACTTGTGTATTTTGAAAAATAAAGAACCATTCCTTCAACCTAATGAAACATATTGGTACATGCATTGCAAGCATATTTTATGACTTGCAATATAGATCAGTGTTCTAATGGTCTTAAACTATGGTATTTTTGGACTAAGCAATTTTTCATCATCCACACGATGAAAAAATGGATCTTTATCCACATCAAGTGATCTTAAATCAAAACTGTTCTCAAAGTGGTGTCTTATATTTATAAAAGTGTTTCACTACCTTAGCAGAATAAGAAGATCGATGCAAATCAACGTTATCTTCTAAGTGCTCAATTTGCAAACGAAGACAAACGTTGTATTTCAAAAATCTTTAATTTCAAACTCTTCAGGAGTATCAATTCAAAATCATACTTTAAATAATCCATAACAGTTTGAGTCTCTTCAGGAGTTCCAAATAAACTAATTAATATAAATTGGGATCAGGATCTCTTAATAAAACGTATATATATATATATATATATAGAGAGAGAGAGAGAGAGAGAATTTAATATAATAAATATCGCGATGAATGCCTTCAGGGAAATTTAAATCTTTCAGAGATTTTTTATTTGCCATTCTAATAGGCCGTCACAACATCCATAAGACGCATTTTATATGGTTCACTTGCTGCTAGGTTAAGCAAGTAATGAAATTTTTTTTAATCCACCACAGAAGAATAAGTCTCATTATAATCAATTCCAGGTCTCTAGGAAAAACTTGTATGACAAGTCGTGTCATATATTACATTAATTAGTTTTCATTCCACTTTTGAACAAATACCCATTTATAACCTACAAGTTACAATTTTCAGGTGTGTCAATTATTTGCCCAAAAACTTCTCTTTTAGGCATTGAATGCAATTCTACTAAAATTGCGTCTTTTCATTTTCTTTCATTTTTTCATAGGCAATAGTTTCTATGTCGACATTTATTCATAAACCCAGATTGATGATCCTCGTTTTCTCTCATAATGGCAACTGTTGCAGCATATGCCAATTTTATCATCGATGTCGATTCTTTATAGCTAAGTTCCATATTTAGTACTCAAACATGACACAGTTGAAATTTTTCCATCTTAATCACTTGCTCTATTTATCTCGACAATTATTATTTTGGAACCGATTGGTCTACCACACATTAATATTGCCTTTAATTATTTATTAGTGGTAGAAGGTCCTTCAGGACATCAAATATAATTGGAGCATTAGCTGCCACTATGTGTGATCTAGTCACACTTTTTATGTCAGAAAAAGCATCAGGCAAATGCAAGTTGTCAATGAATTATCTGATGAACTTCTAGTTCATATAGCTTAATAGCAGAATCATGGATAATTCATTACAAGTAATTTTCTTAATTGGCTACTTATTTTTCTCCCCTTAATATTTGGAAAACTGACTCATCAAAATGACAGTTAGTAAAATGAGTAGTGTACATATCTCCGACTTTAGTCTCAAGAAATTTTATAGTGGAGATTCATGTACAACATCTATTTCTAACCTCTTTTAAGGTTTTATCTTTGTGCGTTGTGGTAGAGCAATCATAATATAAACTGCACATTCCAAAATTATAAGATAAGAGATATTTTGGGTTTTGACAAAAACCATTTGTTGGAGAGTGGAATCTCAATTAGCAACCTAAGAGAGAGAGGGAGTAAATTAGGTTCTAGACCAATTAAAATTCTTTTTAAGATATTTCAAAATTTGTTTTTCAAAAGTTCATTTCAAATCAAGTGTAGTGTCTGTGAAGTGATTTGTCTAAGCAAATAAGAAAGCAAATTAATGAAGACAAAACACAAGGAATTATAATGGTTTCGAATTCCCCTCGAATCCTACTCCACTCCTTAAGTTCTTCCACTTGAGAGTTCCTAATCCACTAGATAAAACACTTAAAAGGTGTGCTTCAAACCACTACACTTGCTCAAGACTAATCATCTTAGTCTTAAGACTTTTTACATGAATTTCCAAATTTAACTCTAAGCTAGAAAATCTCCCTAAATCTCTAAGACTAGAAATGGATCTTTTGCCCCTATCCTTTCTCAAGGATCTTTATATCTTACTCACGACTCCACCTATCTTAGAAATGAATCTTTAGCCTTATCCTTCCCAAGGATGTAGGACTTACTCAAGATTCCCCCTTTCTTCAAGCTCCCCTTTCACCTTGCCTATCTTTTCAACAAGTGATTAGGACTTTTACAATGACTCAACCACTCAATTGGTTACTTATACAAAGTTTACAATGAAGATTTTGCACTAAACAAATGAGTGCTTAAAAAATGAATATTAAAAATACAATTGGACTATGATAAGTCTCATTTAGATGAATGTAATGCTAAGATTTTTCACTTGAAATGAGTTGGGATGTTGTTGATAATAGCTGAACTCAATTTGGCATTCATATCCTTGAAATGAAATGCTTGAAGTATTTATAGGACCACCTCTCTTTCTTTCCAACGCCTATAAAGTTGATGCTAAAAACCGAAACTTCAAGGTCGAGCTTTGAACTCGAGACTTCGAGTTCGATACTGGAATTTTGAATTCTTCTTTCTAACGGACGCTTTGTTTGGTGTAGTGTAATTAATGTATTTTGGCGCATTATTTGTTTTCTTCAGCTTTGAGCTCGACACTTTGTCGACCTTCGAGTTCGACACTTCAATTTAATTTCTGGCTTTGAATTAAATTCCAACTTGAGAGCTTGACTGTTGTCGGCTACCTGTCGATGAGAACGATTTCGAACCTTTCTGGGAAAGCTTCGAGCTCGACTGCTTGTCGAAGCTGGAGCTCGAACATTTCTGGGTTCTATGAAGCTATCGACTGCCTTGTAGATGTCTTCGAGTTCGAACAAGTCTGGGCAATCCTCAAACTCGACTGGCTATCAAGAGTGGAGCTCGAACCTTTCTGGACTTTAACTAATTCTGCACACTTCTCAATTAATCATTTGCACATTTATTTATTTGGTAACTTGAATCATCAAAACACTAATGATTGAGACCTAAGGGCTAACAGGGAAAAGTTTTATTATAATTTGTTAGTGTAATGCGAACTAATATTGCAACATGCAAAATAGCATGCCCCCAAAAATATATTGGAGTTTCGTTCTAAAAAACAAATGTCTTGCAATCAATTGAATGCATTTAATGAACGATTCTGCAAGACAGTTTTATTTGTGAATATAAACAACAAGATATTCCACAATTATCCCAATGGACATGTAGTTATTATTTAAATAGTTAAGAAAACTCATAACCGAATTACGTCGGCAAGTAATTTTTCAAACTCCAGGTTGTGAATTTTAATAATAAACAAAATGTGACCATTTGGTTGATGCATAAATCAAAATCATAAAATACTAAAATGGTCTACATGGTGGGTGAATATGCCCACAAATATATCATCATGTAGATGTTCTATAATGCAAGAGATTCGATCTGAATTTTCACAAATAATGACTTTACAATCAATTTGCCTTGAGAAATGGTATTGCACGAGAATTCATAGGATTGCAATTTTTTTTTTTACTCTTCAATGAATGACTATAAAACTAGTCTATTTTATTCGAATCATTATAGAAACGGAATGGCCTAACCGGTCGTGTCATACTAAACTCATTTGTAAATGTCTGGTTTACTGTTGCATAAATTTTAATTGTAGTAATATATGTGTAGCATAGTTGTTAAACTCGTACGATACGCGCTACGTATCGTACGATACGCATCTTAAATAGACAATTTCGATACGAATCGGACAACCGTATCGTAAATTGTAATTACTTGTACAAATTTTTTTAATTTCGTACGATTCGATACGATTTTGCGATTTGTATCGAGTCGTCCATTTTTTTCTTCCCTTAAAATTTTTGAGCCAAACTTAAAAATTGAACTCGGACTCAATTTAAAGGATACTGAGCCCAAGCTCGAAAATAAGTAATAGCTTCGGGAACATGAGTAAACATTATCCCAATAGCCATTTTATTTTAGGTGGATTCAGTATTCTCCACCCTTTTATAAGAGTTCAAGAAACTTAATGCCTTACATTTATCCGATGTGGGACAATTCGAATAACAATGCAGCACCTCAGCCCTGCATTGTTATTCTTTTCCTTCTTTCTTTTTAAATCTATCATTTATTTTTTCCTTTTACCATAAATGATAGACATGTAATTATAATTTTTATACTTATTTATGTATAATATAAAATATATAATTATGATATGTTTTTTTATTTATATATATTCAATATTTAAAATTTGTATTATATTATTATATACAAACGTATCTTACGATATGATACACGATACGATATGCGTATCATAAAACACCATTTCCGATACACGATATGTATCTCGATTCGACAACTATGATGTGTAGTACAACATAGAGAAATCAGAATGTAACTTTTTCAATAAAAGTTTCTTTTCAGAAATTGTACTTGTAATGTACAAGTATTTATCATCACCTTCATTTATATTTGCAATATGATATCCATTTCGGAAAATAACATTGGAGAACTCTATAGATTTTACAGAAATTCAAGAAAAAAATAATGCATCAACAGTGCAATGTTTTGTTCCTTCGAAGTAAATTGTAGTTGCTCTTCTGGAGCTTTTAAATGTTTGTACGTACCATACATAGTATTGATAGTAATTTATCTCATTATTGGATGAGAGCATTATTTCTTATCTTTATAACTCTTTGTCATTGACCACTGAAATGTTTATTTTCATCTTAAACTTAAATTTTCAAATGATGTATTTATTTCAGTATAATATTTATAAATTACAAGATATATTAAAATCATAAACTAACAATAAATATCATATTCAAAAACATCAAATTAAATTCAATTATATCAATATCAATAAAGTAAGAAATCTATTTTTATACATTTTCAATAGTATCACCTTCATGGTGTATGATTGACAAAGAATTTCACAATATCATTGCAGGATAAAGTTTGCAGATCTTTTTCTTTATTTTTCCTATGATTCATCATAGAGAGTAGCTAAATATTTTGATGTACGACATGTACAAAATCAATGGTCATTCATGCCACAATGATAACATTGGTTATACATTCAATTTTCTTTTATTACTTTCAAATTTCTTGTCACAACTCTCCCGCGTCTTGTGGTAAATTAAACATATTTCAATAATCATGATTACAATGATTATCATATGTAAAGCATGCACCCACGACTGCAATTTTGTGCATTGTATGAATGCATTATTATATCATTTACTTCAGGAAATGAAACCTTTATATATTATTGGAATTTATGATTCTCACATTTACTTCAGAAAATAATTTTTTTTTACCCATAATAGGGGTGTATAGCTGTCACATTTACTTCATAAAATTGAATAGTTTTATTGGACAAGGCTCATGAGTTTTTCACAAAACTCATTATTTTGTGTTGTGACATAAAGAAAGTAGATCAAATTTAATAATCAAAATAACCGTTGTTTAGCAATCATATCTCTATTTCACATTTGCAACGGGACAAATTGATACTTTGCAATCAAATGATCATAATTTTAACGCCAATGTATTACATCCACTATATCAAATGTATTTTTTAATTATTTGTAAAATACATACTTATGTAAAATATCAAAACATACATTGCAAAATAATTCATAGGATAATAAAATAGCAAATGTATAAAAGATCAAAACAATATATCCAATTATGATTATGACTTTCACAAGTAAAATCATTGTAATTAGTATATGAACATGTTCTCAAAATAATTCAAATTACCAAAAGTCATATTAAGAATATCACACAAAAGTATAATATTTCATGGCTCGTATTTGTGTGAATTATAATATATTCATATATATATATATATATGAATATATTATATACTCAAATAAATACACACCTCAAAATTGCATAGCAATTGTTAGGGATATCACATACCGAATCATCTATAAGTTGAGCCTCCGGTGACTCCATACCGCTACCACTTCTCCTTGTCAATCAACTGACCCCAATGGCTAAAGTCTTGTGCTGATAACATGTTATAAAATTAATAGTAATATTATATGTTGTAGACAGTAAAATAAAATACAATAACAAGATATTAATTAGAGATAAATGGTGGTGAGACCTTTTTTTTATCATTTCTTTCTTTACTTATGCCTTTACATTTCGTGAATTCAAGACATTTCAAAAGCCTTACTAATTACATGAAAGTAAGGGGGTAGATGAAAATATAGGAATATAAAGCAACATTCATAAATTAATCTAAATATTCATAACAAGTTTATATTTCTTATTTCTTCACTTTTATTTTCATTCAAATGAATTCCACATATAGAGTTAAAGGTAAAATAAAAAAATTAATCTGAGATCCGAAAAACTATATTATATTGAAACAAACCACCATATTTATTAACACTCCTTTTATATAAAGAGCTTCCTCAATATATATCTTTTTTCAATCACTTGAAGACGTGGTGATGTTCAGTGTATATCAACACAATTTACCTCCGTTTAATTTATTCTGCCTCTCCCTTACTATGGCAAACTATAAGCAGTACTACTGAAGAGGGCAGAACAATATGAATAAACAACCAAAACTCAAGATTTTACAAATCAAAATAAAAAATTCGAAAAACAGAAGATTTTACAGATGAAGTGTAGTATCGACATCAGAAATATCGAACTTTTTTGGTCTTTTGACTCCTCTTTTGTCAGCAGACCACAGGGAATTAAAGGAAGGTTGAGCAGTCCTGAGAGCTCTATAATCTGCATGCTTGGTATTCAAATTAAGCGCCAGGGAGAGTGGATCTTGAAACGCCGGTCTCGACGGAAGAAACAACTCATCGGAGATCGGATTGCTGTGAGAAGCGGACATAATCATTCTTCTGGGCTCTGCAGATGTGAACATAAGTTGTCTTTCCTCTTCTCTCTTCTCCTTCATCCTCTCTAGCTTTCTGAATCTCTCTTGTAGCAAAGCGATGGAAGGACCAACAACAGCCGGGTCGTTGCTCTGCCTCCCCATTGAAACAAAAAGAAAGGATACGATGAGCAAGAACAGTTAATCTAAGAGGCAAACAAAGTTTGAAAATTTTGAGGGCCTTAACCTGCCTATATAAAAGATGAAAATTTTTGGCAGTTTTCATTTAGTTTTACCAATTTCGTTGCCTTCTATTTGATTCATAATGACGTGTGTGGGAGGCGAATCGGCGAATTTGGCACAAACACCAAACGCAAATGCGTGAAGGAATAATATTGAAACGAATAGATTTGGTGTGCACGATGCCAAAAGGACTTTTCAAAGTTGCAAATTAGCGAAGGGTAAAAGTCCAACAATTTGTTTTGGATTTTGCGTTTTGGAAGGATTCGGGAGAGGGAATAAATGGTTAGCTCATGTTGTGTCGGCTTGTCATTATTGATAGCTATGGATTCTAATTCTAAAATGGACGGATTTTCTATTGATCCCTTTGAGTGATAGGAGAGATGAATTCATGCAGAAAACAACAAAAAGTGGAATGAATATTCTAGGAGTTTGATTCGTTGTGGGATTAATTGGAAGCTACGCTAAGGAAAGATGGGGGAAAACGCACCTAGTTAATTGTTTGATAATTTACATTCCACACTTGACCAAATTGGGATATGTACAATATATATGACAAATTAAATGTTTAACAAACTTGTGAATGGCATATTGCATTTGGTTTGACAGGGTTCTTGATTTTACATAAGTTTCAGTTTTATCTTCTAATTGGAGAATTTTGTTTTATTTGATCATTTCATCATTAAAGTCAGAAGAAATAAGCATATTGGGGATCATAAGTCATGCATAATCTAATATTTTAATATTTTAATTTGTTGTGAGACTGTTGTTTCTATGCTTGAGTTGACGATAAACTATTTAAATTCGTGTCGCTTCATTTTTTTTGGAAGAAATAGATATATATGATTGGGGAGAGTTTGGGGAATGGTTAAGGAAAGGTACAAAATTGAAGGCGTGAGTTTAAATTTCTGAATTACAATGGAAAATTTGAAATAAAAATAAAAATCGACACCGTATTCAAAATGGCTCAGGATCCTCTATTACACTTCATGTTACACATCTTAATAACTCAATCTAAATATTATTTTTTATTTTAATCTTTTCACCAATGATATTAATTAGCACAACAATAAATTTTTAGACTAAGGGTTCACCCATTTTAGTTTAGGGTATATTTATTTTAATTTATTGAGATTAAAAAATTAAAAAAATACTATAAAATTATATTAAAATACAAGATGAATGTCAAAAATAAAAAAATTATATTAAAATTACGTGGAATACCAATGAATAGCATTGGTAAAAAAAATTTTAAAATAATTTTTACGATAAGTTATTAAGATGTGTAACAAGAAGTGTAACAAGAAAGTGTAACAGAGAATCCTGAGCCATTCAAAATTAACTTGAGGTCATGTTTAGAAATTCACCGAATATCTTGCATTTTTGTCTGGAACTTGAGAGCTTTTTTCACATTTGACATATATTAATCCAACGGTCAAAAAACTGAACATCAAGAGTCTTTTTTTTTTTTTTTTCTTTTTTAAAATGGTTTGAAATTAAAATTTGAAGCCCGTTCAAATTTTTTTAACAAGTTTGGGGGGTTTTTCAAATGTAAAATGATTGCTGAGAGTGAAGTTAATTATAGGGTGAAAGTACGTGAGTGATGTATCATAGTTAAACGACACTATTCTCCTTAATAATTAAATACAATATATAATAATATGTGGAAACTGATTTTTTTATTATAAAAAATTAATGTCTTTTTATTTATTTCATCTCTTAAAATTTACCGATATATGTTGTTAGAGAAAACTATGGGTCATAATGATCCTGACAAACTTGTCATGCATTCAATAAAATTGTGCCACATATACTTTTTAAAATCATTCCTATATTTATGGACTCTATTTTGTCATGATTATTATGGACACTATTTTTTCTAAATTAATTCCTATATTTAGTAAATTGTAATGAAACATTTTAACCGTGAATTTTCTTCTATCCTTCGTATATTTCTTTTTGTACTATTGTATGTATCAAAATAAAATTTACTGTTGTCATCCTAAATTTTCTATTTTAAATATAATTTTATAGTATTTGTGTGAATATAATTTTGTGAAATTAAATTAAATTTACCCTACACATGAAAAAAAAAGTGAAATTCTTAGTTATAAAATAAATATATCCAATATCTAAGGGTTTACTTTTTTTGGTGTAGGGTATATGTATTTTATTTTTTTTTAAATTTAATTTCAAGAATTAAATTAAATATATACCCTACACTAAAAAAAGTGAACCATTAGTCACAAAATAAATATACCCAATACCTAAGAGTTCACTTTTTTGTGAGTAGAGTATATATATTAAAAAAATTTAAAGATACTATTTATTATTTTAAATTATAAGATTACTATCAAATAAAATTTTAATTAGATAGAATAATGAAAATAAATATAAAATATTAACGGTAGAAATAAATAAACCATGCCTTCAAGTAATTAGGCTTAAGAAAAATGAAAAAAGAAAGAAAGAAAGACAACGTGGAAAGAGAGATGGAGAATTTTACTAGAATTAGGAGTTGATTTGGTTAATAAAGTCCATAACAACCATACTATGAATATTTTAAAAAGCATATGTGGCACAATTTTATTGCGTATATATATATACATATATATATATATTTATTTGTTGAGCAGTAATTCGACTATCTCAATATGATCGACTAATCTATTAGCGCAAAAAACTCAATTTTCATTTTCTTACAAAATTTTGTTTTACTAAATTACATATGATCGTTTTTGAGTTGTTGTCTGAAACAAAGTGTCGAAATGGGACAAATGAAATTTTGTAAGCAAAAAATATTATTTTGATTTTTCTGTCATCACTAGTACATGAGAAAGCTCAAAATAATGGAAAGGTTTTTGAAATTTGGATCAAGAGGTGAAAAAATAATATTGGGATTAGAAAATGAAGAGTTAGAAATGTAATATGGGCCACATATGCAATTTGTCCACCTCTCCCTCTCCCATTTTCTCTTCTCCCAAATCTACTTCAAACTTCCTATATTTTCTCTATATTTAATTTTTTTTCTTATTTGATAGAAGTTTTTCACTCTCTTATAATCAGACATTAATTGTGTTTTCCATAACAAATGGGAGTTTCCTTCCCGTATAAATGAATGAGTATTTTGTTATTTTCATGTGAACATCTAGTCTATTCGAGTCTTTCATCAGAAGATTAGTTATAAATTCTAGATTAAATGATAATTTTAACTTCCCACTAGTAATAACTATATGGATTATTACTTTAAGATTTGTACATGTTTAATTCAATGTATTTTTAACTATTTGTATATGATTATTATCATATCAAAATATTCACATTTGTATTAATAATTTTCTGTAGAGTAATAAAATATGATTTTTGTCAAGAAATAAAAAAGAAGTGTGAAAATAACCCTGTTAGGCCTTTTCTGTTATTTAGATGAAAATAGACTAATAATGTATAATGACAAATTTTATATTTTGATGGACCATATATTTATATTTTTCCAAAAATATAGTATTTCTTTCTTTCTTTAGTATTTTGTAGGACTTCTGACCGTCACTAGTCTTCACTATTCTCCTCCATTGTGCGATGGACGTACTCCATGGCTTCATGCCTTTGTATCTGGTCACTGAAGCATGTACCATTATAGTACACGGAGTAGTTAGTATAAAATTAATGGTTTAAAATTTTTAATTTAATGTTGACATTTTTTTTACCGGGAGAAAATTGTTTAATTAGTTAAAAATTAAGGAAAAGATGAAAATGGTGAAGAGAAATTCATAAGTCGTCATTCTTTTGTTGGTCTTATAGGCGTATGCGTAAAGTTCCGGTAGTAATAGTCATTATAGTGTAGGCTTTTCGGTTTTTTCTCTTTGTCCTGAGTAAGACAATATTTCAAGGAATAAAGTTAAATGACGGAAGAAGAATATTTTTCCCTGAAAAGAACAACAATAAAAAGTTCATTCAGACCTATGCATTGTTGGAAACAAATTTCCAACATTGACCAAAAACAGTTATATATCTACATATTGACTTTTTTTTCCTTATTTTATCCAAAAATGGGTCTTCTTCTCCAAAAATTCAAAGAAACAAGTTTCAAATATCTATGTAAGAATTATGTACTCAGTTTCTTTGAGTGCTCATCCGATTAAATCTCAAACCAACATCTAAAACCTCATCATCATAAACCTCAATTTTTACAATAAGCACCATTTTCTGAAAAGGAAATTCATGTTTGAATCACATATTTTAAAGGGTTTTTTCTGCCAATAATCAAATAGGAGCACAAAATTACAAAAATAAGCAAAAAAATTTTTTTTTTCCGGATCTATAGAAAACGAATTTGCCAAATTCGTTTTCCCGGAAAAACGAATTTGGCAGCTTCGTTTTCGGTAAGATCCGGGAGGGAAAAAAAATTGAAAAAAAAAAAAAAAGGGTGAAAAACGAATCTCGGAAATTCGTTTTCTACTGAAAACGAATTTCCGAGATTCGTTTTTCCTTCGGATTTAAAAAAAAAAAATTAAATTAAATACATGGAAAACGAATCTGTGAAATTCGTTTTTCACAGATTCGTTTTCCATGAAAAAAAAAACATATAAAATGCTGCGTGAAAATTGGCAGCAGCAGAAAAACAGAGCAACCGAACGCTGAAGGTCATAAACGGCGACCCACACACTCCGACCACGACTAACTGACCGGCGCGCCCCTTCCCGTTCCAGGCGAACCCAATCCACGTCGCCGACGCTCGCGAACTCGCCGGATCGACGGACAGTTGACCGGAAAACGAAGGAGGGTGTAGAAGTAACCCTAGATTTTGGGGATTTCTGGAAGGTACCCAAATTCCGGCCTTAACAGCTCAATTTGGGACGTATCCACTGCCATTTTGCTTGGAATTTGCCTGAGGTTTGTCTTAGGGCTATGAACTTGTGTATAATTTGTTTTGTATTTGTTGTTCTTCACATTTTTTTGGGTGGCACAAGGTAGCCTACGATTTTGTTGTTGTTTGGCACAAGTTCATAACCCTAAGACAGACCCAAAGTATACACAAGGTACCCTAAGATTTTGTTGTTGTTATGAAGTTGTTATGCCCATGTGGTGGCACTCACGTTTCTGATATTTCTGATATTTTTTTTGTGTGCCCTTGAATTCTGTTTCTCAATGGAATGAGAAGGTGAATGGACCAGTGCTGGTGGAGGATACTTGCCTTTGTTTCAATGCTCTAAATGGTCTACCTGGTGAGCCCTGTTCATTTCACATAATAGAGTTGGATTTTTTTGGAGACATTCTTCTTTTTTGAGATTTTGGGAGGTGATATAGTTGCTCATAATACGAACTCTGGTTAAATGATTTGCAGGGTCGTATATGTAAGTTTTCTGCTTCTGATTCTCAGTTTCCATCTTCTCAGGTCCAGCTTTTTGTTATTACATTTCTTCAATGTATACTGTTAGGGAGACAGTTTATTGACTTTGACATGTTAATGATGCATAATTCTGTATTCTTAGACCTTTTCAAGTGAATTTTGTTTATGATGGGCTAATTTCTCCTCAAACTTCACTAGCCTCTTCTACAAACATGTGATAGTCTCATTCAAGTTTGATTTTATGATTATTTTGGTTGTTTGCTCTAGGTAATCCAAAACTAACCTATTAGCATAGGCAACAATCAAGTTACCTCCTACGAGTTATCGTATTCTCTTGAGGTTATGAAGCTTACGACATTACATGTTTTTCCAGAGACCTTTCATTCTCGCATTATCAAACCCAACTTCACAAGCAGAGTGTACTGCTGAAGAGGCATATACATGGACTGAGGTATGTAGAATTTTGCTTTTTCCTATTAAATCTTGCCTCGGGCGCAGTATTTGAAATGTTCTGGCGCTATTTCACGTCTTCAGGGACGAGCAATCTATTGCAGTGGAAGCCCATTTGATCCAGTGGAATACAATGGAAAAGTTTTTTCACCAGGCCAGGTGAGTGCTCGCGCCACAAAAGATGATCATTTCACATTGAAAACATTTTGAAACCTGTTTCTGATGCTCTTAAGTTTCTGCAGGCGAACAATGCATACATTTTCCCAGGTTTAGGATTAGGCCTGATTATGTCCGGGACGATTCGCGTGCACGATGACACTGCTGTTGGCAGCTTGTAAGTATCCAAATACTCAAAATTCATACTTGAACATGTGATTAGGGTTCTCATTTTTGCTGCATTAGGAACTTTCAGGCATAGGAGTGAGTAGAAAAATAAATCTAGGCACTAAAGGTTGAATTCATACCGTGTTTCCACCTCATAAAAAGACCATAAACCAAACTTCAGGCATCTCTGCAGTTTTTACAGAGCTAAAATCACTGATAAAAGAGAACCATAAACCACAGCCAGACCTAATTTTGCTTTGCATCGAGTCTTAACCTAATTTTGCTTTGCATCGCTTCACAATTGGCTTGCACTTTCTAAAAGACGCACCTCAAAGAATTTTACTGGAGTCCTGATATTTATCTCTATCTATTTTGTCCATCTTGTTTAAGCATTCTTTTGAGAGGACATATACTATTTCATCAATTGAGTTACTTTTATAAGTGAAATGTCCTTGTCTTACAAATAAGTACTGAGCTTGTGAATTGCTCATTTGCAGGACATTAGAAATTCTGAAGGAGCTGAAACTGTTGTTTGGTTCAGTAACTGCGGTTCCTGTGCTAGTTTTTGTTACCGGGTAACTTCATGACCTGCAAATGCAAATTCCTTGAAATTGGAGAATTAACAGATGCAAAGTTCAGAGATATAGTTAACAGTGTTCACGTTTGACACGTACTGTTAGGAACTACTCACTACAACAGTTTTTGCTGTACCTGTTTTTTTTTTCCCCCATTAACATGATTTTTGCTTTAATCTTTTAGTTGAAACTGTATGCCTTTGTGTTTCGAAGTTTATTCTGCTTGCATATATTTCATACTATTCTGTCAGTTGCTTTTTTTTTTTTTTTTTTTTTTTCTCCCTTAAAGTTTCGTTGTTGACTTCTGTTGCATGGCTATTACTATGCAGCAAGCATGAGTAGTCTTTATCTCTAAAGTTATACTTGTTGTACTTTTCCTGCAGATAAGATGTTGGAGATTTGCATGGAAACTTTTTTGTTGCTCATGATTATGATCCTTGAAATTCCAGCTTTTTTTGTAACTATTATCTTTCCGTTTGCAAATACTATTTTTTATCTCCTGTTGAATCAAAATGTTATTAATTTGTTTAAATCTGGATTGAAAACCATAACACTGCTTTACTTTTTAGGGCTTGTCTTCAGATATCAGAAGGCCCATCATCCGGGGCTGACAAATATCTTGAAGAGTTCCTCAGCAAATGGATTTACCATGATGATGAGGGCTGTTATTTTTCTGTAGAAGCTGAGATGGTTGATGGCAAAGGGCTCGACAAACAGTTTTCTCTTGGTATTAATAAGTACCTGGAAGTTGTGGATCTCTATTTGATGACTTGTCTGGGAACAGTTATGAGGAAAATTGATTTCGCAATATCCTGGGCTGAGAAAGCTTCATTACCTGAGGAAAAACGGCAGGTAAAAAAATTATGATAGTTCCTGATTTGGTACTTCATTCCATGCCTTTTTTTACTTCTTCTTCCTTATTTATTCTTGTGAAGTATGCCGAGAGCTGTATCTATACGCCAGTCTATCGCCATTTCCGCTGATCTCTGGCGTCCTCCTACTCTTGTTCGAGATGTTGATGGTGAAGAATCCCCACTCAGGGCTTGTTCTTGAACGCTTGATGGCTCTACATTTGACCAATTCTTTGGAGAGTTGAACAGATTGATGTATAATTTTCATTTATAACTTGAGGAAAATAGTGTTTCTGTTATTTCAATTTAAGACAACTACTCAATTGATTCAATTATTTGAAGCCTCAACTTCTCTCTCTCCCAGCCCCTAAACTCATTTAATAAACAAGATAATCGAATGAAATGTTCTTGCTGCAGTTATGCTGAAATGGCGAAGGAAGAGAAGAACAAGATTTCTCATCGTTACAAGGCTTTGTCGCTTGTGAAATCCCATTTCGCTGAGGCTGGATATGTTTTCCAAACTGACACCACCATTTGAGGGTGTTGCAGATGATCTCTTACAAATTACAATACCTTTGTAGGAGTTACTTTAGAACTGAATCGAACATCTGGAAACTGAATTCTTGATGAAGTTGACATTGGAGTTTTCTGCTAAATCTATAGTTTTCATTCTTCAAACTACAACCTGGATATGCAGAACCAAAAATATGCTTAATAATGAACATGTATATCAAAAGGAAAAAAGAGTCAAACAGAGAAATGAGGAATTCGATTGTCCGGGGATTCGATCCCTCCTCCAAGCAAAGGCAAATTGTATTTTTGGCCAACCTGCTCTGTATGGGTAGCAATCGGGCTGTGTCTTGGTTGCCGAATCGTTTATAGTGTGTTAAATTTGTTATAGATTTTCGTATGGTATCATGACGTATTTCTAAGGATTGGCGATTTAGGTCGTACTCTTGTTAGAGAATTCACTTATAATTTGTTAGCTTTCTAGCTAGAATGATTAATGTTAGGTTAAAAAGTAAAAACTTTTCAGAGACAAAGCCACTTCTCAGTTTATTCATGTCAAAACATGAATGATTACTGTGTGACTAAATTTTTACATATAAATAAATTTCCCAAATTCATTTATACGAAGATTTTATGTATTTCAAAAAATGTCGTAAATTACTTCTTCTAAAATTTTATTGAATTACAAATTAAAATTTCAATTATATAATTATGTTTTGCCTTTTTTGTATTTTTTATAACAACTCAAAAATTATTTATGACGGTTCGATTCAATTAAAATAATTATTTAATTTTTAAAAAATTTGTTTACATATAATTATTTTTATTCATTTTAAAAACCATTGTAGTGGAATTAGTTTCTTAATGAAATTAATAAAAAACAAAAAAGGAAAAAATTAATTATGGAATTCGTTTATTAAAGCAAAAAAAAATAATAATAATTCCTTTTGATCAATTGAAAACGAATTCACGGAATTCGTTTTCAATTGAAAACGAATTCCGTGAATTCGTTTTTAATTGAATTCGTTTTCAAAAGAATTTTTTTTTTTTTTTTTGGTCTGTTCGATTGAAAACGAAGTTGGGAGATTCGTTTTCAACTGAAAACGAATCTCCCAAATTCGTTTTCAATAGTTTGGGAATTTCAATTTTTTTTTGCTTATTTTGGTAATTTTTTCCCCCAAAATGAATATTAAGGTAAAAAAATCTATTTTAAACCACTTCACTAGAGCCTACGATGGAATTATTCCTCTTCTCACAGTGCTCTGAACAAGTGAACATGAGCCCGTTTCAACTCTAACAATCTATTTGAGTAGAATCAAAAGTCTCCTCTTCTGTTTGATCTGCTATCTTAATATTGTCTTGGGCAGCATCCGCTTAAATTTCAGCCTCAACTGCCTCATTCCATAGACAGAATGGCATCGCCACCTCCACTGCTAGATCGAATGCCATCACCGCATCTCTTGCATAAAATCCGAACGTCGACGAGAAGGACAGAGTGCTAGGTATCTAACGATAATTTCTCGTAGAGACGACACCCAATGTAACCCTCAACCCAATTGTGAAAATAGCAATTGTCTTTACCTTATTCCCATCCAGATGGACCAGATCTACTATTCCTACAAAAATTTATTGTGTAACAGTGTGAAGATAGAATGTGATGACCGTGGCGGTGGCTCTTAAGAGGCAAAATGTTAGACCTGTGGTCTTAATCTTAGTTTTGATGATAAGTTAACAAATATATGATTTTGTTTAATAATTTGCACTTGAAGAGTTGTGTAGAAAAATAAAGAAAAAGTGCAGCAAAACAGAGTGCACGAGTTCTCATCCGAGTCGGACAACAACTCATACGAAGACCTGATGTAAGACCCCATAAATTTTCATATTAATTTAGCCTTTATAATTTATATTTTATAGAAATTATATTTTTAAACTCAATTATGTTAGATTTTAAAATTGTATGATTTTATTGATAATTTTCATTAAGAAATTTTAATTTTTGAATCGTAATGTTGTGATGTTTAATTCAAGTTAAGATGTTAGTTTAAGTGTAGGACCATGTTAAAAGATATATGAAAGAAGATATATGAGTTTAATTTTGGGAATTTTGGAATGAAAAATAAGAAGAGTAGAAAAGAAATGAAAATTGAGAAAATTTGGAAAATATGTATAGTTATGGACTTGTAGGATTTTCTTTAGAATTTTAATAAATGAAGAAATATTTTTGAAGCATTAAATTTTAGTGTTTAGATTAAGATTAAGATATTAGGAATAAGATTAGAATTATGTTTAAGTAATAAGTGATAAAGTAATTAAGTAATAAAAATTAAAAAAAAAGAAGAAGAAAATAAGTAAAAAATGGGAAAATAGGGACTCTTCGGTTTTACCCAGTTTGGGAGTGGGTAAAACCGATTAGAGCGGTTTTACCCAGTCCACAAATGGGTAAAGCCGATTGCAATGGATGAGGGACTGGTTTTACCCGATCATGGAGCGGGTAAAACCATTCCACCGCTTCAAAAACTGGTTTTACCCGATTGTGAAACGAGTAAAACTGATCCAAAAAGTAAGAAAAATATCTCACCGCCTGAAGGAGTGATTTTACCCAATCCTAGAGCGGGTAAAATCGACCCGAGAAAATGACAAAAATTACTCCAACCGGTTTTACCCGATCCAACTACGGGTAAAACTGATTGTAATGGTTTTACCCGATCATGGAGCGAGTAAAACCGATTTGATTCGGATTCTCGGTTGAGAATTGCAGTATGCGGAAAGTCACCAAAAACTCCAATATAAAGAATACATTATAACCCTTGTTACCCCAATCACTACTTGGATTCAATAGAACAATCAGGTTGTTTTAAACTATAAACCAAGCAACGAATTGAAGCGAAAAACTAATTTAATTAGGTGAGAATATAAACCTAATTAACATGCAATTCTAGAAACTAATATGTCGAAATCATGCAAGATTGACTATAGTTCAATGAGAAGAATTCGAAAATATGGGTTATTAACCTTATGCCAAATTATATCAATGAATTCAATCTGTTTTATTATTTCGCCTAAGCCCCTTTAAATGGAGATTGTGCGCCTTTTAGAAGTAGAAAAGGAATAGGAAATAAAAGTGGAATCCAATCAGAATTGGAAACCGTACAAATCTGAAACCTAAAGGAACTAAGTTAAAGGAAAGAATTTCGATTCTCCCTTATGGAATAGGTATGAACGAAATTTACTTCAAGAAAAGGAATAAGAATCCTACTAAAACATTAAAAGGGAAATCTATTTATTTCCTAAAAGAAAACATGGAAGAATTCTTTTCAAGAAACTCCCAATTAAGAAATAAGGAAACCAAAACAAGGAAGGAAAAGTAAAACACACACTACCCTAATCTCGACTGCCCTTAGCAAGGGAGATCCCTTATTTGTGCACCTTTTATTGCTTAAGGCAGTGTTCCCACTTTGTGCAGTTTATCTGTAAGTCTAAAAAGCTTCTAGATCCTTCCCGAGTCTTCTAGAATCTTCTAGAAGCATTTTAAGTTCTAAGAGTCTTTTTAATAAATCAAGAGATTTAATGATCTTCAAGACTTATAAATTTAACTCAATAGAATGCTTTTAATATGTAGTCCGAAACTTTCCAAAATAAATAACCCTTGGCAGGGTTGGAGGTGAAATTACCCTTTTACCCTTGTCATCCACTTGTTCTCTCTTCGGCTTATTCTTAGTTTTCATAAACTTTGGAATGCCTCTTGATAAAGCCCATCTAAGATAACCCTTGTATACTTCTTGTGAACTATGATTAACTCTCATTCTAGGCTTTATAGGTTGAACATTCCTTTTATGACCATTTCAAACATTTGTATCAAATCCACATCTTTGACATGGTGGATACTTATGTTGAACAATAGGGATGACCTCATAAATCCCTCTTTCTTTGAAAGGATTCATCCTCGAATCCGATTTCTTATGGTTCGAATTTGAAGATTCCTTTCTAAGTGCAGCTCTCCGTTTTCGTCGACGTCGGTTCTTTTCGGCAAGCTTAGTTCTCTGAAGATTATATAACTTCCTCAATGGACACAATGCGACTACTTCAAGGGTGGAATTTGATTGGCTAAGGAGCTGGGGCCTGTAACTTGTTAATTTCACGGCTTGATGGCTCCTTAGCTGTGCTGGCATGTTCCTGATCATCTATAGCTAATCTGCGATCAAGCTCATTTGGTCGGCGATCGAGCATGGCTGGCCTGCGATCAGGTTCTACTAGCCTGGGGTCAGGGTTGCTGGCCTGCGATCGAGGTTGGATGGCTTGCGAGCATATTTGGCTAGCTCTGGATTAATTAGACCTATTGATCCTAGAAAATTTTCAGTTGCGGAGTCATCTTTTGAAGATAAAAAGTTACCCCGTGCAGTACCAAGATTAGTAAACTTCTCGATTTCTTCTGGTTGATCAACCCTAGCCGTAAACTTGACATCTTCAAGGCCTACGGTCACCTGAATGATTTCGGCTAGGACTTGTGTAAGTTTGGCTAGAACCAATCCTGGAAATTCTTCAATGACGGAGTTTACCTTATGAGCAAGAAAGTTCCCTCTTACCATACCAAGATTTGCAGATTTCTTGGTCTCGATGCCCTGTACTTTCTTCCCACTTTCCCACTTGTCAAAAGCAGCCCTCATTCTCACATTCTCGAATGTAATTTTCGAAGGGCGTAGAGGAACCAGCATAAGCTTCATGGAATGGTGATTCAAACAGTAAGTATTATTGTACCCAAAATGCCGCGCCTTTCTATCAAACTGCCACGGTCGACCCAACAAGGCATGGCTGGCTCTCATAGGTGCAACATCACACAAGACCGTATCTTTATATTGGCCAATTGAAAAACTCACATTGACTTGCTTGTCGACTTTGATCCCTTTATCGTCAGTAAGCCAATGGAGAATGTATGGATGAGGATGATCCGTGAGAGATACATTCTATTTGTCGACTAGATAAGTACTACAAAGATTGACACTACTACCCCATCAATAAATAGTATAAACAACTTCTTATTAGACTCCATTGCTCTTGCATGAAATATGGTATTTCTTTAATCGGTATCGGACTCGGACATGGTACTCAAGGTATGATTCATAACACATCTTGTATGTGAAACTTGAGTGGAGTTATCAACTTCGGATGGCTGGTATTCAGTTTGTACCACTTGTACTTTTTCAATACCAATTTCTTTAGAACGCAATTTAGGTGTCTCTTTGGTCGCATTCGCCTTCAAGTTAGGACAGTGAGACCTTATATGACCACATCTTTTACATCTAAAACAAACAATTTCACGAGAAGAGTGGTTAGTATAAAAACTACTAGGTTTAGAAGACTAACCCCTCAAGGCTACTACCTTCTTTTCCGGTTTTAGTGTAGACTCGCTTCCACAATGAGAATATGGAACCCTGGGAGCCCTTGGATCTTCTCGGTGCTCAAAAAAGGATTCTATTCTTTTTAAGCTTGCATCAAACTCTTGATGCAATTTCTCAGTCACAGTGTCAAGATGAGCAATCATACTTTTCTCAAGTTAGCCCCCATCTTGGCAAACATGGCTTGTAGTATTGCAACAGCTTCTTCATGGGCCATTATACAATTTACCTCAAAAGATATCAAATTGGTACTAACTATGAATAACTTAACAACCTGGTAAGAATAAAGAATTATAAGCAAATCCTCACTTCTCTTATTCGTCTTAATTGTTTACCTATTAATCTACACTCCCCAAGTGTATCTCTTTAGGGTTGGCTGAACCCAATTTAAGAATTCTAATCAGACAATTAAGCCAAATCACACATAATATCTTACTAAAGTTCACAGAATCACAAAAGAAGAAACAACAAAATCTTTTGAAAAAAAGAATCACAGAATTACTTGGAGTTCATTTTACAAGCCTTGAAAATCGTCAGAGTTCTTGATTTGTTACACGCTAATCCTCAAGTTACTTTTAGTGCTATTGTTTTAGGTAATTACTTAATTAGTAATTTCTTGAAAAGAATTATTGGTTAAACTTTTGAAGGAAAAACATTTTTTGCAAAAGAAGATTTTAGTATAAATTCGGATATAGAAGTACACAAGTAAGAGAATTTTGAAAACAAGTTTCCAAATCTCACAATTAATGTGTAGTGTACGAATTAGGAAATCCAAATCTATTTTAAAGAGTAATTGTACAGGTAGCTCAAATATGGTAACTAGGCAATTTAACGGGGCATGTGCAAATTGCAAGAAACAAGAAAGATTTGGCAGATTTGCAAAGAATTATTAGGAAACTACCTGATGTGAACCCCTGATCCCCAACACCGTGGAAACCAAGAACTCGATGCGAAAAGTGCCAAGGAAAGTCTGAATGCAAGACACAACTCTTAACTTCTAGAATCCTTACCCTTGGATTCGGCAGACTACTAACTTACAATGTAAATTAAACATGCAATTCGAACCAAGTGGAGAAAACTAGAATCGAAACAAAGCTTAGCAATAGACAGAGCAATTATCTATTAGCCTATAGTTTAAGTAGGTTTTAGCAATTAACAAACATGCAAATTATATAAGCCAAAAATAAGGTGAGTGATTAAAGAAGTATAAAACTATAACTTAAATCATTTAATCAACTTAAAATAAAGTGATTTCGGTCAGCCCTATAAATAGGGGAGGGATGGCCGAATTTTAGTCCTAAAGAAACTAGGAAAAGAAGTGAAATTAGAAACCAATCAAGAGATTGGTTTCTTACAAGAACCAAATCCTAACAAACTAGTAACAAACTTTGGGTAGAATTAGGTAACATGCACAAAACTTAATCCTTCCCCTACCTAAGCTTCCAAGTGGCGTGTGGGCTGCTCCTTGTGGGCTTGGCTGGCCAAAATGGTGAGATGGACTCTGAGGTGGGTTTCGGCCCATTTGAGGTGGCGCATGGTGGTAATGATGTAGAGAGGTTCTGGAATCTTCTGGAATCTCCCAGAATCATTTCGGAACGTCAAAAATCAAAAGAATTTCAAGATTTTCAAGATTCTTCAAGATTCAGTAAACCGCGAAATTCAAGATTTTCAAGAAAATCAAGAACTTAAAGCCCTTCCTTCAGCTGGATTGATTAGTAGGCGCCATTTCCCCTGTGATAGAGAGTAAAGTGATGCTTTTAACCTTCCTTGCATTCATTTCAAGGGCGTTGGTGTCCGTAACGAATTGGGCTTCTGTAGCACTCCTTTGAACAAGGTTTTCAAGATCTGATCTGATCTTCCTTGTCCTTCTTCGGGTCATAGGCCCAACTATATCAACGAACGGATCTCTCTGATATGGGCTCAGGTCCTAGAGCATTGGCAAGCCTCTATGGAGTACACGAACCTCTGCTGCACTTTCCGAACCTTCATTACACGAACTGGGATCCTCTGCACACTGACTTGGCGTAGGGCTGGGGATGCCCTCATCACTACCCAAAAGACAGAATAACTTTCCCAATAGGCAATTCAAAATAATCCCAAGATCTATTCTATTCACAGTTTTAATCAGGCTTGTAATCAGACAACTTTCAAGATATGCCGGCAACTTCGAAATCAAAATTTTATGTAAAATCAAGATCTAATCAGCAAAAAATTTCAGAATTCTCCTCCCCACTGAATTCAACACAAGGAAAGCAAGTTGCATGCAAAGTAAGCGAAGAAAAAATTATGTTTCACGGCGTAACCCAAAAACTCACAGTGTTATGTAAAATAATCCAAACGAGCTCAAAATACTACCAAAATTTAACACAACCTTCCTACAAGTCTCTTAGGTCAATTTTTAAAGTCACAACCCAAGAATCAAGCAAGAAAATTTCAGAATTTCGATAGTATTTTGCCCGGGATCTCTCAAAATTGCAAAATAGGCCTTATAGTGCTCCAAAAATTCTAAAAATTTAACAAACCTTCCCCTAGTACCCTATGATGGATCACCCAAAAGAAAGCAAAAGAAAAAAATTTCATAACCTTTTACAACCTTAAACCCTAATCGGCGGCTTTTGAAACCCTAGAATCGGTTTAGCCGATTTTTGAATTTTCGATTTAGTCTTTCAATTTCTTTCACAAACAGTAACTAAAATTCAAGATAATTAATTTTAAGGATCAATAATTTCAAAAAAACAGTACCCAAATTTTGAATGAGCAATTTATCTCAAAAAGAGATCAACGACACCTTTCTTCGGTTTGACACTTCACCGTGGGTCTCCCCGCCCTTCGATTGGTTGGATCCTCCCAAGGTCCCACGCTTTATTGCTCTGATACCAAATTGATGCGGATTCTTGTTGAGAATTGCAGTGTGCGGAAAGTCACCAAAAACTCCAATAAAAAGAATACATCATAACCCGTTGTTACCCTAATCACTACTTGCATTCAATAGAACACTCAGATTGTTTTTAAACTATAAACCAAGCAACGAATTGAAGCAAAAAGCTAATTTAATTAGGTGATATTATAAACCTAATTAACATGCAATTCTAGAAACTAATAGGTTGAAATCATGCAAGATTGACTATAGTTCAATGAGAAGAATTCCAAAATATGGGGTATTAACCTTACGCCAAATTATATCAATGCTTTCAATCTGTTTTATTATTTCACCCAAGCCTCTTTAAATAGAGAGTTGTGCACATTTCAGAAGTAGAAAAGGAACAGGAAATAAAGTAGAATCCAATCAGAATTGAAAATCGTACAAACTATAAACCTAAAGGAACTAGGTTAATGGAAAGAATTTTGATTCTCCCTTATGGAATAGGTATGAATGAAATTCACTTCAAGAAAAGGAATAAGAATGCTACTAAAACATTAAAAGGGAAATCTATTTATTTCCTAAAATAAAACATGCAAGAATTCTTTTCAGGAAACTCCCAATTAAGAAATAAGGAAACCAAAACAAGAAAGCAAAAATAAAACACACACAAAACACACACGACCCTAATCTCAGCTGCCCTTTGCAAGGGAGATCCCTTATTTTCACATCTTTTGTTGCTTAAGGCAGTGTTCCCACTTTGTATAGTTTATTTGTAAGTCTGAGAAACTTTTAGATCCTTCCTGAGTCTTCTAAAATCTTCTAGAAGCATTTTAAGGCCTAAGAGTCTTTTTCATAAATTAAGAGATTTAATGATCTTCAAGACTTATAAATTTAACTCAAAGGAATTCTTTTAATATGTAGTCCAGGACTTTCCAAAATAAATAACCCTTGGCCGAGCTGGAGGTGAAATTACCCTTTTACCCTTGTCGGTCGCTCTCTCTTCAGCTTATTCTTAGCTTTCATAAACTTTGGAATGCCTCTTGATTTAGCCCATCTAAGATAACCCTTGTGTACTTCTTGTGAACTAGGATTAACTCTCATTCTAGGCTTTGTAGGTTGAACATTCCTTTTATGACCATTTTGAACACTTGGATCAAATCCACATCTTTGACATGGTGGATATTTGTGTTGAACAATAGGGATGACCTCATCACGATTGCTATTTGAAAATGAAAATTAAATAAATTTCAAGATAATCACGAACCATTTGACGTATTAGGAAAACTTTGCCTATAAATAGGGCTTCTCTAGCCTTTCAAAATACCATTTCAGTCCCTGTAAACTAAAACCAAAAAGAGAGAAATAGAGAAATAAGAAAAAGAATGAGGAGGAAGAAGAAAAGCTAAGAGCAGAAATTTGGACTCCTCTTCGTGGATTTTGTGCTAAGAACATTAAGGTTACTTAGTTTTCTCACTTTCATTTTAAGATTTATAGAAAAGATGAATGAAAAATGGAAAAATGAGGTTTTTAGTTTTTTTAAGAATTTTGATACGAATCTTTATGATTTAACATTGTTTAAGTGTTATATATTGATAGAAATGTTGTACAAGTGTTGTAGGAATGATTTTGAACAAAAGAAACCAAAGAAAAATGAATTTTGGAGCACTTTTGTTTGAAACCCGAAGCAAAAGGTTGAAGAAAATTTTTCTAGGCAGCAATCGGCTTTAACCGATTTGAGAGCGGGTAAAACCGATTGCTTTGCTCAAGAAAATCGGTTAAAACCGATCTTGGAGTTTGTAAAACTGATTCCCAACCGGATAAAACCGATCCGATGCTGAGAATCTAATTTTTGAATAATTTTAATTCTTTTGTTTATTCTATTATAATTCCTTTTATAAATCTTTACAAAAATTATTTTAACAACTGTTTAAAGGGTTTTAAATTCATATTTTCTTAGGTTAGTCATTAATATAATTTTTGTTCGTTTATTGGTTATTTCCAAAATAAATTAGAAATAAAGTTTTAATGTTATAAACTCTTTTTAAAAGGAGGAATAAGTAAAATAGTTTTACGGCATGAAACTTATATTTTCTTTAAGATTATGATTAATACATTTCTTTAGTGATTTACTTATTCAAAATAAAATAGAAATAACTTTTAACATCTTTCGATCTTTTTAGCGGATTTATTTAAAAAACTAAAATTTATTTAGTGAATTTAGAATTATAATTCCAATTCATCAATTCTATTAGTTAGAAATAAAACTAATTTCTGGTTGAAAATATAAGATAGATAAACTGAGCTAGTATTCACCGAGGTGAGTGTTCTCCTAAAAATATGCAGATCGGGTTTAATTGAGTAAATATGAGTTAGCATGCTCTAAAGGAAATTGTTTTATTTTATATTAATAAGCCTGATTTAAAATTATATATTTAGTAAAAATGCTTTATACATGAAATACATGATTATGTCCTTTGAATGTACAAAATGAAATATTTATAAATATGTTTTGATTCTCCCTTATGGAATAGTATGGATGAATTCACTTCAGAAAAGGAATAAGAATGCTACTAAAAACATTAAAAGGGAAATCTATTTATTTCCTAAAATAAACATGCAAGAATTCTTTTCAGGAAACTCCAATTAAGAATAAGGAGACCCCAACAAGAAAGCAAAAATAAAACACACACAAACACACACTAAACCCTAATCTCAGCTGCCCTTTGCAAGGGAGATCCCTTATTTTCACATCTTTTGTTGCTTAAGGGCAGTGTTCCCACTTTGTATAGTTTATTTGTAAGTCTGAGAAAATTTAGATCCTCCTGAGTCTTCAAAAATCTTCTAGAAGCATTTTAAGGCCTAAGAGTCTTTTTCATAAATTAAGAGATTTAATGATCTTCAAGACTTATAAATTTAACTCAAAGGAATTCTTTTAATATGTGTCCAGGACTTTCCAAAATAAATAACCCTTGGGCCGAGCTGGAGGTGAAATTACCCTTTTATACCCTTGTCGGTCGCTCTCTCTCTCAGCTTATTCTTACTTTGCTTTCAAAACTTTGGAAGCCTCTTGATTTAGCCCATATAAGATAACCCTTGTGTACTTCTTGTGAACTAGGATTAACTCTCATTCTAGGCTTTGTAGGTTGAATTCCTTTTATGACCATTTTGAACACTTGGATCAAATCCACATATTTGACATGGTGGATATTTGTGTTGAACAATAGGGATGACCTCATCACGATTGCTATTGAAAATGAAATTAAAATAATTTCAAGATAATAACGAACCATTTGACGTATTAGGAAAACTTTGCCTATAAATAGGGCTTCTCTAGCCTTTCAAAATACCATTTCAGTCCCTGTAAACTAAAACCAAAAAGAAGAATAGAGAAATAAGAAAAGAATGAGGAGGAAGAAGAAAAAACTAAGAGCAGAAATTTGGACTCCTCTTCGTGGATTTTGTGCTAAGAACATTAAGGTTACGTAGTTTAGTTTTCTCACTTTCATTTAAGATTTATAGAAAAGATGAATGAAAAATGGAAAAATGAGGTTTTTTTAGTTTTTTTAAGAATTTTGATACGAATCTTTATGATTTAACATTGTTTAAGTGTTATATATTGATAGAAATGTTGTACAAGTGTTGTAGGAATGATTTTGAACAAAAGAAACCAAAGAAAAATGAATTTTGGAGCACTTTTGTTTGAAACCCGAAGCAAAAGGTTGAAGAAAATTTTTCTAGGCACAGCATCGGCTTAAAACCGATTTGAGAGCGGGTAAAACCGATTGCTTTGCTCAAGAAAATCGGTTAAAACCGATCTTGGAGTTTGTAAAACTGATTCCCACCGATAAACCGATCCGATGCTGAGAATCTAATTTTTGAATAATTTTATTCTTTTGTTTATTCTATTATAATTCCTTTTATAAATCTTTACAAAAATTATTTTAACAACTGTTTAAAGGGTTTTAAATTCATATTTTCTTAGGTTAGTCATTAATATAATTTTTGTTCGTTTATTGGTTATTTCCGTTTCCAAAATATTAGAAATAAAGTTTAAATGTTATAAACTCTTTTTAAAAGGAGGATAAGTAAAATAGTTTTACGGCATGAAACTTATATTTTCTTTAAGATTATGATTAATACATTTCTTTAGTGATTTACTTATTCAAAATAAAATAGAAATAACTTTTAACATCTTTCGATCTTTTTAGCGGATTTAACTAAAATTACTTTTACGCCTTTATTTAGTTAATTCCTAGAATTCATAACAAGTTTAAAGAATCTTAGGATTCTATTAGTTAGAAATAAATACTAAATTTCTGGATCCTGAAATATATGCAGATCGAGTAGATAAATTTGAGCTAGTATCTACGCACCGAGGTGAGTGTTCTCACTAAAGGAAATGTTTTAATTGAGTAAATAAATGAGTTAGCATGCTCTATTGGTATTATTGTTTATATGTAATAATGATATTAAAATTATGTTTAGTGAAATGCATGCTTATACATGAAGTACATGATTATGTCCTTTGAATGTACAAAATGAAATATTTATAAATATGTTATATGTATGTAAATGTTCAATGTTAAACATTTACTGTTATAGCGTTAAGTGTAAATGTTCGTGTTTACTATTAATGTTTCCTATTAAGTGTTAATGTTCCGTGTTCACTGTTAATGTTCCATGCACCCGTGTTTGTGCATCAATGTTAAATGTTGCTTGCATAGTTATTTGGGGGTCCCCAAAGCCTATCCAGTTGTTGAAATCGGGTGTGTCGGTATTGGGCTGGAGTGCCCGGCTAAATGACTGGGCGGTTCGTTTCAGTATTATCTCAAGGTATGCCACAATGTTAAATGTTAATGTTGTCAGTGTCAGCATGGAAGCGGTCCACATTGCACAATGTCCAAATTTAGGTAAAGTGTAATCAGTAATGTTTCTGAAGGCTCACACAGATCCTTTGATATAATTTGCTGGTTATGCTCTTTCTATCCCTTACGTGTTCCCCTTTATATGTGTAGGAATTATGTGTTATGAGTTGGTAATTATTTACTTGGTAATGTTTTAATAGTGCGGCCTCACTGAACTTATAGAAGCTCACCCCTTAGACATTTTGCATGTAACATGGATTAAGGACGATGTAATGGAAAGCATCAAGATTATAGGATGAAGTCTCGTACTAGGTAATTAAGGCGAGAATTTTGTAATAGTTATAGAAATACACTTGTACATTTTATATTAGTGAAATAAAAGTATCTTATTTCAATTTAGTGTATAATTATTTAGTGCTCTGTGTGTCCTGAATAAGTCCTTGTGCGAAACACGCAGGCATCTCTGTCGTGAGTCTCGTGTGAAACAGGGATGTCGGGGCTAGGGGTGTCACACCTGATGCCTTTCAAGAAACAGCTCAAGAAAGCAAAGTTCAAGAACCATTTCAGAGTCGGGTCTCGACACTCTCTTGAAGTCGAAGCTAAACCCAAAAAGGTTTGAGCTCCAATATAGACAGGCTCTAGACAGCACTGGCCAAAAGAAAGAGAAAAATTGTGAAGCTTCTAATTCGAGCCTAAACACCATCTAGACAGCCTTCTAGCTGCCCAGAAATGTTCGACACTGAGCCTAGACATCCTCTTGACTTCGAAGCCAAAAGTCCAAAAGAAAATAAAAGAAGAAGAGCTGAAAACAGAAGTTCTGGGAGCACTTCGGCAACCTTTTTGGAAACTGAACTAGGTCCGAGGAGCACTTCTGTGAGGACTTCTGATATCAGAAGCTGCCAATTGTAAAACAGAATAGAACAGAACAGAACTTTGGGGAGCAATTCAGAATCCGAAGAGGTATAGGAACCAAGTTCGGTGAGGACTTCGACGACGTGTTCGGAATCCAAACTACTGTAGACAACAAATTTTCAGTACTCGAATATAGCCATTTCTAGCCATTGGGAGCTTTTGAAAAGCATTCTTCCACTTCTATAAAGTGCGACCAAGCCTCAAATTCATGGGCAACCATCCCCCAACAACTCCTACACCCTCAAGCATCATTTGTGAGCATAATTTCATAAATCTAGAAATTAAATTTGCTACTTGAGGTAGGATTTAAGAGTTATTAGAAAGAGGCTTGAATGCCCATTTGTTAGAGTTTCATTTCAAAGAGGCTTTAATGCTCACGTGTGGCTGAGCAAAGCATTCTCTTCAACTTTATCTAAGTCCTAACCAAGTGAGTAGTTGAGACATCTTGTAAAAAGTTCTAATCTCTAATTGATGATATAGGCAAGGTGAAAGGGGAAGATTGAAGAAAGGGGGAATCTTGAGTTATTCCTAATTCCTAGAGAAGGATTAGGCTAAAGATTCATTTTCTAAGAATGGTTGGAGTCTTGAGTAAGACCCAAATTCCTTGAGGAAGGATTGGGCAAAAGATCCAACTCCTAGTATTTGGAAATTAGAGAAATCCTAACTTAGAGTTAAGATAGGATTACCTTATAAAAAGTCTTAATCTCCTGAGAAAGAGTTAAGCAAGTGTAAGGGAAAACACTCCTTTAAGTGTTTCCTAGTGGATTAGAAATCTCAAGTTGTAAAACTTGGGAAGTGGACTAGGATTCAAGGGGGAATCCGAACCACCATAAATTTGGTGTGTTCTTGCTTTGTTTTTTTATTTGCTTTCATGTTTTGCAAATCACTAATCACACACTTCACTTAGAAATATAATTTTAAAGTGTTTTAAAACTTGTCTTTGAAAATGGTTTTACAAAGTTGCTCTTCTTTGTAGAATAAAATTTTAAAAGGGCCAAGAACCTAATTCACTTCTCCCCCTCTTAGGAACTTTGGTTGCTATTGATAATTGGGATTTCACAAAATTTTCGCAATCCTCAAAATTAACATATCTCGATTTTCTTTGCTCCTCTATCTTCTTCGCCGTCGAGCTTCAAGCTTGGAAATAGGAATATAGAGGATGAATGAGATTGGATTCTAAGAATTTTTTGAAATACAGATGAAACCATTTAGATTCTCTTAAGAAAATGAAAATAATTCCATTTTCCATATTCTCTCTCACGCATCATTTAGGGTTTTCAAATCTAGAATGGGGGTAAAAATGGGAAAATTGGACAGAGAGGAAGAGAGAAGTGGATGGGTGTGAGATCTCGTAAATTTGGCCGTAGGATTAGCCGTAGGATTTTATTTTAATGTAAATTACTTTAACTTTCAAAAATATGTATAGTTATGAACCTGTATGATTTTCTTGAGAACTTTAATAAAGGAAGAATTATTTTGAAATCATAGATTTGTGATGCTTAAATTAGGATTAAGATGTTTAAGAATAAGTTTAGAATTATGTTTAAGTAATACGTGATAAAGTAATTAAGTAATAAAAATGAAGAAATTAATAAAAAAAAAAGTGGAAAATGGAAAAATCAGGGGCCGATCAGTTTTACCCAGCCTTGGATTGGGGTAAAATCAATTGGAGCGGTTTTACCCAGTCCAAGAATGGGTAAAACTGATTGCACCGCCTGGGTGACCGGTTTTACCCGATTATGGAACGGGTAAAATCGATCCTACCGCTTCACGGAGCAGTTTTACCCAGTCTTGGAATGGGTAAAACCGATCCGAAGGTAGGAAAAATTATCTCGCCGCTTGAAGGAGCGGTTTTACCTGATCCAAGAAAGGGTAAAACCGATTTGGAAAAATGACAAAAGTACTTCGACCGGTTTTACCTGATCCATGAGCGGGTAAAACTAATCGCGTGCTGAAAATGAAAAAAAATAAATTCTCAAGATAATTATGAAAGTTTGGCTTATTGGGTGAGCTCTACCTATAAATATGCTCCCTCTCATCCTCACAATTTACTTAAACCCACGAGAAACCTAGAATCAAAAAAGAGAAAGGGAGAAAAAAGGGAAAAGAGGAGGAAGAAGGAAAGGAAAGAAGAAGGTAGGAAAGGAAGGCCTTTGGAGGAGGAATTTGGATTCCACAAATGTGTATTTCATGCTAGGGAAGATCCAAAATGTAAAGGTAATGAATTCAACTCACTTATCACGTTAAGATTTAGGAAAAAAATGCATGAAATGGAAACTAATGAAGTTTTGAGTTTTTTTTTTTTTTGGAATTTTGGATTTAAATCCTTAGATTGATATTGAATTATATGTAAGTTAAATGATGCTGAATGTAGAGAACAAAAGAAAACAAAAGGTTTTTAGCAAAAAGAATCAAAGAAACACAAGTTTTGTGCAAAAATCTAGCCAAAACCCAAAGAAAAAGCTTGAAGATGAAGTTTTCTGGGCACGATAAGTTTTAATGGATCCAAGGGCTAGTAAAACCGATCCATGCTCAAGAAAACCGTTTAAAACCGATTCCAAAATGGGTAAAACCATTTGGAGCGGTTTTAACCGATCAAGCAATCGGTTAAAACATATTGGTTTCCAAAATTCTTGATTTTTTATTTTTTTGTAAAAATAAACTTAAAACCTTTCACAATTCTTTTAGTTAATTACATCCTTTTACTTAACTAGGTTTAAGGAACATTTGAGATTATAAAAATTGAAAGTTATGATTTTATAACCCTAGGAAAGTCAGATTTATTTAGAATGGAATTGAAACTGAAATTTGCAATATTTATAAAATGCGATAATTGGGGAAAATAGTGAGCAGGCATCTCAGGACCGAGGTGAGTTTCTCACTGAAAATAGATATCGTTTTAACACAGTTAATAATTGAATCTGAATTGGAGTAATTGTGGTGACATGTTTTACAAACTTTTGAAAACCATGCGTGAAATGTTTTGAGATTTGAAAAGTTCATTCATGATTCTACAATCTGTTACAAAGCATGTATACGTATAAAAGTGTGTATAAACTCTCTTTGTAACTGGAACATGTGATGAGATATATGAGTCTAGATCCTTATTTGGTGCGATTATTAAATGTTTATACGGCCAAGGATTCATTGAGAATTCATGACTGTTCATAATACTTTGTACAACCAATGATTCGTTTGAGAATCTTGACTGTTCGATATACTTTATATGGCCAATGATTCGTTTGAGAATCTTGACTGTTCGATAAACTTTATACGGCCAAGGTCATGCCTTTAGCAACACAATTTTCCGTCACAAAGGTTCACACTTTCCAAAATCAAACAACCCAACAAATATTCAGAATTTCAGCATAATTTGTGACACAACAGGAGTGTCACTATTTAATCAAGAGGTCTAAATGTACAACAGTTAAGCAACTTCCTAAAAGGCTGGAAACTAAGAATTATCTATTCAGTTAAGTGTTTGAAAATGAAAAACATTCTTACATTCTTCATGATACAACATCTTTTCAGGCATTGGAAAGTTGCTTTCAACATCCTTTAAATTGCATGATATTGAGCATCCAAATGCAAACTGATAAAACATTTAACTGAAAAACTCACAAGTTAAAACAAAATCCTTCAACATGCATGACTCATAATCTGTAGAAAGCAACTTAGAAGAAACATAGCAGATTATAGAAATTTATCTGCAATGCTACAATTCAAGCCTAGAAGAAAAAGACCATCACCAGATAGCTTTCCTATAAAATTTAAATCTTAAAATACCAAACTACCACAGCAAATTGCCAAACCAACTAAAGAGTTCTTAAATAGAATATTGTGGCAACATGACCATAAATGTAGTCCCCATAGAAACTGAGCAGATTAGAGAAATTTATCTATCAAGGAATGTAAGAATTTATTTATTCCTTGCAAGACTTCAAACAACAAAGAGATATGTAAATCCAATGCCATTACATAGGATTTGTCTGCAGCATAGATTTGGTCTTCCATAGCTATTAAAACATCACTATGGGAGATGTAAGCCTATAGGTTCAACCAATAAATAAAACCAAAGGGTAAGAAACAACGACCAATCGACAATTGCAAGCAGTGATACCAAAATGAAACAGTGGGTTCATTGCCCAATGAGATTATTGAAATTAAGTGGGTCACTTAAAGGCCCCCACTCCCTCCCCAACAACAAAACACACCAACAAATTTCAGACACAAGGAGAGAGAGGTAAAGTATGCTTTAAAATGAAGCTTCAAGATGTGACCAAGTACGACACAAACATAAAATAAAAATAACCAGTACCAGCAAAAGTTTCTTATGTTGTTTTCTTTGTGGAGGAATACCAAGAGCATCTAGCATTGATTCATCAAACTCTGCGGTTTTAAAAATGGATAAGGACAAATATATGAGCAACAATGATTAATTTTGAAAGGGTTAGAGATACAACCTTTAGTTTGCAACAGTGTAGCTAAAGACCACAAGACACAAAGATAGATAAGACTATATAGAAATGGAAGGCAATGGAGCTGAGCTTATGTTATCAGCATATGACAAAAAATCAATGACACTTCCCTTAACTTCTCTGTTCAGTTTCGAGAAAACGCATAACTGAAAAAAGAAAGCATATTTCCATATACTGAGAATCAAGGCTCTAAGGCGGGTTATAAGCAAATTTAGACTAGGGCATTCATCAGAAAGGAGATTTGTGGGCATTACGGTACCAAAGAAACAAGTGAATGATAATTCCGCAAAAGCAAGCATATCACAGGCTGAAGCCAATCCAGATCCTGCTGTTGCTTTCAGTAGACCACCTCCACTTCCACCGTGCTCAGACCATTAGTTGCTATGTTATTGCTGGACTCATGGTTAAAACGCGATAGCAATGATGATTGATAGACGATTGATGCTCTGGGAATGCATCAAATACTGAAGTGATCATCTTGAGTAGAGCCTTTCACATTTGAGACTTGAAGAAGTAAGCAATGAGAAAACAAGGAAATGGCAAAGTTTAGAATAAGAACATTCTTATTGAGAAATGATGTCTTCAGTACTAGTGCTAAAGGTCCAGGTTTTATTGGTGACTCAATAACTTGAATACTTCTGCAAATACATTGGAATATTAGGTCAGTTCCTGTGAAAATAGGTTCTTATATATTCAGATTACATAGAAATTAGTCTCTTAGTACTCAGTCAGTAGTCTTTCTCTACCCCACAGTAGTTTAATCTCTGGTGAAAGGAACCTGATTCTTCTTCCAATCTGCATTGACATGGCAATGTTATATGAACTCCCCTTGTTTATGTAAGAAAAATAAAAAAGTAAATAGAAAATGGTTTGGACTCATCCTCCTCGATTACCATTGCCAACAAAACAAAACAAAGTGGGTTCATTACTAAAATGGCTTGGAGTCACCCTCCTCCATTACCATTCTCGATGAAGGAAGGATCCATCAAAGTACCAAAAGCTTCAAAATCTGTCTGTAATTAACTTTCCAACATAAGGAATCCCAATAGAGACATCATTGAAGCAGTAAAGACTATCTTCAATCTCAACAACAGAAGAATGAATTGAACTGCTTGAATCTAAGCCTAGAGTTCTGTCTAAAAAAAAAACAGGTTCAATTGGCAAGAAACATAATCATTATCCAAGAAATTAAACTTTTAAGAAATAAACAACCATACTTTGCATAATTTGACAACAATGCAGAATAAATGTAAACAATGGTTCTGTTTTTAACTTTACAGGCGTTCTATCCTACTCATATCCAACTTTAGTAGCTAGCAAATAGCACAATGGTGACATGTCTGATAAGATAAGTGTAAATTGTTTATATATGTCAAAACTTTTCAAATTTGCCCGTGTGCAGCAAATAAATTCTAACAGCACTTTTTGGCTACCCCCATCTCGAATTTAAGTTCAAAGAGAAGGCCAAGGTCAAGAGAAATCTAAACAAAGGCAAAGTTGATGGTCTTATGAGTCCAGACATAAATCCATAAGCACAATTATATAATAACTCTACAAACAACCCCTCTCCGTAATACAAGCCCTAAACCAAAATTAATCTAAGACAACTGAACTAACCTACATGTTTGATCTGTAATTAAGCTTTTACAGTACCAACCCTGTTTCTGTTTACTTCAAATACATGTTTTGACAAAAAATAGAATAATAGATTGTTAACTCTTTACCTTGCTGGCGGAGTTTTTTGGCTGAAGGATCTAGTTTTTCCTCCTTTGCAACTTCAACAGATTTCCTTTGCTTTTCTTTCTCAGTTGCTTTTGCCGTGAATTTTTTTGGGGTCTTTAAAATCGGTGGTTCTCTTTTTCCTGGAAAATCTTTCAGCACTTAATAGATGGCTTTTTATGGATTCCATCGGACTATTTTTGAAATAGATGGCTCGTAGTAGACGGGAAGAGTGAGGAGAGAAGCGAGAGAAGGTAGATGAACCACGGAAGAGAAACGAGAACGAGGCTAGGGCTGGAGTTGTTGAAGGGGGGAAATATTCCAAAATTTCAAGTAGAACACAAAATGACATCGTTACTTAATAATTGATTGAGCGGGAATTTTCCCTCCTTCCTAAAAAGTAAAAATTGCTTTTATTTCCTTAATTTTTTAAATTTATACTTCCTCCGTTCTATTAAAAGAGTTCACTTTGAGAAATATTTTTTACTCTCTTCTATTAGAAAACAAATATTTTGAAATTTGACTTTTCTATTAGAAAAAAAATTATTTTTGAAATTGTACTGTTCTAATGGAATGAAAGGATGTATATATTTAATTTTTTACAATCCAAACCAAAAATAATTATTATTCTTATTTATTTTGTGAATCTTTATCAATATTTAATTCATAACATATGTACACACGGATAACTAAAATACCCATGTTTTTTTTTTCTTTTTTAATTGATCACTATATGTATTATGTCCCACACAATGCGAGTTGAGACTGCCAATAGTACAACAATAAATTATCCGGGCTTTTTAAACTGAAATGTGCACTGCACATTTTTTGTGACTGACAAGGTAACCCCAAAAATGTAGCTCTGTGTTTCGAACCCAGGACCTGTACCCCAAGAGGACTTAAGTCCCCTTTGAGTGTCCAACTCTTCTAGACTACGAATGGTTTAGATTACATATTAGTGTAAGAAAAAATATGGATGGTTTAGTGTGTCTATATTAACATTATAAAATGTACTTACATTAACTTAAGTAAAAATTAATGTTTATTAATAATTCATGATAAATATAATCAAATTTTATAAATATTAAGCATAGTTATATACAATTTTCTAAATTGTGTATATTGACTACCTAACATAATAAAATAATATGCAAGCGTATACTATATACTTAAGTGATAATTACTTATGCTAATTCATTATATCATGCATTCACTAATGATTCGTGTTTATACATTTACTAGCTATATTTACTCCTTTTTTTTGTTCCTTGTAAGAGTCTAGTTTGAAGATGCATCTTGTGACTCATTAATAGTTGTATCACTAAATTTTGTCAATAGAACAAAGAAGCTATCTTATAACTAATGAAGTTTGTATAGGTACTAGTTGTTATAACTTATTATAGAGTAATGTTAGAGGTAATGAAATGTAGAGTGATTAATTTGGTTTGTATAAATGATCCATCCTTTATTTTTCATTGAACATAATATTAGAAGAAATGTAATTACTAATAAATGTTCAAGTGTTTTGTTTTTCTGTATAAGTCGTGACAGATGAAGTACTATATTAGAGAACCTTAGTAAAATTAATTTAAATCTCAAGCAATAATGTTAATAAAATTAGTGTGCCTCACTAAGCCCAACATGCTGTCATATTAATATTATTAAAAGTTATAAACCAAAAAACTATTAGAGTGTTTTAGTAACATTATTAAAAGTTATGGATTGAAAAAAAAAATAGTAGGGTGTCCTAGTGACATTAACAAAAAGTAAAGAGCTTTACTACAATACTTTTGTATCTTTTATAATTAAACAATAAAAATAGCTTATAGCGTGTTCGTTGTTGTAGTTTTGATGGTTTGATTCATGTGCCTTCAATAAAAGGTTCAGGGTTCGAAACTCTTTGTGGTCAAAACTTGATGAGTATTTATTAAAGTTAATTTCAACATCCCACTTTTATCAAAAAAATCTGCCCAGGTGTAGTTGTAAAGTTCCAGTCTATATGTGAGGAGTGAATGAGTTCGAATCCTTTCACGTGCATAGTTTGATGACTTTTTTGTTTTCTTTAAATAATTATAATAATAACTTTATCACTTCACTATCAATTAATAACTGAGCTAAAAAAATATATTATAAATAAATTTTCATAGGTTATCTAGTATGTCTATGACAATGTTAAGTTAAAAACCAATAATCATCCTATAATTGCAATTATTAGTGTACTAGTGTTAGTTCTAGGGTTGGTCAAAAACCCGCGGGGTGGGTTAACCCTCAGGTCCGGGTCTAACCCACGGGTCCGGTCCGGTTAGGTTTTTTTTCCCCCTTCGTACACAGCTGCGGGTCCGGTTCGGTTCTCCCCTAATTTTGGGTTGTCTAAACTTAAAACCTGTAAAATTATAATGGTCATTGGCATAAGTCAAGATTTGAACACACAACATAAGGTTGACAAACCAATCTTAAGGAAAACTGATTAACCACTCCAGCAACTCTTTGTTTTGTTATTTTTTCTTCTTACTATATTACATTATACAACAAATTAAACTATAAATCATTTAATTTTTTTCAATTATATTAATAATTTTAATTACATCACACATGTATTTCACAATCTAAACAAAATTTAATTTTTTATATAAATGTACAAAGAATTGATTTAATTTAACTGGTATATTATTTTTTATATAAATGTACAAAATGTAAATACTATATACTATAAAAAATATTTTAACTATATATGTATATATATAAGCATAGTATTTAAATTATATATTATATAAAGCATAGTATTTAAATTTGAAATAATATATAAATTTACAGAATAAAATATTATTTATTTATTTATATAAAAAAAATTTAACTGTGTATTTCACAATTATTATAGAATAAAAATTTTAATTGTGAAATATTGTGTAATTTTAACTGTGTACAAACAATAAAGAGAAAAATAACACAAAATGTAAATTATACCATTAGTTTATATAGTATTATAATGTATATTGTTTTAAAAAAATTATTATAATATATGTAGTGTAAAGAATTGATTTATAAATAAACATATAATATAATAAAGATAATAAGATAATATAACAAAACAAAAAGTAGAAGGAGTGGCTAATCAGCTTACCTTAAAATTAATTGTTAAACTTAGGTCACGTGTTTAAATCTCACCATAACCAAAAATAATATAATTTTAAAATTTTTTTCATTTGGGACAAAAAAAAAAAAAAAAGGGGGTCTAGACCCGACCCGACCCTGCCAACCAGGGTCTTGACCCGACCCGAAACCGACGGGTCGGGTCTGAGCTTTGCTCACCCCTAGTTAGTTCCATATAACCATTGTTATAATATGTAGCAATATCTCTTTTTTCACTACTGAATAATTAGTCTAACTCATTAAATATACTAAGTTTTCCTCAGTATTACTATCCAATTAAGTTGGGTCAACTATAATTTGTTCGCCACAAATTGTTTCATATATTAAATAAAATTCAAAAAGCAATACACATATTATAATTATATAATAATTACTTTACCAATAAAACATAATTTTTGCTCAACTTAAATAAAATTAATCAACTGATAAGTTTTAGACCCATGTTTGTATATGAAAATTAAAGTGGAGGGAAATTTCCCGCACCAAATATTTTGCACAGCGATGACCAAAGGTCTTTTAATCAAATATTGGTTACCACATACTTTCTCATTACTAAAAGTGGTCACTATATAGTGTAAAAGTGGAGAGAAATTTCCCACCACTTTTTTGGTCACCAAAAATTTGCACAATGGTGACCAAACATTTTCGATCATTGAAGGCATTAAGGCCAACTATTGCTAACCACTTTTTTCTTGGTCGGCGATTTTGGTCACTAATAAGGGTGAATTTGGCAGAAATATTTCCCGCCATGCCTTTAGTGACTGCTGGTGACCACTTTTTTCTTTGGTCACTATTTTTTCAACTGTGACCAATGTTTGTTGACCAAACTTTTTCCAGGTCACCAAATGGTACATCTCTTGTAGTGTTATCAAACAAGATTGTGTGATTAAGCATTTTGATCCAGATTTCAAAAAATATATTTCAACAACAAGATATTAAGTTCTTAATCAATTCAACATTAAACATTAATTTTTATCAAACGGGCCCTAAGTCGGTAGCCAATTGAAAGTTTTAACCAAAAAAAATAAAGTAGTAATGTAGTTTAATTCCTGTTAGAATGGGTAAGAACAAGTTAGGTGGGTATAGAGGGGAACACTTCCATCATTATGGTTCATAATTTGATTAATTGGTGGATGAAATTCTTGTGGCGGCCTTGCAACCTCAATCTTCACGTTGTTCTTCGCAATAATGAGTAAGGTTTGCCCTTGCCTTCAAAGGTAAGTAAATTCAAATGTTTTAAAACTACCAACTTGTGTATCAGTTCCGCATATTATTCTACTTTGTATTAGAGATTAGCCATGTTTACAAAAAAAGTAAAAAAAACCCATCATTTACCCCTTAACTTGCCATTTCATTCAATTTTGATCCTTACTTTTAGAAAAGATTATTTCTAGGGAAGATATGAAAATTAATAAAGTGGGTGTATTTTTTCTATAATTTTTTTAATGAGGGCAACAAACTATTAGCTTAGAATAAGAATATATATCTATATATACATATATATATATTCTTATATATATATTCTCGTATAGACATAAATGCATCAAATTTATTAAACAAAAAAAAAAAGAAAAAAGAAGAAAGAAAAATCGTATAATCACTTTCAACTGTGAAACAATAAAAACCTCCAGATTCAAGCTACTTTTTATACTTCTTAATCATAGATTCACTATAACCCTTTTAAATTTAGACACGATGTGCCCAGTATATTTTTATACTTGTTATTCACAATGACAATTTTACTATTCGTAGTAACATTTTTAAGTGAATTGTCTGAAATGCCCTTAAGACTTAAAAAAAATCATATTAAGGAACTCTATAAAAATGTTGGATGCATACCAATAACCTGTATGATATTTTTTGCCTATTTTCAGTATTCACCTTTATTAATTCATTTTTTATTCACACGTGTATTCAAATATGGCCGACAGACAAGAGGACGATCCATATTACACAGTAAGTAATAACTGTATACAATTTTTTACGTTAAATTTATTTTTTCATAATAAAAAATATATGTCTGCTCTTTGATTTATACCCGAATTTGCGATTATCCAGCCGATTTTGGCCGAAACTGTAAAATCTGGCCGAGGAGACTGTCTCCTCTGCCGGATTTCGACCGGAATACCGCCGGAGACTGGCGGTAGTGGTAGGGAAAATACTGCCCGGCGGACCGCGGTATTTTTAGGCCGACCACCACCGGTGGCCGGCTGTGTTCGACCAGAAGTGCCATCGGAAGCCGGCGGTCTTTTACCGAAAAAAGCTGCCAAGGCGGTAGTTTGCTGCGGAAGACCGCCGGATTCCGGCGGTAGTTCCTGGAAAAATACAGCCGGCGGTCGGCGGTATTTTTCCAGCAATTGCCGCCGGAATCCGGCTGTCTTTTTCCGGCTAAAACCCGCCGGATTCCGGCGGTATTTTCGGTGCGGTGGTCTGCCTGAAAAAAATGTCGGTTGCGTGCTTTTTTTATAGGTGGCGGGCAGTAATTTTTTCGATTTCTCGGCCAAAAAGGGCCAGATATCCCGCAGGGGGCGAGATTTACGAAATATCCCCCCTATGTATGTATAATTTTGTCACATTCTCACCTCTCGTATATGAGATTATTCCAAAATTTAATGGGTCCCGCTAAATTTTGGGTTTAAGTATACTTACTCATCGTTTTGTATTAACAGGATATCCGTTTGAGAGGGGTGACATATTTTCTGACCATACGGAGGTATTTCAACTGGACGAAGAGTTTAGAAGTAAGGAAGATTTGGTTGCATGGGTCAAAGCTACAGCATCTGAAAACAATATGACTGCAAAAATTACGTCTTATTCGAAAGCGTTGGGCATTTTCCTTACAAGAGGGAGAAAAAGGCGAGTTGAGATAGGGTGCAATAGATCAGGAACAATTAGAGATAAGCCACTCCTACCTGAAAGGAAGAGCAGGTAGAACAATACAAGCAGCAAATTGATAAAATGTCCATTTCACCTTGTGGGATGCGAAATTGCTGGGGAAAATTGGAAGTTAGAGATAAAAAATGGTAATCACAATCATGAATTCCAGCAAGTTCGAAATTGGCATTCATCGCACTCACAGCTAACGGAAGCGGAGAAGAAGAAGGTTGCAGAAATGTCAAGTATTAATATCAGGCCGAAGCATATATTGGCCCAGTTGCAAGCGGATGATCTGCAAAATGTCAAGCACATAAGACAGGTGTACAATGAAGCAGCAAAAGATAGAAGGGAGGCGAGGGGAGATATGACTAACATGCAGTATTTCTTCAAACTTTTGCACGATCACGAATACTTCTATGCGCACACAACTGACGATGATGGTAATGTAGTCGAGCACATTTTCTTCGCACACAAGAAGGCCCCTTCTTTACTTGGTTTGTTTCCGTACGTTTTGTTTATGGATACGACGTACAAGACAAATATATGACATGCCTCTTCTGCAGATAGTGGCTCATGTCCCCACATCTCAGTATGTTCATATTGCTTTCGTTTTTATGAGGGACGAGACTAGCCCAAGCTATTTGTGGGCCATGACTCAATTGAGGAATTTATTCAAGGGCAACAAATACCCACATGTGGTCATCACTGATCGGGAGATTGCCATAATAAACGATGTGGAAATAGTATTCCCACATGCTACCCAACTACTGTGCAGAAGACACATTGAAATGGATGTAAAGAAATATGTAGTAGCGGCTGGCAATGACAAAACTACAACAGATGTGTTTCTATATCGTTGGGGGCAAGTGGTGAAAGGCTTGACATATGAACAGTTCACGGAAGTTGTGGAAAATATTGATACTAGATATGGAAATAAATCTAAATTTAGAAATGTGATTCCATACTTGAAAAACACATGGTTGGATCCCCACGCAGACAAGTTTGTATCTTGTTGGACGAAATATATAAAGCATTACGGAGGGTGCACAACGAACATGTAAGTTAATTATAGCTTTAATTTATAGTGGTTTATGTTGTATAATTATATGATACTTTATATAATGCTTTATGTGAGAGTTTAATTTTCAATGTTAATTGGCTTTCAGGGTTGAGAGTGCACATGCACAGTTAAAAAAGGCAATTGGGACGGATAGGAAGGCATTTTCAGGTCTTTTTCAAGGATTAATATTATAATAGAGGCGCACTTTAACAAAATTTGGACTGCAATGGAATCTTCTCACAGTAAAACATACAGGAAGAGCGACTACTTACTGTATAGTAGGCTGAATGGTAGACTGTTGCTGCTATTACAATGGTCGAAAAAGAATATACAAAAAGAGTTGGCTTCATCGAGGAAGATGGTTGGTTGTGTGGTTGCGAACTCCGAACAAGTTGCGGCTTGCCATGTGCATGTGAGATACAACAGTTGGTGCGAGCATATCGTCCAATTGATCCTGTCGATGTGGACCCCTTCTGGAAGACGCTGCACTTGGGAGATAATGATATTCCAAAAACTGCGGAGGCAAGGCAATGCGCCGAAGGGCGACTACATGAAATGTTTGTTGAGACCAGTGCGCGTCCAAGCGCTGACATATACAGGGTGATGGGTGTCGTGCATGTAGCTCTTCATCCGAAAACTGTTGATTTAGCTGAGCTGGTAAGTAGGTCACACAGGGGATGCCCGAGACACAATCCGACCCAGTGGGATCTATCAGGGTACGAGCATTGCTGATAGGAATGCATTACAACTAGGTGTATATATTAATTTTACTGTACAGATCATAATGATTAATTACCTATCGATATACTAAATTTAATATGAGTTGTAATCGCAGGTCGGAGATCCACAGGCGGACAGAGGAGAAGAAGGGTTGTGAGGCCCCACGCTTCTGAATGGCCTTTCGACATGCCCCTATTTCTGAAGCAGTTCGTGTTTGACTACATTACCGAGCACGTTAATGTGAAGGCCGATGGCCATTGTGATTTTAAAGTAATTTCTTATTTCGTACACGATGCAGATGATGAATATTGGCATCAAGTGCACAGAAACCTTCATTTCATTTCCGACAGCTTAATTTTTCAATGAAGTGAAAATCCGTCAATCGGAATTCCCAATATGTAGGCCACATCGTGGAGAGTGATACTCATCTCTTCGAGCGGCATGTGGAATGAATTAGTCTCCGGATGTCATCTCTCAACAAAGGCACTGAGGAGTGCGGAGTCTAACTCTGGATGCATGCACCAGACCAAATGTCCCAACCCGGACCGTTCCACTATACTTTTCATTTCTCTGTCGACTAAATCCCCTTTGCAGCCGCTCGTGCCCATTATGGCATGTCAATATATCACGTTCCTACGTAATTTAATAAATAAATTAATACATTTTAGACACCAAGTTATTAAGCATAAATCTAAACAATAAAGAATAAGTATTTCGCAATAAATAATAAAGAATAATAACATACCTGTCGATGCCATATGTAGTAGGCAATATGACCCTTAAAGCTCTTTAACAACTCTGGATTTGAAGGTCCACCGTCAATCGGACCATCCAGAGCCCGATATTCCTTCCACCCGGCATCCCTCCCGGACCCGGTCCCTGAAACTGACCTACGTGAGGAGAGCATTAAGCCTTTTCCACTCCGCCTTCGTTGGTTGGGGTCATTTGTCCATTCGTTTTCATCCTCCATTCGCTCCGAATTAAATTCTATGTACCTCTGTGACATAGACATTTCCCGTTCATGTCGTTCAGCATTTTCCCTAGCTTTCTCCTCCCCCGCATCTCCAATGTATTGCGGTGCAAATTCCGCTTCACCGTAATCACTGTTACTTGCCGCCGCCACATTTGACAATTGTGAAGAACCATGCGCTCTTCCTAGGACCCTTCTCTGGCGTTCAGATGCAGTGGGAGGTATTCGGCCAACTATTTCCTCAGAGGCGGAGTTTGTTGCCTCATTGGCTTCATTAATTTGCAAATTGTCATCCTTTTTGCTTCTGATTAATTTTAATTTCAATTTTTTAAATGCTTCGGCCATCTACAAAACACAATTGAAGATTAAAAAATTTAAAATATATAAGGAACATAAATAATTATAACTACAAAAATAATTGCTAATATTTAAGGAACAATAACACAATTGATAATTAAAAAATTAAAAATATTGTCGGCGAAAATTCGGCGGAAAAAACAATTGATAATACACAATTGAAAACGTAATTATAAATACAAAAATAATTTATAATATATAAGGAACAATAACACAATTGAAGATTAAAAAATTAAAAATATTGTCGGCGAAAAATCGGCGGAAAAAACCGTCGCCTGCCGGAAAATAACCGTCGGTGACCGGCGGTGGTTTTTTTTTTTGGGAGAAATATCGCCGGCAGTCGGCGGTAGTCCCGGAGAGACTACCACCAGCCGCCAGCGGTCTTTTTTCTGCGGAATTTTTTGGACACCGGATGTCTTCTCCCAAAAAACTACCACCGGCGGTGGGCGGTAGTCCAAAAAGACTACCGTCGACCTCCGGCGGTAGTCCCACAAATACTACCACCGGCCTCCGGCGGTAGTATTTCCCAAAAAGGCCGTCGGAGGCCGGCAGTCTTTTTTTCCAAAAAGGCCACCGTCCCCTGGTGGTCTTTTTTCCAAAAAGAGGCCGACAGTCTTCCCGGAACAAATACCGCATCCGCTGACTACCGCTCGGCGGTATTCCTTACAAGAATACAACCGGCGATTTTTTGCCGGAAAAAACCGCCGGTGACAAGCGGTATTCCGGGTGCTTTTTTCGGTCCAGTCCGGTGTCTCCTCAGACGACATTTCATAGATCCGGCCATAAAATGGCCGGTTAATCGGAGATCCGGGCAAAAACATAACAAATCCAGACAAATTATACACTAATTTATCAAAACAACGAACAAAACATGAAAGAAACAATTATTAATTTTAGTAACTCACCTTTGCCGATCCGGTTCGTCTGGACTTTTATCCGATTTGGCTGATTTATTGCTTCCATCGGTCTCCACACAGCATAGAAGAGAAATGGGAGAGAAAATGTTATTCTTCAGCCCAGTTTTTCGCAATGCTATATATAGAGTTTTTAAAATTTTTTGTTTTTTTAAGCCTAAAGGGCAATTTAGACATTTTACCTAAAAATGTTACTGCAAATAGTAAAATCGTCACTGCAAATAGTATGCCCCTAAAAAAAAAGCAAAGACTTGATAAGTCAATGTGATCTGAGTTGTGGTGTTGATGAAGATTGTTGTTTCACTGTTTACTGTTGTACAAAATGGTACTTCCAAAAACTAATTATACTAATTTTTGAGTTAGCTCTACTGTAAAACGGGTTTACACATGCGATCACTGTTTATATGAACAACACTAGTACTTTTCATATGAACAGTACACTTTTTGTCTCTATACTTTAAAATTGATACAAAAGAATAAATGAACTGGATACTCATGGATAAGTTCATGAAAACAAATACTTGTACACAGTAGTACTGTTCATGGCTATATTCGTGATACTCTTAAAAAAATATCACTTTAAATAAAATAATAATAATAAAATACTCATACTCATTGTGAACAGTACCCGTGAAAAGACAACAAACTTGCTACTTCTGAAGTCTCACTAAGAAAATTAGTAAGTTAAAATATATAAAAATAAAAGAAAAAACGAAACCACTACTGATCATGAGCCATAGTACAAAGAAAATTAATAAAATTAAAAAGACTAAAAATAAAATAAAACTAATATTCTTGCGGAGTAACAATGATACTCTTGAAAAATACAATTGCTAAGTAGCACTGCTACATTTTAGGAGTAGCACTAAGAGAAGGAAAAAAAAAAAACAAAAAAAAAAAATACTATGGTTCTTGAGCTAGTCTTGAAAAGAAATTATCGTAGCATCACTTTTGTAGTTTGAGGGTGACACTCACGTAAATTGTGAGTATCCTATTCAAACTGGAGGAGTATCACTAGGCTTAAAACATAAAAATAAAAATAAAAATAAAAATAAAAATAAAAATAAAAATATATTGTTGCATCAACGCGCGAGTAGATGATGAGCGGACATCGCATGTTTAAACCGGCAGGTTGGCCGAAGGTTTTGCGCTAATTTTTTGTCGTTGTGTGAAGGACTTGAACATCCTTATATGAGTTCATGTTTATGTACAAAAGCTATATATGAAAATACTGCTTAATCGAGAAGAAAACAATAGTGTAAATTATTTTGTAGTTTCTATCAATATTATTATTATTATATTATTCTTATCCTACGGATGCAAGGGTATATAGTTCTTCTTTTTTATGTTGCAAGAATTAGTTTATCTTTAAGTAATTTTTTAAAAAAATTTGAGGGTATTTATTTGTACTTTCTTATTTATAAATTAATAATTTATTGTCCTCATTAAAAGTTATATAAAAATCACTCCATTTTCATTAGTTTCAAAACCCCCACAACCCCCTAAGAAAACTGCTTAACGCACTGAAGAGTCTAGCATGAATTGACCACTTATTATGGAAATAGACCTGTGAATTTTGCTCACTTAGAGGAATTTGCGGGTACGAGTACTTCTTACCGCTACATTCTTGCTAATCATATAAGTTTAGATTCATGGATTGTTGATACATGAGCCTCCAATCATCTATGCATCAATTTCTCAGCTTTCACAAATCCTAAGCCTATTTCTGTTTTCACTCCTATAATATTACATGATGGATCCACCAAAGCAGTTACACACATGGCCTTTGTCACTCTCAAATCTAGCATTACACTAGTAGACTGCCTACACATTCCTTCTTTCAAATTTAACTTACTCTCAGTCAGAAAATTTGTTCTTGAATCTGGCATTATTTTCCTTTTCCATGCTAATTCTTGCCTGCTGCAAAACCAAGTTATTCATAACATTCTTGGAGTAGGAAAGGTGATAAAAGGTCTATACATACTTGAGCCATCATCTTTTGATCCTGGCACCATTCACACCTATGGAGCTTTTGTTGCAGCTCATTTACATGTTCTGCAGCCGTCCAGCAAAAATCCACCCATCCTTCTCATGATGTATTTGGAAAACTTCAGCTACTAAACTCTACTATAGATGATCAAATTCATCCTTGTGATTCATGTCCTTCAGCTAAACAACACAGAGTTTCATTTCCTGTAAAATCTAGTCACAGATCTGAGTGTTTTTAGATCTTACATGTTAATGTATGGGGACCTTATTATGTTCCTTCAATAAATGGATGCAAATATTTTGTTACTTTATTGATGATTTCAGTAGACTAACATGGACTTATTTTGTTCAATACAAGCACATGACTAACCCTGTCCTTGAGTCATTTTTTAAACTTGTCCAAAATCAATTTAATTTGACTGTGAAAGTAGTTAGAACAGATAATGGTGGAGAATTTATTAGTCATCACTACCAAAAACTCTTTTCAAACCTTGGCATTCACCATGAAAAAACCTGTGCCAATACCCCTCAGCAAAATAAGATTGTTGAAAGGAAACATAAACACCTCTTGAAAACAACTAGAGCCCTCATGTTTCAATCCCAGCTTCCAAAGAAATTTTGAGCAGAATCCATCTTCACTGTCACCTATCTCATTAATAGACTTCCTACTGCATTTCTGAATTGGAAATCCCCTTATAAAGTTTTACACGAACAACCTCCTCCTCACACATTTAAGAACCTTTGGGTACCTGTGTTATGCTTCCAACACTACTCCACACAAGAATAAGTTTAGTCCTAGAGCTATTAAATCAATTTTTTTAGGATACCCTTTAGGACAAAAAGGTTATAAGGTTTATAGTCTCACTGATCACAGGATCTTCATTTCTCGAGATACCAAGTTCTATGAATAGGTATTTCCCTATCAAGCCTCTCCAAATTCCTTTCTACCTAGTTCTAGTGCCTAATGTCCATCATCTGGATACTTTCTGACGTGAACCCCTGATCCCCAACGCCGTGGAAACCAAGAACTCGATGCGGAAAGTGCCAAGGAAAGTTTGAATGCAAGACGCAGCTCTTAACTTCTAGAATCTTTACCCTTGGATTCGGCATACTACTAACTTACAAAGTAAATTAAACACGCAATTCGAACCAAGTGGAGAATAATAGAATTGAAACAAAGCTTAGTAATAGACAGAGCAATTATCTATTAGCCTATAGTTTCTGTAGCTTTTAGCAATTAACAAACATGCAAATTACATAAGCCCAAAATAAGGTGAGTGATTAAAGAAGTATAAAACTATAACTTAAATCATTTAATCAACTGAATAAGAAGGTGACTTCGGCTGCCCTATATATAGGGGAGGGGTGGCTGAATTTTAGTTCTAAAATAACTAGGAAAAGGAAGTGAAATTGGAAACCAATCAAGAGATTGGTTTCTTACAAGAACCGAATCCTAAAGGAACTAGGATTGGATGAAATAGGCAATTTTGGTTGGAGAGTAGGTCTCTTGGCCGAAAATACAAGTAAAGAAAAAGAAAATAAAGTAGTAGAAACAAATCACAAAAAGGTTTCAAGAAGGTAAACCTTTTAGGTAACTAATATCCTAGTAAGCCTAGTTGTAACAAACTTGTAACAACTTAACAAACTAGTAACAAACTTTGAGTAGAACTAGGCAACATGCACAAAACCTAATCCTTCTCAAACCTAAGCTTCCAAGTGGCGTGTGGGCTGCTCCTTGTGGGCTTGGTCTGGCCGAAATTAATGTGATGGACTCCAAGGTGGGTTTAGGCCCAAATAAGATAGCGCATGGTGGTAATGATGTAGGGAGGTTCTGGAATCTCCCGGAATCATTTCGGAACGTCAAAAATTAAGATTTTCAAGATTCTTCAAGATTCAGTAAACCGTGAAATTCAAGATTTTCAAGAAAATCAAGAACTTCAAGAAATGCCCTTTCCTTCAGCTGGATTGATCAGTAGGCGCCATTTCCTCTATAATGGAGAGTAAAGTTACACTTTTAACCTTCTTTCTATTCTCTTCAAAGGTGTTTGTGTCCGTAACGAGCTGGGCTTCTGAAGTACACCTTCGGACAAGGTTTTCAAGATATGCTCTGAGCTTCCTTGCTCTCATTCGGGTCATAGGCCCATCTATGTTAACGAACGGATCTTTTGATAGGGACTTGGGTTTTGGAGCATTGGCGGGCCTCTATAGAGCACACGAACCTCTGCTGCACTTCCCGAGTCTGCATCACTTGAACTGTGATCCTCTGCGTCCTGACTTGTCGTAGAGCTGGGTATGCCCTCATCACCTTCCTTACATAATTGCCTTCTAATCTTGCAGTTCCTTTTACTTCTCATCCTGATCCTGAGCTCAATACATCTGCAGTTTCCTTAGATTCTCCAGTTTCTGAGTCTGCCCTCATACCTACTCCTTGTCTGATCCATCTCCTCCACCTCTTCTCAGGATTAGCACTCGGACCCGTAAAGCACCAAATTAGATGCAAGATTTTGTTTCCACTCATCATGTCATTGATGCTCTTTCTTTAGCTTCTCCTTCTGTTCAGGGTCCGCATACATTTCCTTTCACTTCTTTCTCTCATTTATCCTCATTATATACTGCATTTTTGGCTAATGTATCAACAACACATGAACCTCACTCATATGCCTAAGCAAAGGATAATCCCAAGTGGGTAGAAGCCATGAATCAGGAAATTTTGGCCCTGGAGAAAAAATGCTACTTGGATACTGACTGAATTGCCTTTTGGGAAAAAGGCCATAGGTTGTAAATAGGTATATAAAGTCAAAAGGCATCCAAATGGCATAGTTGACAGATTGAAGGCAAGGCTAGTGGCCAAGGGACATAATCAAATTGAGGGAGAAGACTATTTTGAGATCTTCTTTCCGGTTGTAAAAACTGTAACAGTTTGAATACTGATGGCCATAGTTGCCTCAAAATCCTGGCCTATTCATCAATTGGATATCAATAATGTCTTCTTGCATGGGCATTTAAAAGAAGAGGTTTATATGTTGCCTCCTCCAGGGTACACTTCTACTTCAGGGAAGCTTGTTTGCAAATTGCAGAAATCTTTATATGGTCTGAAACAGGCTTTCAGATAGTGGAATCATGAGCTCATTGAACATCTTCACAACTATGGCTTCCAGCAGTGTGAGCATGACCACTGCCTTTTTATTTTTCATGAAGGGGACATTTTCTTGGCTTTATTAGTATATGTTGATTATGTGTTGCTTACTAGTTCTTCTGAAAGTAAATCCTTGCTGTCAAAATTTTTTTTTCATAATGCTTTTACAATTAAGGATCTTGGCTATGCTAAATATAGTTTTAGGCGTTGAAATAGCCAGATCAGAACCAGGGATGTACCTGAATCAAACGAAATAAGCTTTGGATATTCTCAGTGACGCTGGTTTTCTTGAAGTTGTCGCTGTTTCTACTCCTATGATCAATGGTTTATCCCTTCATGATGATTTTCCCCTCCTTTCCTTGAACCAGATAAGTACAGAAGGTTAATAGGGTGCCTTCTTTATATTGGATTTACTCGACGAGACCTTGCTTTTTCCACTTAGCAGCTTAGCTAATTTGTCAATGATCCTAGACAAATCCATTGGGAAGCTGCTCTTCACATCTTAAGATACCTTACTAATGTGAACCCTTGATTCCAACTTGTGAAAACAAGAACTCAATGCGAAAAATTGCCAAGGAAAGTCTGATTGCAAGACGCAGCTCTTAAAACTCAAGAATCCTTACCCTTGGATTCGGCAGACTACTAATTTAACAAATTAAATTAAACACGCAATTCGAACCAAGTGATGAATTCTAGAGGTGAAACAAAGCATGCAATTAGATAGAGCAATTATCTAATTAGCCTATAGTTCCTGTACTTTAGCAATTAACAAGCATGCAAATTACTTAAGCCAAAATAAAGAAGAGTGAATAATAAAGTATAAACTTTCATTCAATAAATCACAAAAGAATAATGAAGTGCAGCACCCCTATATATAGGTAGAGGATGCATGAAATTACAAGGAAAAATAAGGAAAGAAAACACAAAATTGGAACTTAATCAAGAGATTAAGTAACTCACAAAAATTAGCAAGAAAAAGGAACTTACTTGCTAAAAAAGTAAAAGAAAAGAAAGGGAAATTTCTGCTGCTATAAGGAAAGCTTATGGACGAAATTCCCAAGTAAAAGAAAGGGAAAATTCATCTTTTACCTTAAAAGGAAAGGTAAAACTGAAAAGTAAAGGAAAGGAAAAGAAGAGAATTAGGTAAAATGCACGAAACCTTAATTTCTCTTAAACCCTAGAACTTAAGTAAAACCCGAGCTTGTTTTCGCATGTGGGCTTCCTTGTGAAGTGTTGGGCTTTGCTAAATTTTAGATGGAGTGGACTTAATGGATTCAGCCCAATTGATGTAGCATGATGATGTAGATGTAGGGAGCTTCTGGAATCTTCTCGAAGCTTCCGGAATCATTTCAGAAGTTCAAAAAATATTTTACTTCTAAACTTCTTCAAACTTTATGAAATCTCCATTTTTTCACTAGAAAGACTTGTAGTTACCATTTCCACCAATTTCTTAGCTCGTAAAATAACATTTCCACCATTTCCACAGCTTGGAAATACCATTTCCACCATTTCCTTAGCTGGGATGATTAGTATTCACCATTTCCACTTTGATGGTGATTAGGGTAACTCTTGTAATCTTCATTTCCTTCTCATTAAGGTCATTGGAGCTTTCTTTTGTTTTCGTGGATTCTGACTCATAACTTGTGTTGTTTTAGCCTTGGATTTCCTCACCATTTACAGGTTGTACCTCTCAGGGTTTGTTCTTTCCCTATCAGCCTATTTCTTCTCTCAAGGTCTACTGTGATGCAGATAGGGCTGCTTGTTAGAAAACCAGAAGATCTACAGCATGCTTCTGCATTTTTCTTGGCAATTCACTAATTTCTTGGAAAATTGAAAAACAAGCTACTCTTTCTAAGACCTCTACTAAGGTTGAATATCGCAGCATGGCTAGCGCTACCTGTGAACTTCAATGTATTATTTACAGTCTGAAAGCTCTAAACATTCCCATCCACCTTCCTGTCCCTTTCCATTGTGACAATGAGGAAGCCATGAACATTACAGCCAATCCTTTATTTCATAAGAGAACCAAACATATTGAAATTGACTGTCACATTGTAAGGAATCAGCACAAGGCATGCATTCTTGATCTTCCAAAGATCTTCCCTCTCCTCGATTTCACTTTCTTATTTCCCAGCTTGGTTTGTTGGACCGTCACCAACTTCCAGCTTGGGGGGGGGGAGGTGGTGTGTGTCTAAGGATACAGCACAGACTGCTCCTCTGGTCCTACGATATATGGAGCACAACACAGCCCACAAGTTGCTGCAACAGAAAGAAGGACACAAAAGATCCTTGCACTTGAGCTGCAGCTGATCTTAGCTCCGGAAGATGAGCTGGCCATCTTGCAACTTGATCACTTACAATTAGCCAGCTGTAATTAGCTTTAAATAGACACATGTAAATGGTGTAGCCTTTGGCGGGAAAAGCGGTTAGGTGCACATTAGTGAAGATTAGCTAAGGTGCACAGTAGGATCACGATTGTATAGATGGTGTAGGATTAGTTCTCTATAAATATTGTAAGTTGAGTTAATTATCAACATATTATTCAGAAATCTTTCTCATTTAAGAACTTCAGATATTTTTTACTCTCTAATCTAGTGTGTTCATCTTTTTTGTTCTTCATTTCTTTTGCTTATACTTTGCTTCTGGTACTGGTTTGATATTGCTGTGAGGATTATTTCACACACTCAAACCTATATAACTCTCTGCCCCTCTTTTTTTTTTTTTTCCAAAGCAAACCGCAGCAACACCCAAACTTTGCCGCAGCCGCACCCAAACTTTTAACCTCCTCAAGCTGAAGCAATTTTGGATATTTGTAAATTCTTCTTATTTTCTCATTTCCATCATTAACTTTAATTTCTTTTGTTTTCATTTGTAGTTTGATAATTGGATGTTCAAAACTTGTTTATTCTCAACCAATAGTTCTTCTCTTTAAAGGTTATCTTATATTTTTTAAACTTTTATTATTTATGTTTAATTGATTAATTTTTTTAATTTATAGATTATAAAATTAATTTTAGGTGTTTGATTTGAATTGGAATTAAAATTTTATTATTTATATTATTAATTGGAGTTTCAATGACGTTTTATGGTTTGAATTAGGGATTAAATGGATTATAAGTGAAATTAAACAATTAGGAATTTTGAATTCAAGCAATAAATGTTGAATATGAATTTACATTTGAAACTTTAAAAATATATAGCATTTTATAAATTGAATTTTTATATGGGAGTAATATTTATCAGAATGATCATGAAATTAACTATATAAAGATGATCCTGAAATCAGCTATATCATGATTCATCAGACGTTCAATCACAGGTTGCCACCTAATTTTTTCTAAACTAATATATTTTAATTGTATGGTATACTTATTTTATGAAAATTAAATTTTACATTTACTAACATAAATATAATTATATGTAATATTCTTTAATCTTGTATTTTATTATAATTTTAATAAAAAAATAATCTAAAAAAATTAAAATAACTATACCCTACACACAAATAAGTGAACCCTTAGTCATAAGATTTAATTTGTTAAAAAATGAATATGAATGAAAAAAACAATTTATGTCAAAAATTTAAAATAACTATACCCTATATACAAATAAGTGAACTCTTAGTCACAAGATTTAATTTGTTAAAAATGAATATCAATGAAAAAAATTTATCTAAAAACATTAAAAAACCTATATCATACACACAAATAAGTGAACCTTAGCCATAAGTTTTAATTTGTTAAAAATGAATATCAATGAAAAATAAATTTTAAAAATTTAAAATAACTATACCCTATATACAAATAAGTGAACCTTTAGTCACCAGATTTATTTTGTTAAAAATAAATATTAATGGTAAAATTATTAATGATTATTTTATATTGATAAAAGATTTAGGGAGATCTATAACTAAAAATTCCGTAATAAGTTCAACAATTATAGTAAGGTAAAAAGTGATTTAATAGGATAAGTATACAATAATTAGAATATATCAATATATAAAAAATTAGGTGGTAACCTGTGATTGGATGTCTGATGAGTCATGATATATCTTATATCAGGATAATCATGACAAATATTAAACTCTTTATATATTTATGTTCGGTTCAAATATTTGAAAGTTTCAAAGTGTTATTAATGAATATTATTTATATATATATATATTTTACATTTACGATGATATAAAAGAAGCCAGATTTATATCTCCAAACATGGCCATTTCTTTTTGTAGGAATGACCCTGAGTATATCGAGTTTAATTGCTGAGATGTATATCGCGGTTATGAGTTCAATTGTTGAAATATCGCATATTTGAGTTCAATCTCAGATGTATTGGGTATTGAATACTTTAGTCCACGGTGTATTGAATTTAGCCTTTGATGTGCTGAAATATCTAATATCGAGTTCAACGTTGACTTTAGTCGTTATTCTATCGAGTTTAGCCTCTTATTATCACAATTATGAGTTTAACTTCTGATGTATCGCGTATCAAATTTAACTTCTGAAATAGTGTGGATCGATTTTAACTTCTAAAATATGTGTATCAAGTTACTCCCTCTAGGCTATGAAAAGAGTCGCTTGGGAAAATTTCACACAAATTACGGAAGTTGTTGCACTTACCTAATTCCCCCTATTTAATGGTAAATTTTATCCTCTTACATGATGTAGTGTAATATGTGTCGACTTTACTGTTAACAAACATTTATTGTTATATTTACACATTGTTAATGTTATTTATTGTTTTGTTAATATCCTACTTTCTTATTTTGGCGGAATACTTATCAAGACTATTACTTACAACTAAAAAGCTTCAAAAAATTTAATCTTCCAAGATAAAAGAGATAATTTTTTATTGACTGGATTGGGATTGATTAAAAATGTAAATTTAAATCCTACAAAAATACTAATTGGACTGTTTTAAAGAACAACTGAAGAAAAATTTGACGGATGAAAAATGCTTATAGTCAGTAACTAGTTTGATGGGTTTATACGTGAGTTTATTTAGCATTTGAGTTAATTTTATTTCTTCGGTACTCTCATAAAGACCATTTTGAAAAGAAAAAAAAAACGAAAGAGTACTTTACATCTTTCTAGAAAAAATTAACTATAAGAGTAGTTATGACCATTTTGAAAATTGAAAAATCTAAATTAATTAGGGTGGTTTGTTAAAAGTGATATAAGGGTAGAATTAGGAAATTTCTTACTTTTTTCATTGAAATTTGTAGAAAGGACACTTTTAAGAGAATAAATTTTTTTTTATAGCTTAAATGACTCTTTCCAAAGAACTCTAAGATGTATTGCATATTAAGTTTAGGTGCTGATGTATTACGTACGTATCAATTTTAGTTTTTTTTTTTCCAGGTAAAAGTGTCGCCTCTCAAACAATCTGACTACAGATGCTGGAGAGGCTAAACATGATAGATGTGTTAATATCAATACGATGCATTAGAGGTTAACCTCATAACCACTATACATTTGGATTTAAACTCGTTGTTAGCTCAATATGCTATAAATGATAGGCTAAACTCGATAAGCAATACATCAGACGCTAAACTCGATACGCGATACATCATATGCAGAACTCATAACCTTGATATATTAGAAGCTAAATTAAATAGCGCAATACATGAGAACACTACCATAGATCGGTCTTCAACACCGGTTATTTGATCCCTATAAACTCTTTTGCTTTTTCTGTGCCGGGGAGAATGTTTGGCGGTTATAATGATCTCGACTCATCAAAATCGGTTATCTTGGACCTGGTGTTAAAAGTCTCACATCTTCAACACCAGTAAACCGGTGTTAAAGTGAGAAATTTGTAAAAAAAAATAAATAAATAAATTTCCCAACATATACATTAATTAAAAATTAATTTATCACTAAAAAGAATAATCAATGCAAGAAGTTGATTTAGGGCTTGTTTGATAATACCGCTTAATGATTAAAATTATTTGACTGAGCAATAATGACTTTTAGTGTGATTGATAACGAAAATTGAAATCTCTTAATCTTTTAAACACTGCTTATTTCCTTAATAAAAATTTAAGTGAAAAAATTCAGCTTATTGCTTATCTCTTAATGTTATACGTAATAATTTTTTAAATAATTCATATTTGATTTCCGAAACTATCCCTTTTATTTTATTCATGTTGATTTTTTTGATAATATTCATATTGATTAATTATAAATAAATAATTATTTTATATCTTTCTTCATTAGCGTAGTATGTATTTTAAATTTTTCATCATAATATTGGCAAATAATATTTAATTTATTTTTTATTATTGTATTTTCGTATTAAAAAATTATATAATAAATTATATCATTTACTTATTTTATAAATCTCATTCATACGATATGTTTTATATTACTTATATAATTTTATTAATTATGTATGAGTTTTATTGTAAAATTTTAATTTCTTTTAGATGACAATAAATGATTCATTTCTCATTTGAAATTTTAATAAATTGTAATAAACTTTTTCTTTTGTATATTAATCATTCAATTTAATGTGTTTTTATCTTATTTTGTTTCCTTATATTTTGCATTAATCATAATGTATGTTTTATCATAAAATTTGATAATTTCACATATATAAATATAAAAAAATTACGTAAGGATAAAATGATATATTTTCAAGATTTTAGCATTACGGTCAGTATATTTATCAAACAAGATCGGGTGATTAAGCATTATGATTAAGATGTTCAAAAAATATATTTCAGCATTAAGATGTTAAGTGCTTAATCAGTTCAACATTAGTTCAGCATTAAACATTCAGATATAAACATTAATTTTTATCAAACGGACCCTTAATAAAATTTGGAAGTAAGTAAAAATACTTAATAAAATACAATAGTATTCAATTTATAATAACAATTATTTATTACATAAACATCAGAAAATTTAATTCCTATACAATTTAATTCCTATTTTTTTCGGTTTACTTTTAAAATCACAATATTTATTTTATGAGTAATGATACACTTCTCAAATAATCTTCTCAACTTTCTTAACTCAAGTGAGGCGCCATGCATTCATTGGATACACTTTTATAAAATAATTATTAATACTACATTATTGACCAATGAATGCATGACACCTCACTTGAGTTAAGAAAATTGAGAAAATTACTTAAGGAGTGTATCATTACTCAATTAACTTATTCATTTTACTCTTCGTCTTTTGCTTCATAGTCAACTCTTCATTTTCGTAGCTCTCGTACCAACGTAACTCCACTTTCCACGTTCCACTTTTTCAGTATGAATGTTCTTCTTTGTCTTTGGCTACATACTCCTCATGATTACGAATATGAATGTTCTTCTTTGTCTTTAATTCTATACTTCACACTCGTTATCTTCCTCTTTGTCTTTTGATTCACAGTATATGAAGATCCTCGGAATCATGTAAAGGAATTCACTGAAAAACTATCTTGATAATCTCTTCTATGATGAGGTGGAGCAGACACTTCTTGATTATGTAAAAATTTTAGACACCCAAGAGTTGACCGCTCCACCTTATCATAAAAGAGTTCCCCAAGATAGTTTTCCAGTTAATTCCTTCGCATGTTTTTGTAAATTCACCGGTTTCACCATTGCTAGCTAGTACAACTTTTTTGGCAGTGCCAGAGGGTGCAACTTTTCTAGTGGTGTTAGAAAGCATAACTTTTCTAGCGGTAATGGCAATAGATATATTTCAAAAAAACAGTGTCACCTAACAAAAGTACAACAAGTGGAACACATTTTAGCTCGAATCGGAATGCAAGGGTTGGAATTCGATCTGTACAGTTTATTACCAAAAAAAAAAAAATTCAATAACAAAATGCTTTCAATAATCCAAAATCTAACGGAAAAATACAAAAATAAAAACAGCCGTTAGACTAAATAGGACTGCAGGGATGCCGATTCGATCTGCCAATTTGGTCTAAAGTACTAAAAACACAGTAATGATTTCAGATCCGAGAAAAATAGGAAAAATAAATCACAAATAAAATAAAAATATGATTTAGATATTGGAATACAGGGGTGCCGATTCGATCTAAATAGTTAAAAAAAAGAACTGCTTTCAGATAAAATTAAAAAATATTGTCGAATTGGATTACAGGGGTACCCATTCGATCTATATTAATTTTTTTAAAAATAGTACTTCTTTCAGATCTAAAGGAAAATAGAAAAATAAATCACAACAAAAATAAAAAATATATTTTAGATCAAATCGGAGTGTAGAGGTGTCGATTCGATCTAAACAGTTAAATAGAAAAACTATATAATCAAGTGCAGAAACCTATAAAAAGGAAAAAATACCATTATGCCAAACTCAAATTTGACCCAAAAACACTAAGCATTACCGAAACAAAACAAAATAAAAAAATACCTACAATACCGGTCGATCTTGCTCGCTTTCTCCTTACAACCAAAAATATGACGTCTTCTTCTCCATGAAAACCTGCAAAATATAACAACAACAACAAAATTAAAAACCAAAGAATTTTCAGTGTTTAAGGATTAAAACTAAATTAAAATTACTAAACAAAAACAAATTATTTTACCTTTTGGTGGCTGCTCCATGCCGGACTTGATTCGAAGGGTGATGGCGATGACTGACATACTTTCGGTGTGAGGCAAAACGATAAAATGCATCTCAAAACTGTGAAAGATATAGTCAAAGATCTGATTTTTTGAATTCTTGCATATGTTTCTCGATACAACTTAATACCTGTTAAATAAAAACATAGTGTTAAAGAGTATCATTCACCGATGTTTGAGAAACCAAGTGTAAAGATATATCTTTAAAACCGGTTTCTAAAACACGATGTCAATTATCTGTATTTTTTTCACTTACACCGTGTTTTAGAGTAACTAGCGTTGAAAATCTGTTTTGTGATGGTGGGGGGTAAATTGAATACGTAATACATCAGAAATTAAACTCAAAATCGCAATACATCAGCAGTTAAAATCAATACATTAGTGGTTAAACTAAATGGAGAATACTATAGTCCTTCACGGGTTCATTCATTCAATGGATAATGGCTTATGATACATTACCCATGTAATTGCATAACTCATTGCATAGCTCATTATCCACTGAAGGAATGATCCCGTGAAGGGACTATAGTCTTACCCTAACTAAATATGCAATACATTAAAAATTAAATTCGATATATAATTTTTTTTTTATAATATAACCCTCATGTTTAGAGGCTAAAATCACTACAGGACTCGTCAGACCTTTGGATGAAATTTTCTCTCTCTCCCCTTTAAATTTTGGATATAGAGGGGTTAATGCTATTCAGCCGTTGATCTGGTAGGGAGAGGTAAAACTTATGCACGCTTGTTCCATTTTCTTAAATAATTTTAATTTTTCAGCTTAATTAATTAAGGTTTTGTCAAATTCACCAACGACAGGCAGAAAAAAGTGTCTTTCTTTAGCTTTCATTACTCATGGTAAATTTAATCCACACAAAAAATTACTCATGGTAAAAAAACAAATAAATCAATACATGAACTCTCAGTGTCATTCCATGAATGTTTGGTTTAAGTATCTCATATCGCAGCTGGTCCGTGTTAATGTAGTGGTGATATATATCTACGCACACAACATTTCTATTAGATACAACATTAATTAGGAATTATATTTTGGAACAATGGGGAAGCTAGGCCTTAAAGTTGTGAGGGGCAAAACATTTAGCATTGATTATATTTTGATTTGTAATTTTTTTCTAATTTATGTCGTCTCCAAAAGTTTCAGCAAGGATTGAATTACTTACAAGTGGCTTTTAGGTGGACTAAAGGGACTAAATTTTTTAAAAAATATTATACTACATTAAGTTTATTTTGAAAAGATGAGAAAATGACTGCATTTAAGAGATTGTTGGATGGATTCTTATATTCATATTTTACTCTACTAAACTTAGAAGTCACGAAAAGTATTTGTATTCATATATAATAACATCAAACCATATTTTTCTCTTATTGTAGATAAATTGTCCAATGAATTAATATTATACAAAACACTTAAAATATACAATTGACACGCATAAAAAAAAAATCAGCAATTATACTCAAAAATATGTAATATAACAATTGGATATTATTTTATTTATTTTTTCATTTCTTTCACACCCTCAGCTTTTTTTTATGTTAAAAGTTTGGTCCAGATTGGCCTCTTGAGTGTGCATTACCTTACTTGAAATCTAAGCACGAAAGGTCATCCCTCATAATACGGTCTAGGGACCACTACAACCACTATGCTCACTTTTCGTCACACATCATAGTTTGGTTGCCAATATTCGAAGCAACTCTATTGATTCAAACGACATATATGTTCCCAACCCAATCTGTCAGCCAAATTTCCCTTCCTATCATTTAACTTCATTTCCGACCACCATGCTTCTTTCCATTTTACTCTTGATATTTAACCTGCACTCTGTCTTTTCCTCCCACTGTACGACCACCACCAGCACAAAATCGTTCGAAAAATGCATGACATTACCTTCCCAAGATGCTTCCGTAGCTTGGACCTTTCACGCGAGCAACTCCACGCTTGATCTGGTGTTTTTTGGATCTTTCATTTCGCCTTCGGGTTGGGTCGGATGGGGAATAAACCCTACTTCACCGGAGATGACCGGAACCCGTGCGCTGATCGCCTTCCCGGACCCCAATTCCGGGCAGTTAGTGCTCTTACCATACATCCTTGACCCGACTGTGAAGCTTCAAAAGAACCCGCTCCTTTCTCAGCCGCTTGATATGCATCTCCTCTCCTCCTCCGCAGCCCTCTACGGCGGCCGGATGGCCACAGTGAGGAGTGGCTCCAATATTGAAATACACGCGGCTTTGAAGCTTGCGCAAAATAAAACCATCGTCAACTTTGTGTGGAATCGGGGATTGTACGTCCAAGGATACTCTCCAACTATCCATCCCACTACGATGAATGACCTTGCGTCCATCGCCACCATTGATGTCCTTTCGGGAGTTGCGTCGAAAGGGCATGACAACGTCAACATGCTTAAAGTAATACACGGAATCATAAACGCCGTCTCGTGGGGAATTTTGCTACCAATTGGCGCCGTCACGGCGCGGTATCTTCGACACATTCAGTCACTTGGGCCGGCCTGGTTTTACGCCCACGCCGGAATCCAACTCTTCGGTATTTGCATTGGAACTGTGGGATTCGCCATCGGAATTCGGCTCGGGGAGTTGTCTCCTGGAAGAGTCTACGGCCTTCATCGAAAGCTTGGGTTTGCGATATTTTGCTTGGGCTGGCTTCAAACTCTTGCTCTTTTGTTCAGGCCCAAGACTACCAACAAGTTTAGGAGATATTGGAAATCTTACCACCATTTTGTTGGGTATGCGTGTGTGGTAATTGGGGTGGTTAACGTTTTTCAAGGATTTGAAATCATGGGAGAAGGCCGATCCCTGGCTAAGTTGGTCTATTGTTTGGGTCTGTCTTCTTTGATTGGTGTTTCAGTTGCTTTGGAAGTGAATTCTTGGGTCATTTTCTGTAGAAAGGCCAAAGAGGAAAAATTAAGAAGAGAAGGGTTCATAAGCGGGTGCTCCGACAAAGCCAGTGAATCAAGCCGAGCTGGTAAAATTATCACTTAGAATTTTTTTTGGAGTTTGTAAAATATCCTTTGAAGTTTAAACTTGAATGACAGTATTAAATTTGTTGAAAGTTTGTACAAGTTTTGTTTAGTCCCATATACAATTCTCTCCAAGCATAATACAATGAAAAATCACTCTCATGAGAATCGTCCAACGGGATGGTTGAAATAGTCATTGATTTGCTTGGTAAATTGGTAATTAGTTTGGTGTAACACTTTCAACCATTGCTTGGTAAAAGTAAGAATGTGAAGCCCGGATTTTTCAGAGCAAAATCATAAGGATAAAAATGGTAAAAATAAAAAAATTTTGGTTTAAATTATGCTTGACGTGAAACGTGACCTGCTTATTTGAATGATCGTGACATGTATGTACCTAGATGTGGTATTACATCCCGGGTAGTCTAGGAAGGAGTAGGGGGGCCGATAGGCCCTTCTTAGGGGGTGAACAGGTTCATGTCAAGTCAAGCAAGAAGACTCGGAGCCCGAGTATTATGTGTAGCTATATGTACTATTGTGTGTTCATATTTACCAACGAGGTTTCCCACGCCTCATCGTGTGCTCGTTCTCTCGATTGTGCTTTACATGAAACATGCGTGCTTATGTGCTACGTGCCTACTTGATGTCATGCCCTGCTTGTTACATACTCTGCTTCTGTGCTACGTGCGAACTATATGCCATGCCTTGCTTGTTAGAGAAGCCGGGAAGTCAAGTATACAGTTCATGCGTCCAACCACACAGGTATATCTGTATAACCATGTAAAATCGGAAGTACAGGTAAACAAAGTCATCAAATCAAGCAAGTCAAGCACATTAGGCATATAGTTCAGCACATGGCAACTACGAAGAATAAGCATGACAGAATCGATGCAACAGTCATATATGCACATATTTGAGCCACTAGACTCCTCAGGTGTAGGATCTCTCCACACCGCCTATGCGAATAAAGTCTTAAGTCACTGCTAGTGACTTCTAAATTGATTATATGTTACAGTGTATTGTCTTGTTATCTCGCGTGCTTGAGTGAGTTGATTTATCCCCGGATTTTTCAAAGCAAAATCATAAGGATAAAAATGGTATTAAAAAAAAATGGTTTAAATTATGCTTAACGTGAAACGTGACTTGCTTATTTGAATGATCGTGAACATGTATGTGCCTAGATGTGGTATTACATCCCGGGTAGTCTAGGAAGGAGTAGCGGCCTAAGTAATATGGAAAGAAACATAGAGTAAAGGGTCACCGGAAGGTGCTCGGAAGGAAAGAGTCAAGTAAAGAAGAAGGCGGACGAAATAAGGAAAAAATTGGCATGTCCGATCATCTGTGCGAGTCGGATGACAACTCGCACGAGCAGGGCCAGCTGAGCAACAGTGCGAGTCGGACAACAACTCGCACGATGGCCAGTCGCGAGAATCTAGGATTTTCAAATTGGAAATCCTATCATATCCGTGATTCGAGAACCCACGAATCCGAAATCTGTTTGGATCAGTTCTAACCTAAACCTAGACCCAATTGGTGCCTATATAATCATCCTTAACTCGAGATTAAAAACCTTTAATCGCCAACTAAAGGAAAACTAGGGAAAACCTCGTGAGGAGCAAGAAGAGCTACCGCCGACGCAGGAGAACGTTGCCGTCACTGAGGTTCAGCAAGCCCGAATCGTCCTGACCGTCCGTGGTAATCATAGGACTACTGTAAGTGCTAGATTCGACAATACTATAGGATTCGAAAGAATGAATTATATAGGGGATGTGGATCCGTCGATGTAGATATAGCAAGAAGCATAAAAGTTATGTTTGATCAATAGTAAAAGCATGTTATAGGGTGTTATGTGTTCTAGATGGGTTGTATGCCATGTAAGAGTAAGGCATCCAGTTTATTTATGCCTGAACCACGGATTTGAATTGATAAGAAATCAAGAAACCCAAGAATTGCATGCTCTAGAAATCTGTGTCTGATAGTATGTTCGTAGGCAAATCTAATGTAGTTGGAATGGATAAAAATGCCATGTTTTGCTTTTTAGTGATAGCCAGTATGTTGGTCTTAGTTGTGGTAATTCTGGAATGGTCAAAATCAAGATGGAAACATGAAAACGGTGGCCTCGAAGAGGCCATCTCGAACCAGAAATTCTGTGCAACTTCTTGCCTAGAGATCGAGTTCTCGTGGGACTCGCACGAGAACTCGGACGAGACTTAGCTGTGCGAGCAACCGTGCCACTTGCACAGGTCCTCGCATAGCCACCTTTGACCTAAAGCCTGACCATTTGACCAACCTTGACTTGTTTGACCCCAAGACTTGAACCTTTGACCTAAAGCTTGACCATTTGACCAACCTTGACTTGTTTGACCCCAAAACTTGAACCTTTGACCTAAAGTTTGATCATTTGACCAACCTTTACTTGTTTGACCACAAGACTCGAACCTTGACCCTTTTGACCCGATCACATCTCGCTTGACCAAAACTTGACCCCTTGACCTAGGGTTGATCAAAAAGTCAAAGTTGACCAAAAAAGTCAAACCTAACCCGAGAAAGGTAAAACTTAACCCGACAAGTCAAAGGTTGACCAAAAAATCAAAGTTGACCATAAAAGTCAAACTTAACCCGAAAAGGCAAAGGTTGACCAAAAAGTCAAAGTCTACCGAAAAGTCAACCAAAACTTGAAAAGTCAAAGTCAACCTCAGTTAATCAAAAAGTCTAACTGGCTTAGAAAGTCAGCAACTCCTCCTTAACTAATAATCATGTCTCCGTTATCCACAGGAGCTGGTCGTTGACCCGAGTCGATCAAATCGGACAATATATGCGCCTTCCCGAATTCCAAGTGAGGGATTACTCGCTAGTTTCTTAAGATGTAAACGAAATATCTACTTAGTACTTATGTGTAGCTATATGTACTATTGTGTGTTCGTATTTGCCAATGAGGTTTCCCACACCTCATCGTGTGCTCATTCTCTCGATTCTGCTTTACATGAAACATGTGTGCTTATGTGCTACGTGCCTACTTGATGCCATGCCCTGCTTGTTACATACTCTGCTTCGCATGACCTGTCTACTTGTATACTTACCATTATGTGTGCCTGCAACGATGAGCTAGCATGACCCGCCAATGTAGAAGGACGTAGACTTCTCGAGGTAAGTTGCATGTCATCCAAGATTGCATAATGCCTTTAGATATGTATGAAACTTGCCAGGGTTGCCATGATCACCTTAGCGTGAAATAGGTCGGAGACCTACTTGATAAGACTCGGGCTCTGAGTTTTCTTGCTTGACTTGACATGAACCCGCTCGCCCCCTAAGAAGGGCCTATCGGGGAAGATCAGTGTCGCAGACATTCAACACTCATTCGTTATAAGAGGAACACTTGTGGCCTGAGATGAAAAAGGGCCAGGATCCAAAACCCCTACCGTCGAGCATACCACTGTTTTAAGGCTGCCGCAGGGGCGATGTGCTTTGCAAACCATCAAATTCTTGAACAACTTGAACACTTGAATAGAGTCCAACCATCAAATACTGGGATGGTACGGTACGTTTTGTGAGTTAGACAGAGGTAAATAGACAACTAATAGATCTTGAACTTTTTATGAACCTGATGAAAAATTTTTGTTTTGGGAAGAGAATATTTTTTTTGAGATAATTTTGTTTTGAGATTTGTGTAGGAAAAAGAAAAAAAGTGTAATGGTTATGTTATTTTTTGAATCTTTGTGCGTGAAGATTTAGAGAGAATTTTGAATTTAGTAAAAAATGAGGTTGTTTCTTTATGTAAAATTTTGAAGAAAAAAGTGATAATTTTCCTGAAAATGACAGAGTAACCTACCAACTACTAAATAAATAAGGGTAGTTGCAATGACAACTTTGTACTAAATAAGGGTAGTTGTGTTTAAACCGCTACAAATTGCCATGTCACAAACCAAGCTTTGGAAATCCAAAAATGAGTTTGTGAGTAAATGGGAGGCTCTGGCCCGCAGAGCTGCACTCTCCTCGCGCATGAGGCTGGGCCCCACGCTTCAGGTGGTTGTCGGGCACTAGAAGTTGTTGTTTTATTTTTTATTTTTTTCCTTTTCTTTTGAAAAAAACCTTTAGTTTTTTTAATTTTTTTCTTTTGTTTTCTATTATATCCGTTGCTATAATTGTTTTTTTTCCTTCTTTTTTTTTCAATAGAGCCATTTAAATTTTTTTTAATTCTTTTTCTTTCCCTCTCTTTTTTTTTTCCCTATAAATACCTATCAATTCTATTATTTCTCTACTCCTCATCCAAATCATACATTGACAACTTCAAGCTGATTTGGTTGAGTATATATGGGCACATTGTGGAAGCGATTAGTACAAGATAATCTTTTTATTAATATAATGTTGTGTTTGTTTGATGTATCTTTCTTTAATTCGGCATAGACGTGTTTTTATGTGATGTATTTTTTTTAATATAACGTACTTTATATAATATTTTTCTATTTATTTAATATTTTTCACGTACTTTATTGAATTATGTGTTTTTATGGAATTAAATTAAATATTTCATTAAATTAAATTAAATTTATAATTAAAAATAATAAATAAATATAGTTTCAAAATAACATATATTAAATGTAAATAGATGTGTATATTGGTGGACCCGAGCTGAAGTTGCTTTTGAAAGTTTATTGTTATGGAGAATAGGTTGATAAAAGTGAGTGGGTTTAAACTTTTAATGTGGCGCTAACGTGACATGATAAAGTTGCTTTTGTAGGATTTATTGTTACAACCACCCTAAGTTTTAATAATAATAATAATAATAATAAACTTACTCACCCTTTGATTACATTGAAGAAATAAAAATAACAATGATGATAAAAGCTTGGCTACACTTTGAAATCAGGCCCACAAATAATTTTCTATTTCCAACAAAAACTATTTATCTCATTTGTAAAGATTTATCTATCTTTCTGTAAGTAAAATCATCACTTTTCAATTCCATTTCAGCAAAATCATCAGTCTTTTCTCCAAAATTTTACATAAAAAAATAACATTATTTTTTACTAAATTCAAACTTCAAATTTTAAAATTTTCTCTAATTTTTCACTCACATAAATTCAAAATTAACAAAATCATTACATTTTTTCTTCTCTTTTTCACACAAATCCCCAAAAAAAAAATTCCTCCAAATAAATATTCATTACCTAAACCAAACATTTCCCAATTAAGTCACTAAAAAAACATAGCCTAGATTCAACCAGCAGAGGAAAAGCAACTAATTATTCCAAGTATTTTTTTTATAGGAACGAGCTAGTGTCCCTCTCCACAGCTTCTGTCTTCGATGTAATAGATTAGCACTTAATGAGAATGATGTATTTTTTTTTTTTAAAAAAAAAGGTCTTTATTTAGTTATTTGACAATTTATTATTTCTAGTCAACTCACCCAATTCACGTAGGGGTGAGCAAATGTGATACCCGACCCGTCGGTTTTGGGCCGGGTCGGGTATAACCCGGCGGGGCCGGGTTCTAGGCTGGTTTTTTTTTTTGACCCCCAATGAAAAAGTTTTAAAGTTATATTATTTTTGCTTAAGATGAGATTTGAACACATGACCTAAGTTTAACAATTGTCTTTAAAGTAAGCTGATTAGCCACTTCTTCTACTTTTTGTTTTGTTATATTTTCTTATTTCTTTATTATATTATATGTTTATTTATATATTAATTTCATATATCAATTCTTTATACTATATATATTATAATAAAATTTTTTAAAAACAATATACATTATAATACTATATAAACTAATGGTAAAATTTACATTTTGTGTTATTTTTCTCTTTACTGTTTGTACATTTATATTACTATTTAAAAAAAATATTGTAATAAAAAAATAATAGAGTATAATTTTACTTATTTAAGATATCAATTTTCAATTAATAAGCATAGTATTTAAATTTGAAATAATATATAAATTTATGAAATAAAATACTATTTATTTTTTTATATAAAAATTAATTTTGTTTAGATTGTGAAATACATGTGTGATGTAATTTAAATCATTAATATAATTGAAAAAGATATTAAATAATTTATAGTTTAATGTTGTATAATATAATAATAAAAAGAAAAAAATAACAAAACAAAGAGTTGTTGGAGTGGTTAATCAGCTTTCCTTAAGATTGGTTTGCCAACCTTAGGTTGTTTGTTCGAATCTTGACTTATGTCAATGAGCATTTTAATTTTACATGTTTTAAGTTTAGAAAACCCAAAATTGGATGGAGAACCGAACCGGAGCCACCGGTTCGAGCTGGAATCGGACCCGCAGCTATGAAAAAAAAATAAAAATTGAGAGGGAACCGAATTGGACCCGCTAGTTTGACTCGGAAAAAAACCCGACCCGCAGTTATGGAAAGAAAAAATAAAAAAATTGAGAGGGAACCGAATTGGACCGCGGGTTTGACTCGGAACCAACCCGGAAACAAACCCGACCCACAGTTATGGAAAGGAAAAAAAAAAAATAAATAAATAAATTTGAGAGGGAACCGACCCGACCCGATCCGCGGGTTCGACCTGAAACCGAACCGGAAAAAACCCAACCCGCGGGTCGATTTTTTCGGGTCGGTTCCGGGTCAACGACCCGCGGGTTTTTGAGCACCCCCCACCAATTGTCACTACTGGTCACTGTTCTACCAAACTTCATTTTAATAGAAAACAGTTTTTTTTTTTTTTTTTCTGTTTTGAAAGGAAAACAGTTGATCTTATTTGTGCGAGAAGCCGAAGGGCAAGATCTAAACTAATTAGAAATGTCGGAGAAATTCTTTGCTACTTTCTTCTGAGTTTCCTGCTGGTTTCTTCTCGCCAATTGAGGTCGACCGTCACCAACAAAATCATCTTCCCTTGAGACGTCTTCATACGCAGAATGCCAGTTCTAGTTTCTTGATTCAACAGCAAATTTCCAAAGGCTAAAAACTGATCTTCAGAAGTATTGAAAACGGAATTTTTCCAAGAAACCGACGCCTGTAGACTTTGCGTTCGAACCCCACATCAAATTTTGGGTCAAGATTTACCTTTCCAAAGATTATTTCAAGGTAAAATTGATCTTTTGCTTCCCAGATCTGCTCTGTCAATATAAATAAAACTTTTCATTCACTTTAAGTTGACAGATTTTGGCCTTTAATTAAGAGTATAATTGAACGATTTATTGCTTCCTGAAATAATTAGTGATGTATACTGTTGGGAAGGCTATAGATAAGATATTGGAGTTACTTTGGAAAGCCAATGATAAACTGTGTGATATGGTGGGTAAGGTTAAAGGGAAGGTTGAAGAAATGGCTGCAGAAAGGGTAGCCCAGCTGTCTGTGGATGTAGGGACAAGCTTCTACAGCTTAGGATCTGATATGAGATTGCTAGAGAAGGATTTGAAGGCACTGAGCAGCAGAGCTTGTGACATAAAGGAAGAAGTTGAAAGAGCTGAGCTTTCAGGAAGAAAGAGGAGAAAAACTTAGTTAAGAATTGGCTTGAAGATGTTAAAGAGATAGAGGCCTGGGCCCCGTATGGTATGCCTTTTGAAAGATGTTTTGGATTTTAAAATTATTAAAAATATATTGGAAATATAAAAAGGTGTTTGGGGAATGTAAAAAATGTGTATTGAAATTGATGAGAAATTATTATAAAATGAAAGTGAGAGTGAAATGAGATGGAAAAAAAAATTGCCATACAGGGCCCTGTTCTTTTTGTTCTGTTTTGAAAACGGTTTTGGTTTTAACAGTAAATTTAATATATTTTAATCATATTTCATCATTTCTAATACAACTTTTTACTATTCAGCATTTACTTTTTACATTTTCAATACACTTTTTACATTATAAAACTATTTTCCAAAACTTGTTTTCAAAATCGTTTTCAAAACGATGAAAAAGAACAGGCCCGAGATTGAGTTCAATGACGAAAAGGAACATTGCAAGATGAAAGGTTTAGTGGGCCACCTTTTGTGAAGGGTTGCAGGATGCGTTTTACTAAACACAAGACACTTTGTAAAATTTTAAGTGATAAAAAGACAAAAATATCCTTGTAACTTTCTACCCTCATAAAAAATTTTACCAACCCTTTTACCTACACCCTCCACCTTGATTAACTCTTTACATGCAACCTCCACATTTCTACTCAAATTCTTTCAAAATATTCTTTCAATCATCTCCATTTTTTGTAACTGAGCCAAGAATTGCCCATAACAAGTGATTTTCTTAGATAAAATCACTAGGAGGAAGAGATTTTATCCAATAAAATCGCCACCGCGAAGCGATTTTATCTAATAAATCGCCTGTTGTGGGCGATTCTATTGGATAAAATTGCCTCCGCCAAAATTACAGAGCGATTATATGGGAAAACGTTGGTGTCCTGTGGCGATTATATTTTTCCTAGTAGGATCGCCTGGCCTAGGCGATTGTTTCAGCAAAAATCGCCTAGGCCAGGCGTTTTTCTGAAACCGAATCGACTCGGAAAATCACCTGGCCAGGGCGATTTTTCGAGGAATGGCGAATGTTCATGGTAAAATCGCTTCGCCCAAGCGATTTTACCAATAGTTCGCCTATTGCGCTGTTTTTCTGGCGAACTAATGCATAAAGTACCCTAAAATTTCAAAAAACAACCTTAAAAAGCACGAAACACCCAGAAAAACTTCCTAAACACAATACCCATACAATTTATAACACCAACAACATTGCAATTTCAGTTTTTTTACAAAAATCAAAAAACGGACTAATGGAGATGGAGATGGAGCTGTGCTGCTAGGATGGAATAGAATCGGCTATGGAGCCGATGGAGACCGTCCCGACGTGGAGATGGAATGGAATCGCCGATTGCACCGAGACTGGAATTGGTGAGGCCTGGGGATTGCGCCGATGGAATGGAATCGGAGAGGCGTGAATGGAATGGAGATGGAGTTTTGCTTCTGCAGTAAAGTAATTTTACTGTAGAAAAAAAGTATAAAATGGAAAGGGCAAAAAAGTAATTTCAATAATAAAATTTTTAAAATGTGTCCTGTGTTTAGTAAAAAAGTAATTTCAATAATAGAATCCATTGTGAAGACAATGAAAGATCATGTTAAAGATCTCACTGAGCAAAGTAGGAATTTCCATGGCCTTTTGCTCTATACTTCTCAAAGGTTGTAACCATAATTTTAGGGGTGATAATTCGTTACAATACATAATCAATTGAACAATATAAGCGAGTTACTATTAACCTATTTGTGTGCGGGTTAGAAGGGTTGACCCATTTCACATGAATAATAAACGAGTTAAAATTAGGGTAATCATCCTATCTTGCTTGACCCATTTATATATATTAAATATTTGCAAGAATAATTTACACTTTGTTCGTTTTCAAAAATATATTTTTGTAAATTTGCATTTTGTTCTAATATATCATCATTCCTGGTACATAAATACAACAAAACACTGCAGCGGAATTGAATACAGAAAAGAAAAACACAACAGATTTAACTGTTAGGCTGCTGTCAGCTTTAAAGAAATTTATGTGAGGATTCAGAAAGAATAAAGGAAGAAGGCAGAAGAAAGGTGGGAAAATTCTAGTTCGCTGCTTTATTCATAAACATGCATGGCCTTTTATAGGCGAGGCTTGCATGCCTTTCTTTGACTTAGTACACATCTAAGCATGATCCAAGGAACAAACAAACAAACAAATCAACAACTTAATCAATAATGCAGTAAAAGAAGGGCCAGCGATTCTAGCATGAAACTCGATAATATCCAGAAGGAGTCAACAGTGGAAAGTGTCAACAGAAGTTATGGAGTGGAGTTATTGCTGCAATGTTAACGGGGTTCGATCTCAACAGATCTACATCCACAAACTACTCACTACTTTTTCATATATTGGAATCCAACAATAGAAGAGTTTATAATGTAGGCATAAGCAGGAACACACATTTCTTATGGCCTCAGAACAACCTCAAACAACTTCAACTTTATCTTCATCGGAAGCATAGGCAGGAACATCAATCATCTCCTATGACTTCAAGACGACTTATCAACGTTAACGTCGGAGACATAAGTAGGAATATCTATTATCTCCTATGAACTCACGACGACACCCCATCTTTCACTTATCCGAAAGCCTTCTCTCTACCTGCCCCCGTCTGGGTGGATACTCTCTGTTTAACATACCATAATCTATTACAAGCCTCACTTATTTATAATAGAAAAATACAAACTCTAATGGGCCCAAATTAACTGGGCCAATACTAATTGTATTAAAAATTTTAGTAGATACCTAACAAATTCTCTCTCGATTCAAAGTCCTAAAAACAATAGCATCATCAACCTCATCCTCATCAGCATAGCATCCCTTCAATCAATCTCAGAACAAACATCGGCTCTTGCTTCAATTGCTGAGAAATTATTTTTCTTCAACAAAACTCCATTATCCGACGATGCACAGCTAAGCACAATTGAAGCTTCATCACTCATTGGATTGGATCCACATCATCAAACCAATTACAAATAAACTTTCTTAAATTTTCTTCTATCTAAAGTTGCGGGCCCCACAATCAATTAACTTAATCAAACTTCATTGAATCAAACCTTTGTAGTGGCGGCAGATCCAATCAACTAAATTGAGAGATTCTTCTTTTCTTCCAAAATTGGACTTCATAATCAAATTAAACCTCCTTGCTTATTTAATTTGATCCACACGCATGCCGTAGCAACATCCGTCAAAATTCTTGTGCGGCACTCGAACAAACTCTTTTCTTTTTATTCTTCTTCGTTGTTTTCCTTTTCTGCTTCTCGCTCATGATTGTCTTCCTTCTTACTTTTGTTGGCCCCCGGCTCTGATATCACTTGTTAAGAATAAATACCCCTCAGGATCTTTGAACCACTTGTTGGAAGAATATTCCAACAATACACTGCAGCGGAATTGAAAACAGAAAAGAAAAATACAATAGATTTTAACGTGGTTCAATCTCAACAGATCTACATCCACAAACTACTCACTAGTTTACAAGTAATCTCAACATACAATGTCTCTCGCCCTCTATTCTATTGTCACTCCCCCTTTTCCACTCGTCGTCGAAGGCATAAGCAGAAACACACATCTCTTATGGCCTCAGAACAACCTCAAACAACTTCGTCTTTTTCTTCATCGGAAACATATGCAGGAAACATCAATCATCTCCTATGACTTTGGGACAACTTACCAACTTCAACGCCAACGTCGGAGACATAAGCAGGAACATATATCATCTCCTATGAACTCACGACGACACCCCATCTTTCACCTAGCCGAAAGGCCAAGGCTTGCTGTCTATATCTCAGGCGGTGGATGCTCACTCTGTTTAACATATCATAATCTATTACAAACCTCGCTTATTTATAATAGAAAAAGACAAACCCTAATGGGCCCAAATTAATTGGCCCAATACTAATTGTATTAGGAATTTGAGTAGATACCCAACACTTTTTACTATTCAATTATACATTTTTATAGTTTTGATACATATTTTTACATTTCAATGCATATTTTATATCAAAAAAACTCTTTCCAAAATCATTTTTTAAAACATGATAATGAACAGATTCATGGGTAAACATAAAATTTTTAAGTACACATGAAAATAAACTCATTAATTAAAGTCAACAAATGAATGACCATGAAAGTTTTGAAACAACTAACAATTAAGAACAAGCTTTAACAGAACTCAACCAAAACTAGAAGGAGAATTTCAATGTGATGATCAAAGAAACTTCAAGTGGCCATGGGTGACATGTTTTATGCTTTTTGATGATCCATCCTCTAAATAACAACAAATCTTGAAATTCTTGAGAACAAGGATGTGTTTTTGAAAGGAATTTTGAAGTTCTCAAACCTTTTAACTTTCTTAAAAAAATATGAAAAATAATTATCGAGCAAAATCTAGATTTGAAAGGATAGGCCTTAGAATTGGCATTTGAATTAGTTTTCTTGTAGATTTCAAGTTGTTTTGGTGCAATTGTAGTGTTCGGCTAAAGACATGGACTTCTAATCATTGTTAGTGATAGATGTCGTTTCAGCTATCAAAAGCATTTATAAAAACCTACAAAAAACTAGTATAGCAATAAGTACGATCGCCTTCACAGGGACTGGTAATTTTATTTTTTCCGTTAATAAAAACACGTAGTTGAAGCACCGATCTCGATTAATTCATGCAATTACTTATTGATTCAAAGATTGTCATGTAAAACACGAATAAGTTAATTCTAGGGACGATGAACCCCAATGTTAATAGTTTAATGAACTATCAAACTAACTCAAGTAATTCATTCAAATATGATGAATCACAAGCCACAAAAGGACCTCTCACTAGCCTCGAAACGAACCCATGCATGCAATATTACAAGAATAATAACTTCAACCCAAAATATGCATACAGACATGAATCAACCAGTTATAGGTCGCTGCAATCCACACTAGTCACTGTCAATAGACGTGTCAATAGTCTATGACATTTCTACTAATACGAGCACTACAGACATGACCCAATTTTCCCTTATTGTATCGGCAATTACCCTGGGCTCCCTACGACATAATTGCTACTCTAGTTTATCTAGTTAACAGGCCGTGAGCTCCCAAAAACACCTTATTAACTACACTAATAGGTTTAAAAGTTAGGAAAACCTGATACAACAATTCTTATCGGGTTAACTTTAAGAATCATCACCCATTATCTTCACTACCGATACGATAGCTTTGCCATGTATTAGCTCCTTCCAATAATGATTAAATGGGGGAACTAATTGGCGGTACCTGATTAAACCAAGTTAGCTATTCTTAGATAAAATCATAAATGAGATTTATACACAGAAGATAATTAGGAATTCATGCATACATACTACCTTGAAAATACTTTTATATCTCACAATTGTAAGAACAATTTTGATCAAAAACTTCAACTAGCAAAGAAAATAAAGCAATAAAATGAAATTAAAGAAAAGAAATAAACTTAACATAAAGAAAAGAAATTAATATATTAATGGAGAGGAAAGCAGCTCCCCTGCGAAGGGTGTATGAACGATATGAATAACTATCATAAGAATCAAGTAAAAAAATTGAATGTCAAACTCTCTTCAGAACTCCCCTATTTATACTAGATAGCAATGGCTCTAAAATAGGAAGTAGAATAATCCTCCAAATCTCCCAAGAATATCTCTAGCATTTAACTCCCTTCCAATCAGCATAATATCTTCATCAATTATATCCCTACAAATTAGCCTTTTGAATTCCTTCCTTATCCCTTTGATTTTCCTTTCTTCACAAATCTCTTCAAGCAAGGAAACTGCATATTCTTCTCTCTTCTAACAGTAGATATCTTTCTTTTCAACTGAAATAACTCTTCCAATTAACTGCCACGAGCATGGGGTAATCCTACTGCCATCGTTCATTTGCTCAAATAGACCCCTGCTTTTCACCCTTTTTAGCTCATTCTTCTCTTCTTGACTCAGTCTCTAAACACCTGCTTTTTGTTTCATAAAATAGCAAATATATCCATGAAAAGCACCCAAGAGACTCTAAAATAAAACAACTAAAAGACACTTATCAAATATCCTCACACTTGAATGACGCTTGCCCTCAAGTGTGAAGTGAAGAATGAAAATACAGCCTTACTTTAGTTGCTTTTGCACAGACTAAAAACTGGACACAACACAAAGACTCAAACAAAAAATAGAAAAAATAACTGACATCACAGGACTCAAAAGAACAAGCCAAAATGAAACACATATGTACTGCCCCCCTTTCATGTTCTTCACACCTAATTGCCCCAACAAAAATTATGATCATGTATAGCATACATAAAACCACACCAATCCACCAAACAAACAAATTCATTGCTTTAACATAATTATTCAATAATTTCCTTGCAACAGCACTCTGTGGGGAGTAAAACACACCATCTCACTTTTGTTTCAAAAATTCAGGACAACTCTTCCTAATCTATGCAGAATGATCCACCATTTGAAAGTTGACCTATCGATGTAGCACTTTATTAAGTGGACACAACTATCAAGAACAACCCTTTAACTTTTGGACACAGCGGGAGTTAGGATTTGAACTCTTGGAATGGCCCTAATTGGTCCTAGGTCACCTGCATGGAATAGAAACTCATGTGCATGCATAAAAATAGTACCCTTATTCTCCTCAACATTCTCAACAAGGCTGCCTTCCATTTGGGCAAATAGAATCTCTCCTCTTCACATATTAAGGACATTACTTCATCTTTTCACCAATAGCACAATACTCCAATAATTCAGCAACCAGCAAGCAAGTTTAAAATAGAGTTAAGCTAGCATGTACAAATTTTATTTTATTTTGCTTTTCTTTTCTTTCACAGTACATATGCACAGCTATACAAATAACACACTTGCTTCTGCTTTTCTTTTCAGCACAGTAACCCATACAAAACTGATGTGAGTTGTTGTGAAACGCCCCACGTTGTGAATGTCGACTGCCAAGGAAGGTTCGAACTTGAAAGGTCATGAACTCACTCTCTTATAAACTCAAAATTCCCTACTTAGCCTAGGTGAGACTAGCTCTTTTATATCTCACAATTGTAAGAGTAATTTTGATCAAACTTTAACTAGAAAAGAAAATAAAGCAATAAAACTAAAATAAAGAAAAAAAATAAACTTAACATAAAGAAGAGAAATAAATATATTAATGAAGAGAAAAGCAAGGGGAGCTGAACCTCCCCTGCGAGGGGTGTATGAACGATATGAAAAACTATCGTAACAATCAAGTAAAAAAATTGAATGTCAAACTCCCTTCAAAACTCCCCTATTTATACTAGAAAGCAATGGCTCTAAAATAGGAAGTAGAATAATCCTCCAAATCTCCCAAGAATATCTCTAGCAATTAACTCCCTTCCAATCAACATAATATCTTCATCAATTATATCCCTACAAATCAGCCTTTTGAATTCCTTCCTTATCCCTTTGATTTTCCTTCCTTCCCAAATCTCTTCAAACAAGGAAACTGCATATTCTGCTCTCTTCTGATGGTAGACCTCTTTCTTTTCAACTGAGATAACTCTTCAATTAACTGCCACGGGGCAATCCTGCTGCCATCGTCCATTTGCTCAAATAGACCCCTGCTTTTCACCTCTTTTAGCTCATTCTTCTCTTTCTAGACTCAGTCTCTAAACACCTGCTCTTTGTTTCATAAAACAACAAATATACCCGTGAAAAGCACCCAAAAGACTATACAATAAAACAACTAAAAGACACTAATCAGTTAGCATATTTGGTAGTAACACATGCAACAACATAGTAACTAAGGCTCTGTTATTTTCCATTCAATTCGAGGAAAATCGTCACTTTTTTTTTTTTCCCAAAAATCTTAGATAAAGAAACAACCTTATTTTCTACTCAATTCAAAATTCAAGTTTTAAAATTCTCCCTAAAATTTTACTCACATAAATTCAAAAAATAACATAATCATTACACTTTTTCTTCTCTTTTCTACACAAATCCCCAAAAGAAATTTGCTAAGAAAAAAAATATTCCTTTCCGAAAACAAAAATTTCTTAATTGGGTCACAAAAAGAATGGAGCCTAAAACAATTGCCTCAAGGTTACCTGTAGCAGTAACACATGTAAAGCGGTTGCAAACTTGCAACTATAAAATCTATTCAAAATGCATCTAATAGTACATTCGTGTTTTGGGTGGACGTACGCTCTTTAAAGCTTTATCTTTGTTCTTTTAAATATTGCATATACAAGTTGTCATTCACTTCTATAGTGGAGTATTTTTTTCACAATTATGGCAACTGAAATTGTGTATAAATTGAAATTGTATAACCTATATGCTTGGCATTTTTTAATTTTGAATTTTAGAGATTTAGCCTATAAGCAATTTATTATTGGAGTATGGCCATAGAGATTTGAAAACCCAAAATATAGTTGTAGGTCTTTATTTAGATTGTGAGTTTAGTTAGGTTGTTGCTTCTCTTTTATTTTTTTTTATTTTTTCTTTCATGCTTTCCCTAAGTTATTACTTGTTTTGGTAGGTTGATCCTCTTTATTCTTCAAGTTAAAATTTGGGACTTTGGCAAGTGCAAAAGTGCAGGTAAGCTCATAATTTTCCTAGTTTATACTTTAACCATTTTCCTATATTTATTATCTTTTTACATTTTCTTTGTGGACTCCTTTATATTTACAATTGATACCTAGTGAGAGCCATTAAAGAAACCATTTATTTTTTTTATGAAGAGTAATTGTTAGTTGAGCTGGTTGTTGTTAATCTTGTGTAAGCATATTTAGAACCTTTTTTCACTCCAGTTCCTTATAACAAGTCTGAAACTTTTTTCCTTAGATGTATGCATTACAGTCTAAAGGCTTAGGCTCTGCTCTTTTTCATTTATTTTCAGGAAAATTACCACTTTTAGAAAAGTTACACCAAGAAACAACTCTATTTTCTACAAAATTCAAAATTCAAATTTTAAATTTCTCTCTAGATTTCTACTCGCATTTTTTCAAAAACTAACATAATCATTACACTTTTTTCCCTCTCTTACATAATTTTCCATAAAAGAATTCCCTCAAAAAAAATTTCTTTCCGAAACCAAAACATTTTCCAAGTTGGTCACTAAAAGAACAAAGCCTTAGTTTCTTGTTATATGCATTCTTTTGTGTCCTGTTATCTTGTATTTGCTCAGTTTCACAACTAATTAGTTAAATTGTAATTGGTTTTGGCATTTGGCTTTTAATATGGCCGATTTGCAAGTCTATTGGTACCTTTTTTCAGCTAGATTGTTCAGGCAAGTCCAACGTCGATGAATGTACCTTCTACTCTTATTGAATGGGTGTCAAGGGTCTTGTCATTCTTTTGCCGATCAATCAGACTTGTTTTGTTGGTCAACTCATTTGTTCCACTTAGGGTGGTGAAAGTCAGTAGTTAATTCTCTCATATTTGTTGGAAGTTGGATAGGAATTAAATTGAAAGAATTTTGGATATTATATATATCTATTTTAGAATTAGTTGATATTTTTGATTGTGATTAAGCATTATTTGATGACTAACTAATTATTTGTAGAGTGAAGTGCATAACTCATCACGCAATTTTGCGAAAGTGCAAAAATGATCACGCAACTTTCAAAAGCTGATTTTTAGTCACGCAACTTTAAAAAATGTGCAAAAAATGTCATTCCATCAGGAGCAGCCGCCGTTAATTGACTTCCTAATGGAAGCTAATTTTTTAGGGCAAAATTGTCCAATTTCATTTTCCTTTGTCTTATCTTTCAATTATTTTACTTTTATTAGCAAATAAATCCCTAATCTTTCATTTTTTACATATTCAACCAAAAATAAATTTTACTGCATAATAATATTACTAAAATAGTAATTATTCTTAATACTATGATATATTTAAAATTTGATATGAATATTTTTGTTTTAAATTACGGTATTTTTAATTTAAGATAGTTTAATATTTTATTTTTCATATTTAATTTTTACAAAAATAATTTAAATTTGTTGCCATCCTAACTAAAAAATATGTTGGGCCCCTATTATGATATTTATAATTTAAGATAGTTTAATATTTTATTTTTTATTTTTAAAATTTTTTAAAATAATTTAAATTTTATAATAAATTTTTTATTATGTAGTCAATTTTTTTTGATCGAATATGTAGAAAAAAAATGAAAGATTAGGGGTTTATTTGCTAATAAAAGTAAAATAATTGAAAGATAAGACAAAGGAAAAGGAAGTTGGACCATTTTGCCCTAAAAAATTAGCTTCTGTTATGGAGTTAAAGGTTGGAATTCACGGAATGATCATTTTTGCTCGTTTTTTAAAGTTACGTGATTAAAAATTGGCTTTTCAAAATGACATGATTATTTCTGCAATTTCTATAAACTTACGTGACTAGTTATGCAATTCACTCTTATTTGTATTACGTTTTCTATTGACAATTAATTGTAGTCATTAAATTGAATATTTAGTTTCTAATGACAACATTTGTGGTCACTAAAATAATAGATTATTGATTTTTATTATTGAAATATATATTCAATTAAAATTTTTAATTTTTAAAGTTTATTTTGACAAACATTTGTCGTCACTAAAACAATTGACTTTTATATTGACGACCAATACTTGTCACTGAAGTTCATCACTAAAGACTTTGACCATTTGTTTATCACTGACGACTTTTTTCGTCGGCATCTTTCTTGTTAATAAAAATGCACCCTTCACTGACGAATTGACACTTTTACTAACGTACGCTCAGTGACGACTTTCTTTGTAGCTAATATTAGTGACAACAGAATAGTCAACAATAAATGGTAGGCTTTAGTGACCACAAAACAAAAAAGTTGTCACTGGACCCTTTAGCTATGGATCTATAGTCGCAACCACTTGACAAGTGGTTTGTCGTCACTAAAGGGTTATAGTGACAATTTTCTGTCGTCACTAAAGCCCGTTTTTCTTGTAGTTGTTTGAGCCACTGCCACATCATATAAATTTTGGTCCAAGAGTAATACTGTATCAAACCTTAAAAAAATATCAGTGGTGTGTGTATTTTTTTGGGTCTACTATTAGAGGATGATTGTACTATTTTAAGAGCTTGTTTTGCACTACTTAGGCTATTTGTCACATGGATTTAACGAAGTGAATAAGGGGGGAAGCTAGGGTCTTCCTTTTTTTTTTTTTCTTTTTTGTAACAAATGGTAAACTGGAGTTTAAAGATGAAAAAGTTGTTGAATTTTGGAGCTAAAGTACACTACTTGTGCTTGATGTGTGAAAACAGGATCTGCTAGAATTGTTTGAAAGTACTGGACTTAATTAATGTTGTTTTGGGCCATTAGTGTTGTTTTACAGTTATTGGGTTAAGGAATTCATCTATGTATGAATTAAATCAATGGAGCCCAAGTAAGCCATTGTTCTGATTAGGTAGAAGAAGGTGTGCGATTGGTTTTGCTGCGCAAGTCTAATGTGAAAAATTCAGGTCTGCGACCCTTTTTTTGTCGCCTGTAGCAACTGGTAAATTGAAGAAGTATTTTACTAACTGAATTATGTTTCCTTAAGCGCTTAAATCCTTTAAAATCCTATAATCCTATGTATTTAGTGGTATATTTGACCTTTGCCTTCGTGTATTTCCTTAATATATCTTGGGGATGTTAAACGCATGGAAGGAAAATGCTAAATAGACCATATTGTTGCGTTTCCTCTTCTCGTACATGAGACATTTGTGACTTTCTACCTTCACCTAACCTATTTCAATTAGTGTTGTTCTCAGTGACCTGTTATGTGTGTATTGATCATCTCACTTATATATTACTAGCAAATTGATCAAGAAATATAATTAATTATATAGTTTGAATATAATGTCATTCATTAATAAATTCACACAGATACACACTAATTATTAATCATATCATTCATAAACTAGTACTGGAAGAAAGAGAGAGAGATTATTTTGCAATACAATCAGGACATAAGTAGAATCGACATGGTGCGCATTCAAATGCTCTTTTCCAATAGAGTAATTTGTGATAATCATCACAGCGACTCGTAAGGCTATCTTTGGGAACATGAGTGAGAGGGTGCGGATGACGCTGGATTGCGAATGTCCTCCCAAATTTGATTTTTTTGGATGCTCCAAGTGTAGGGATACACTTGCATTTGTCACATCGATAAATCCAGTACATGGGATCAATCTTTTCTTCACAAACGTCATAGTAGAAATCATTAGGATTTATGTTTTGGAAAGGAGGGAAGCTTAGGGTAAGCTGATGCTTGTCCCACCTATGCTTCACAGTTGGAGCAGCGTAACACATTTATATCCCAGTTTGTACTTACAGGGAGAACAAGAGAAATGGTGACCATGTTTATATAATCCGCAACCATTGCAAGTAAATGGTGTTGACGCTAACACACAATCCATGAGTAGCCAATGTGTGTGATCTCTATGATCAATGGTTCGGCCCATCAAGTAACCACATTTGACATCAATACAGAAATTGCATTTGTTACACTTGTAAGAGTATCCACTAGTAAATGAATTGCAGAGTTTGCATTCCACAACCTCCTAGGGATTTTCATGAGCAGGAAAATGTAGATTCAACCTGCGCTACTGAGAGCATCCAACGTGACCAGGGTTTGGACAATGTTTAAGCAACTTTACACAAGTGACATGAAGAAAAAAAACTGCACTCATCATGTCCACATTTGTAGTAGGTCCTACGACAAATGAGTTCAACACATCTGTCACAGGTGATTTCATCCACCTCATCATCATCACCATCGTCGTCATTATCATCATCATCGTCGTCATTTTGGTAAGATGGAACCAAGGAATGATTGTGACTTTCTACCTCAATCTCTCTTTTAGGTAATTTTTTTTAGTAGTACTTCAAAATGTATTTGCTTGGTAGGTAGATGATGGGAGCACACAGACTTGAAAGCCTATATGGTATGAAAAGTAAAATAACAAGAAAGGTAATAGCAGAGTGGCTTAGCAAAATTAAATTGAATGCTCATTGAACAATTAATTAGTGAGCTAAAACTAAAATGGTAAATGATAATTCTCCCTTAACTTGTTGAGAAAAAAGGGACCAACTATGCAATACACCATATACATATATATATATATCCACTAAAATATATGGTACTTAATTTATTATGAGGGTAATTTTGTCTATTAATTTATTTATTGAATTTTTAAGGACTATTTTGAAATCACATTAAAATTTAGGGGTCATAGCAGTTAAGTTTAAAAGTCCCAAACCACATGGGCTGGGTTAAAAACATATAAGATTGTACACATGTATTATTTAGCAGATACGGTGGTAACATTGAGTTTAAATTTTCAATCCAAGTTTCTATATAATATATTATTTCACAACTGTATATTATGTGCATGGGTGAGGGGGGGAAAAAACTTACCGTGGAGGTTTGGGTACTGCTACGCACTTGAAATGAATAAAGTAACTGCACTGGCCACAATAGTATAACCAAAGGCTAGCCCACAACTCCTTGTGGCAAATTCGGCAAGTAAATCCACGTTTTCGATACTGAATTGGAAGAGAAATAATAAGGGAAAGAGGGTGGACGTGTGATGAGGATATCCAGAGCTAAAACAGCATGTATTAGGAGTCAGAAAGATGGACGCCAAATGGAAGCCCACGCCTTGGAGCAAAATGGAGGAAATGTGCAATTTGCAACTCTTCTAACTATCTTGGAAGGAGAGGTGCAAATCATCCAACATTAATCAAAAGAAGGCTGTTTCTTGAAGTCTTGAAGAAGCCGGGAGGTTCTTGGACTTAAAGAAACCAAATAATAAAGTTCCCTACAAATTGGGCCGACCCAAAAACTCATGGACCAGCCCACAAGTTTTCGGCCAGCCCAAGTTGAAGCATGAAGCCGCACGGCGAGCTTGTCACTTAATCACAAGGTCCTTGGCAACATTATCCGCATGTGTACAACCGTCCACATCAATTGGTATCAGAGCTAAGGAGTGGTTTCGTGACCGGAGGAGATCAACCGATCAAATCCTTTTCCAGGTGTTTTCTTTTCCTTGTTAAATCTTGATTGTTCTTGAAATTCTTGGAATTGAATTCATCTTCTTGGGGGGAAAATTTTTTTTTTTCTTCCATCTTAAAATTGCGATTTTTGTGTACTGTTTTTCCATCTTTAAAATCGCAAATTTTCTTAAAAATTCGTTTACCCTTGCTGCAAATTCAGAATTTAAATTCGGGCCTTAAATTTCAAACTAGTACTCGGATTTTTGGCTAGGATTTCGGTTTTTCAGTTGTAATTGCTGGGCTTTTGCGATTTATTCTACCTCTTTTGGTGCTGATTTTGTTGAAAATTGTGAGTTTTTGCGGTTGATGTTAAGCAGCTCACATTATTTGTGCATTGAAAATTGCATGCGCTAGTTGGGATACCTTGTTTTGAATTCTTGAAAATATAGTGAATTCTTGATTTTGTATCCTTGTGCTGCTAAGATTATCCCTGGGATTAGGCTAGTAAATTGAAAAATTGTTTTTGCTGGCCCTAGGGTTTTCGAAATTGAAATCGCATATTGCTAGAAAGTTTGTACTGTTTTCGGCCATTAGGGGGTAGTAATTTCGCAATTTTGGTGCTGTTTTGCATATTAGAAGCCTTGATAATTTGTGGGGATTGGTTTCTTGATTACCTATTGGGTGGGTGATCGCTTCTTTGGGTAGTTTAGGCTTTCCTGAAGTTGTTTCAACTCTGCTGAATTTTTCTTTGCTTCTATTCACCTTGAATTGCCCTGCTTTCAATTGCCTTGTTTATCTTTTCGTGCGACCTATACATTAGATCTTTAATTATAGTTTGGATTTTGTCATCGTGCACACTCATCTTTTCTGAAATTTGAGGGCTTAACCCCGAAATTTCCTGTTGTGTACTTCATATCTGAACTATATTACATAAATATCGTTTTACGAAAAGATTTTTCTAAACATAACCAAGTGTGGTTTTTGCGAAAATTTTGCTTCTTTCTTAAGTGTCATTGCTTTTGTGTGAATTGCTGCTTGCCTGATACATTTATCAATACCGGGAGGTTTGAGTGGTAAAAGGCTTGAGTGCACATCTTATACAGGGCGCCACCCTAGAGCGATACACGGGGTTTGTGTGTAGCTATTAGGTGGGAAACACTTGGGGTAAATGGGGGTAAGGTTATTTCTCACTTTTCCTTATTCTTAGCAGACAAATTTTCGCTTCTTTTACCAATGTCAGGTGGTAGTGCTCCTAACCCTCTCGGGAACGAGCAAATTCTGGCTGCGATTGCGCAACTCTCCGCGCGATTCGCTACTTTGACGGAGGAAGTCGCCGACCTCAGGACTGAACGGGAACAGAGGCGCACAGACTCAGACGACGATGTTGCCGGTCCAGGCCCCAATGCCGCAGACCAGCCATTCGCAGGCCTCAGCCAGTGCAAAACTACCGTTCCGCCCTTTGCCGGAGGCACCAATCCAGAGGAGTACTTAGACTGGGAGATGAAGATGGAGCGCATCTTTGAGCTTCATGCGATCCCAGAGCACAAGAAGGTCCAGCTCGCAGTTGTACATTTCACAGACTATGCCCTAATCTGGTGGAATCAGCAGCAGGACCAGCGCAGAAATACACGCCCAATGCGTGCCCGCGCACCGCCTCTCTCTTGGTTTGATTTGACTACTTCTATGCGTAGGACTTTTGTACCGGACTACTATTTTAGAGAATTGTATAGGAAATTACATACTCTTGTGCAAGGTTCTATGTCTGTAGATGAGTATTATAGAAAATTGGAGATGGCTAAAATTAGGGCTAATGTACAGGAAGATGAGCCCGCATCTATGGCTCGTTTTCTTAGTGGTTTAAACAGGGGGATTGCTTTAGCTGTTGAATTGCAGAATGCTACAACTCTGACAGACATGCTGCACAAAGCTCGAGTTATGGAGGAGTATCTGAAGTCCGTTCCACCAGTCCGGACACCTACCAGCGCCCTACCGGCCTGGCGCAAGAATCCGACCTACTCGCCACCAGCAAGGAGGCCAAGCATGTCTGACCGCAAGGCCATTGTCCCTGTTGCCGCCGCCACCTCTTCTTCATCACAGCAGAAAACGCCATCCACTCCCAGACAGTCTATCAGCAACGTAACTTGCCACAAGTGCTCAGGCCGTGGCCACTACATGCGGGATTGTCCAAATATCCAGAAGGTCTTATTGGGACAAGATGGTGAGTACATATCAGAATCCGATGAAGAGGAACCAACCGTTGACCCTATAAAGGAGTTGACTGACAGCACTCCGTCAGAACCTGTGGAGCAGTTCGAATTTCTTGAAGAAGATCCTTCTCAGAACTTGGTTACTCGCACTCTGACTATAGCTGCTGTCCCGGACACGTCCCAGAGGACAAACATCTTCCATGCCCGCACAAAGGTAAATGGAAAGTTATGTGTTCTGATTATTGATGGAGGGAGTTGTACTAATGTTGCTAGTGAGTACATGGTGGAGAAACTGCGCCTCCCTGTCATCAATCATCCACGTCCTTATCGGCTTCAATGGCTCGACAGCTCAGACGGCTACAGAGTCACAAAGCAGGTAAGCGTACCATACGCTATCGGTAAGTTCGAATCCACAGTTTTATGTGATGTTCTGCCAATGGAGGCTTGTCACATTCTACTCGGACGACCATGGCTCTTTGACCTGAAGGCAACACATGATGGGGTCGCCAACACTTACTCGGTCTGCCAGGAGGGCAAGATCCACACATTCCTACCCATGCCACCGGCTGAAGTGCGATCAGAAGCTGTTCGTATGAAGAAGTCACTCGCTAAATGGGAAGCTGAAAGGCACCAAGCGAAGGGTAAGGGGAAAGAACTTGTTGTAAAGGGTAGTAAGGCGAACTCTGATAAGCCTGATCAGGACAAAGTTAAATATAGTTGTTTCGCTACACAGGGAGATATAGGACAAGTGATAGATAGCAAAGATGATGTACTAGTTTTAGTATGTAAAGATACTTGTGCTAACCCTGCAGATGTCCCTCGGGATATCCCTCTGCAAGTCGTTTCTTTGTTGCAGGAAGAAGACAAACCGAAGGAGACAAAGAAGTTGCAAAGACAGTTCTACGAGCTTTTGGCGCACGATCAGAACTACTGCAAAGCACTGTTGCCTGTTGTCTACGCTGCCAAAGAGATGTCAAAGGAGCTTAACGCCCGTGATGGCGATATCCCTTTTCAAATCGTGTCAACAATTGGGCATCATGCTTACACGCTTACAGGTAAGTATGATCTATGTTTTGTGTTAATCTTCCTGACTTGTTTCTGTTTGTTTTCAGCGCCTTGGATTCGAGGACGAATCCTTTCCAACCAGGAGGGGATGATGAGGATATCCAGAGCTAAAACAGCATGTATTAGGAGTCAGAAAGATGGACGCCAAATGGAAGCCCACGCCTTGGAGCAAAATGGAGGAAATGTGCAATTTGCAACTCTTCTAACTATCTTGGAAGGAGAGGTGCAAATCATCCAACATTAATCAAAAGAAGGCTGTTTCTTGAAGTCTTGAAGAAGCCGGGAGGTTCTTGGACTTAAAGAAACCAAATAATAAAGTTCCCTACAAATTGGGCCGACCCAAAAACTCATGGACCAGCCCACAAGTTTTCGGCCAGCCCAAGTTGAAGCATGAAGCCGCACGGCCTAATCCAAGGAGAGAAGCCCACACGGCCAATCAAGGAAAAAGCCCACACGGTTTTAGGGAATTATTTTTCAGATTTTAATTAAGTTATTTTATTTTTAGTTAATTTCCAAAAAGGGTTTCCTTATTCTTTTTGGGAGTAGGATTATCATTCTTTTCCTACTTGTTTTATAATTAGCTTTCCTTCTTGATTTAGGAGTTGTAATTTTCGAAATTACCTTTTCTTTTCTTACCATTCTCCTACTTCTTTCAGGAGTTGGTATTGTAAAGGAAATTAACCTCTTGGTTAATTTCCAATTCTAATTCTTTTCCTTTTCTTTTTCTACTGATTTTCGTCCATCCTTACTCCTATTTAAAGGGGACGAAATTTCAATAAAATTTAGTGTATTTCAGATCAAAAACTTAGTGTTTGAGATACCTCCTTTTATTGCTTTATGTATTTGCATGTTGTAGTTTACATAATTGCATGAAACTTAGCCTTTTAGGTTCTTGCTCTACCTAATTGTTCGCATGTTTCACACCTCTTTTCTTGCACTTGGTTCGAATTCTTAAACAAACTGGTCAGGATAGTTTATCCCTTGTTTTATCAATTTGAACGTAAGTTAAGGGTTTTTAGAGCTTGTCACTTAATCACAAGGTCCTTGGCAACATTATCCGCATGTGTACAACCGTCCACATCAACGTGTCAATACAGTTTAAGCATCTGGGGAAGTGAGGCACATCCCTTATGGATCCAATAGACACATGATGAAAGGGTGCATAGATATGAGTGATCATCGGAAGCTCTTACACCGCAAGCATTGCATTTGAATGAGGTTGGCCTTTGAAGTAGCCTCACCGGATGCTGGTGTGTTGGGATCGTCCTAAATGATTCTTCACCTTCCTCCTCTACAACTGAAAAAGCACACAAGATGTCTATTCAAACTCACAAGCAATGATAGACGAAACCGCTCCATGGTTTGTTACAGACTTGACATCTACAGCTTCCGCTTCCATAAGGAGGCTTAGCCAGGAGAAGCAGAGGATGGTCTTGTTCGGAATGCATAGGGTAGTGAATCTCCCTAGGCAAATTTGCACATCTCTTGTGAAGAAAAATGTAACACTTATTACAAGTGTAGCTTTGAGGATGTTGGTTTGAAGCATCCATTACAAATTGATTCCTCTTCACTACTACTTCTTATGATCGTCTCTCCCTGATCTTGATCATCTTTTGATACAAGAGTCATAGAAAGGTTAGCAAATTTATCTAGGAATATATAGTTCCAACTTTTGAAAGCTCATAAATTCACACAACACACACAATTTAATCATTCATTCATTATAGGCAGAAGCGGGCTGTTTTATTATACAATCAGTGGCATAGGTAAAATGACAATCAGTAACGTGAGGCGCATTCAAAAGCCATTTGTTTATACAGCTCGTAAGTTTACCTTCAGGAACCAAAATTAGTAAGTAATTCTTTTTAAGAAAGAACTATTTTATCACGTCCCTCTTGGCACCATTTTATTGCCGGAATTTATGCCGCCAAATTAATAAAGGATTTCCATGCCCACCAACCACTTTAAAAAAAAAAAAAGACTACCTTTTTTTTATTTTTAAGATGAAGGGAATATATATATTAAAGTTACCCAAGGTAATCCTTTCTTCAAAAGAAATGAATAATTGGCGGTCTAGAATACTTTGCTTTGCTAGTTTTCAAGTTCCAAATTAAGTAAAAACATGACACCAAAATCATATCTGCGTGCTAAGAATTTATCTTTTCTTTTGCTTTTCAACTTTTCTTTTTTCCTTTTCCAAATATGTCTCAATATAATTATATGTTTTTTTTTTCTTTTTTTTCAATTAACTTCTTTGGTTATTGTTGACTTGACCTCCAAGGGAAGCGTAGCGTCAATACTATATTTGGCGTAAAAGTTTAACTATGGTAAGTTGTAACCACTTTCTCTTCTCTCATCCAAGGACATGCATGAATATTCAGCAATAAGATACAAGATTTTTATGTGGGAAATGCAATGTTGTCATGCCCGGACAGGACATTGACCCAACCAGACTAAGGGGTACCACGGTCCGGGCGTTGACTGGGGTCAACCCAAATGACGTTCATTATGGGTCAACCCAAATGACATTCATTATGGCGTAATAAATAAATGTATATTTTATAATTCATGTACTTAAATTTTATAAGTTTTTCTTTAAAACTGGTAGTGCTAATCACCAATGTTAAATTGAATCATTAACACCGGAATTTTAGTCAACTGGTGTAAAATGTATCATACTTGTGTCTTTGAAGCCCGTGTTAATGATCCGTGTTTTTTTTAGTTTACACCGTGTTTTAGTGAAACCGGTATTGCAGACCTATTTTGTGATAGTGACATATATATTCCACATATTTTTAAAAAACTTTCCTATAAAAACACAATTTCATTTAAATTGAATACAATACATTTATAACCCTCTGATAAGTAATATAATCTTTGTTCAAACGAAGACTAATTATTTAATTTTGATTATCTTGGAAAAACCTACTGTCAAGCACATGCATTAGTAAAAATAAATAATAAAAGAAGCACATGCATTATGAAATTATATCAGTCAAGTTTCTTCTATGTTATACCATAAAAATAGGGGCATACTATTTGCAGAACATTTTTACTATTTGCAATAACATTTTTCTGTGAAAAGTCTATTTTGCCCTTTAGCTAAAAAAAAAAACTCTTTTTTAGTTTCCATATTACACGGTAAGTAAACAATCTATACATTTTTTTACGTAAAGTTTGTTTGTTAACATAAAAAACCCTGTCTGGCCCGAGATTGTGCCAAAAAAATCCAAAAAATAGAAAACATTTTGCCAGAAATCTCGCCATTGACAAAAATATATTTCAAAATCCCGCCCCCTATTTGCAGGAACATTACCAAAATTCCACCCAAAGTGGGTGGTATTTTGGATCAAAATACCGCCCACTTTGGGCGAAATTTTGGGGTTGGGCGGTATTTTGGAAGAAAATCCCGGGGTCTCGCCCCCTATGTGCAGGAACATTTTTAAGTTGGATCCGCGAAAGCTGTGATTGGATTAAGTTGCCTTTGATACCACGTTAGAAATGTTAGAATTTCAAAAGAGAAGAAAAGAACATGAAGAATGTAGATTGTTTTTTTTTTTTTTTTTGTTAAAAAACCAATTTTACGTAAAAAAATGTATAGATTATTTACTTACCGTGTAATATGGATTGTTCTCGTGACTATCGGCCATAATTAGAGTGAAAAGGTTTCTTTTATTTTTATTTAAAACTTAAGGGACATTATAGACTTTTGACAGAAAAATGTTACTGCAAATAGTAAAAATGTTATTGCAAATAACAATTCCGTAAAAATATTATATCAGAATGTTCCTGGAATCCGACTGTTTGGCATTCAGCTTTCGACCAGGCAATGTTATAATGAAAATAAAAAAGCGAAAAATCTTAATTATCTTTTGCCTCCTTCTATTTGATACATTATTCGACTACCGTTCCCTATATTTTTTAAATACATAGTTTATCTTCTCAATTGTTAATATTTCACAAAAAGATGACACTAATTTCCCTTAAAATGTATTTTTAAAATGAGATTAATAATAATTTTTTTAGGAAATATTAATAATTAATTAACATGACACGTAAAATATAAAGGGCCGAAAGTAACAAAAAAAATATTTAAAAAAAAGCTAAAAAGGAAATAAAAGAACATTCTCGTGCATTGTACGGCTAAGAAAGCTAGTCAATGTACTAATTTTGTTATTCTAGAACATTATTTCGGTGACCAAATAATCAAACACGCTGTCACAACAAGTTTGAAATTGGAATTTGAATTAGATTATTTTAAGAAGGGGTCTGTCTATTAGTGCATGTGAAACCGCGGGAAAGTTGTTGCGACTTTATGAACTACCTAGGAATTGATCACTTGACACACGCCTCACCAATCTCGCAAAGTTGACACTTTGGCATTCATTCACCAAGACATCCCGTCACCCATTACCTAATGAAATTGAATAAAACAATACTTTCTCTTATATTTTTCCACCTTCCCAGCTTCTTCCCATGTCCATCCACGATTAGTAATTTAGTATATTAACATTTTGGGTTTTACCTCCCTCCAAGTTTATGAAAACTGCCTATACCCCTAAGGTTTCATTAAATTACCAACATTCATGTAAACCGAGTAATAATATAAATATTACCCCCTTTAGGGTTCGTAAAATTATATTTGTCCTTTTGTGAGTCAAAAAATTGAATTCAAAACTCAAGTTTTTTTTTATTTTTTATAATTAGGCCAAACAGTCTCTTGTTAAATAGGATGACAGTTCGACAAGTGATCATTTTGGCCTTAAAATATTAGCTATGTGATATTTCTTAAAGGGCATGTTGAACCATTTGGTAGCTTGAATATAACTTTGTGCCAAAATTTGAATGTCTAGAGGTGTCGATAGTTTCATGAAACCTTAGAAGAGTTTTGGTAATTTCCACAATCTCAAGGGAGTTAAATGTAATTTACCCTAACATTTTTTTACACTTTCTAATTAATAACTAACTATGAGGTATGTTCTTACGTTAAAATCAATTATTTTTATTTTTTAATGTCCTTTTCGTCAAACAAGATCTAAGGCAGCGGCAAAATTGGAAAAAAAATTCAAGCCCTGACAACTACTATCATTTTCTTTCATTAAATAAATATTTGTCTTCATTAGAGTTTCTAAAAGACTTTACACTTGTTTTATAATTTATCAATAACCTATTAAAATTATCAAATAAAAAACTTGTCAATATCATATTACATTATCACACTCACAAAATTATAAAATATTTTAAATGGCTTGAATTATGCTTTAATTATTCTTATACTTTTGCAGTTAAATTATTCCAAGCCGCCAGCAACGTACCCGATGCACGTATTAGCCAACAATGCTGAATAAAATGAATCAAGGTAATTTTTCCGAAAAAATAATTAAATGAAATATTTAATCACATATAAATTTTTATAATTATAATAATTAAATGATACAATTTTGAAATCTCCTAAATGCAATATGAGAAGGGTGAATTAAGATATTGGCTAATTAATTTTTTTTGGATATTTAAAAATTTCTTTTCAAATGATTTAAATCAAATCCAAGTGATTAGTGAGTGTAGTGTGTGAATGTGATTTGCTAAAATCATAAACAACTAAATGAACAACTTATAATGATTTGAATTTCTCTTTGAAATCATACTCCACTACTCAAGTCATTTACAGTATTTGGGATTTCCTAACTCACTAGATTGATTTTCTTCAATTTCCAATTAAAAATCCTTACACTTAACTTTGAGTTTTCTAAATATCTAACTCTTAGAACCGTAACACTTTTACTAATCCAATTTCTTGGACTTAAAACTTTACAAATGCTCCCCCTTTCTTCTAGCACCCCTTACTCTCCTTTCCTAGCTCACACAAGAACTTAGGACTTCCACACAGTTCTGTGTACAAACAATGGCATAACTTCCTTAGGGCCTCGAGGGAGGCCAAGCCCCTGCATAAAAATTTAAAAAATATACTAGCTATATATATATATATACATATACATATATATATATATATTATTAACATATATATTACTATAAATATGTTTGGCCCCTCCAATTAATTTATTAGTATATAGTATGAGTTTTATTATAATATTATTCTCTTGATCTTACTGAGAGAGTCATGTATTTATAATGTTTCCAGTACTCTCTTCATCTCGTTCAAAGAGTCCACTTTGTATTACTGTATTTTTAGCAATACAAAGTGAACTTTTTGAGTGTGACAGAGAAAGGGTGACAATGAACTCTTTTAGTGGGGTCAAAACGACTATAATATTTTGTGATACCACCATTTTTATTTTCTAGTCCCATTTTACTTAATTAATATTGAAAATTTTATTATTTTCATTCATTCTATGATTTTCTAATATTTTACTGAATATTTTATTCCAGAATTTTAAAGTAAATATAGATTCTTGGTCAAACAAAATTATTATGTTAAAAATGAGAATCAATATAGAGCGACACATAGAAAATATAACTTTTTTTACGGGTTGATCCCTCCAATAATTATATCCAAATTTCGTCACTATAAATATAAAAGGATATAGTCAATAATAAGTCACAATTTAGTACAATACAAAATTTGGACTTGAATGTAAATTTCAATATCAAATTTCTCTTTTGGATGTAATTGGAAGACTTTGATGTTATATCAATAAGCTCTCTTCAATATGGTAATTTTGTTTTCGTCTAAAAAAAAAAAAATGGTAATTTTGTTTTCGATTGAACCTTTGTTGTACATATCTATAGCTGAAAATCTTGCCTTTCGAGACCCATTTGATAGGCTCAGGATCGTCTGTTACACTCTCTATTACACATCTTAATAACTAGTTGTAAATATCATTTTCTATATTAATTTTTTTATCAATGATATTCATTGGCGTTCTACCTAATTTTAATATAAATTATTTTATTTTTTACACTAATCTTGTATTTTAATATAATTTTATAGTATTTTCTTAATTTTTTTAATCTCAATAAATTAAAATAAATATACCCTACACCAAAATGAGTAAACCCTTAGTCAAAGAATTTATTATAATACCAATGAATATCATTGGTGACAAGATTAAAATAATATTTAAAATGAATTATTAAGATGTGTAACAAAGACTGTAACAAAACAATATAACAGAGTATCTTGAGCCCATTTGCTATTGAAATTGCCTGTCGAATGTTAGTTTGAATTCATTTGGTGTTTAAATCGATATCGATAACCTGTCGATTTTCCTTCGAAAGTTTTTTTTTTTTTTTTTGCCAGCTTTCGAAACTTGCCTTTCTACTTTTTGAACTTTAGTTTTCAGCTTGCCCACAATCAAATACTGCTAGTGATTCATTTGGCCTTCCAAAATATTGCAGAGAGTATTTTCTTTTCTGCGTCTGTTTTATCAAGTTACGATACGTGCATTCGATGTCGATAGTATGTCGACAGTGTTATTGTTCATTGTTTAGAAATTTCTTAAATTATAATTATCAGCCCAATTATTTATTTGTTCTTTTTGCCTTCTCTCTACCGCTTTTCTATTTTCCTTTCTCCCCCATCCTCCATTATCCTCCATTAATGGAGGATGGGTCCCTTCTAATAAATCTCTCATTGTCGAGAGTTTTCTTGTTTATCCTAGTTGAGAGTTTTCTGTTCCTTTTTTTAAGAGAGTTTTATCCGCTCCATTTTTGGAGTTGTGTTTTTTACTTATTTTTGATGTCTTTAACTTCAGATCTGTGGGATGAAGTTGTTGATGAAGTTGTTGATGAAGAAGATGGTGAAAATAAAGCCGACAGTTGGTTGGCGTCGTCAGTTGTTTGTCATGAATCCCTTCTGTCATGGATCAATTTTGGAGCTATATCAGAACTCAGTATACTCAGCTATGTGAAATTTTGCTGCTCTTTGCTTAGCTATATGCTAGATTTACAATTTGTAGATTTAATTTTCAGATCTACTTTGATTATAGATTGTAGATCTGATTTTCAGATCTACTTAAATTCTAGATTGTATTGTTTGGCTCATGACCTACTGTAAAATCGCTGCTGAACTATATTTTCAGTCCGTAAATTTAAGTATTTCTTTTGTTTCAAAAAAAATTTTATTTGTTCTTTTTAATCATCATTTTCGTTTGTTAGATTAAAAAATATATTAGCTAAACTCAAACTCGAATTCAAGAAGCATATCTGATCAGTTTTGGACTAGCAGGTGAGATTTAGGCCCTGTGTGGCAACTTTTTTTTCCATCTCATTTCACTCTCACTTTCATTTTATAATAATTTCTCATCAATTCCAATACACATTTTTACATTTCCCAAACACCTTTTTACATTCCCCAAACACCTTTTTATATTTCCAATATATTTTTAATAATTCTAAAATCCAAAACACCTTTCAAAAGGCATACCATACGGGCATTCTTTAACAAAGGCAGCCGATGATATTAAAAAAAAAAAATTTATCACTTTCTTTGTCCATTAAATTTGCTCGTCGTCGCGATTTCTAGCTGAAAATAGTTCAGATGTTCCAAGAATTTGAATATGTGACCAATTAAGAAATGAATTTGAACTTAAGAAATGAAAATAATGAGACTTTTTCAAATTAAAGGACCAAAGTGAGACAACAGTGAAAGTTTAAAAACGGTGATCTAATCTTTAAAGTGCACCTAGAAAGGGAATGGGAATGGGAGGCATTTCATATCCGGGAATCGATGATTTCCTCATTAAACGAATTTTAGATTGCCTTTTAAAGGATATAATAGTTGAAATTATTAGATTCCTATACGTACCAAGCATAGAAATTTCAATTTTAGGAATCAGATGTCCATTTCATTTCCGTGCATCCCGTGCATCAAGCGCACCCTTAGAGTATACTTGGTTGAGAGATTTGAGGGTGAAAAATGAAAATGGAAGGAAGATGCTTAGGGCATGTTCTTCATTCATATAGGTTGTTTTTCAAAACATAATTTTGAAAGGAGAAAAAAAATTGATGTAAAAAGTATATTGAAAATGTAAAAATGTATAGTTGAATATAGGGATGATATCGAGCCAAGCTTTAAAGTGTTTATTTATTTATCGAGCCATACAATCTTGTTTGTGTTCGTTTATTTATTAATCAAGCCGATTACGAGCTTTGTCTATGTTTTATTAAATAACATAAAATTGTAATATTTAGTTAATTTAATATATTGTATCAACTTACATAAATATCAAATTTTCATTTAAACTAATTTATTGATATCTATGTATATGTAAATGTATATAAAGATTCAATTATTTGTATTATTTAACAATTTAATGTTGTATATACTTATTTTATTTATATTATTTAGTTAATATTTTAATCAAGCCCGTTCACAAACATTAACAAGCTTTTCAACACCATGTTACAGTTTGTTTATCATCGAGTCTAAAAATCATGTTTGTATTCATTTATTATTGAGCTGTTCTCGAGGTTGTTCGTGTTCGCTTTCAACTCTAATTGAATTGTGAAAGGTTGTATTGAAAAAGACAAAACACTTATTTTAATATATTAAATTTACTTCACTCAATGACGGCCCGGTTTTCGTGGGGAGGCACTAAAGAGAAGCACAAGATCCACTGGAAGAAGTGATCCCACCTCTGTACCCAGAAATTAAAGCTTCTGGATAGTTGGGGTTTAAAGATCTGGAGACTTTCAACATGTCAATGCTAGGTAAACAAGCATGACGTCTCCTCACAATGCCAGACTCCACATTGGCCCAAGTCCTCCGCGTCCGATACCATCCAAATAAGCCCTTTAGAGAAGCCACGATAGGGCGAAAACCGTCATACGCATGGCAGTCCATCATCCAGGGGAAACAGGTCCTGGAGTTGGGCCTCTACCGTCGAATAGGGAATGGCCGGGTACAAGAATCTTCCGAGACCCATGGACGAGCCAACCTTTGCAGCTAAAGGCTCTTCCACCCCCACCGCACATACGGCCAAACAGCGTGGTGGAGGAACTCGTCAACCCAACCACTGGCGTTTGGAACGAGGCCCCTCATTCGGCACACCTTCACCGAGCAGGGAGCAACAACCATCCTTAGCATACAACTTTCACACCACTCCATGGAGGATATATGGCCCTGGAAGGGCACGCCTCACAGTAAGTACACAGTTAAATCAAGGTATATAGCAGCACTAAATTCAGTACTCTTGCCCATTGCAGGTCTCACCCCGTCAAGAAGCACAGGACCATCGCCGATCTAGAAGGCTATCTGGAAACTCAACACCCCACCAAAGGTGCAACACTTCCTATAGTGTACCTGCACCAACACCCTCCCCTCAGCGGAGAATCTTTGGAAAAGATACCTGACCATTGGGGAGCACTTCCCCTTGTGCCAGGCACTGGATGGCACCCTAGCCCACACACTATACACGTGCGCATGTGCCAAACAAGTGTGGGACTCCGCTTACCTACATAGCGACATCAGATCCACCAGGCAAACCTTGGCAGATAGGTGGACACATGAGCTAATAATGCTCACAGCACCCATTAAAGCAGCCCACATAGGGGCGATACTATGCTACATATGGTGGCATAGGAACAAAGCCCTGCATAACGAGCCCACAGCTCTCACTCCGGAGGAGCTCCTTCGATACTCCCTACAGTGGATCATCGACTACTAGAAAAGCGCAAGCCCTGCCCCCAATGGCCCCCGGATCCTTCACAGCAGGGGGACTCGCCCGATGGCACCAACCTATTCTTTGATAACTCCAGCCGCAACTTCTGCTCAGTGGGCGTTGCTTGCTACTCTGACACCAGCACCTGGATCTTCGGGCTCACAAAGAAATTCCCAAATGTGACCTTAGTCTCGCTCGGGGAAGCCCTGGCGGCAAGGGAGGCTCTCAGCCAAGCTGCCATGCACCGCTTCAGTCTTCAAGGGGCAATGGGGGGTGCTCAGCTTGTCGTCAAAGCCGCCAACCAGCCCATGGACTACAGATCACCCTTTGGGCTGCTCATCCAGGACATTGTTCACCTGAAAGTTGTAAATGGTCTAGGCAAACTATCATGGGTCAAAAGGCAGCACAACACTATAGCTCATAAAATAGCACAATATGGCAAAGTCAGTGACATTGGCCACGCCCAATGAAACTCAGTTCCACCAATTGTATCCCACCTCTTTCAACAAGTTGAATAAAATGCTCATTCAATTTTCAAATATATATATATATATTAAATTTACTGTAAAAATAAATAATAAAACCAAAACCAAAACCAAAACAAAAATAATGAAATCGCTCCTCACAATGAATGGTAAGAGTTATTCATAATTAATGAAGGTGAGGAACTGCTATATTATAGGTAGGTAAAGTATTAACGGTTCGCATTCTTTTTAGTTTAAATTGATATTCTATAATACGGTTATGGAGAGATAATTCGGTGCATCTGCTGCACCACGTAGGATTATGTAGCCAGACACATTTAGGGGAAAAGAGTGCTATTTTGGGAAAAAAAAAGATATATGTAGGGAGCCATGAATGAATAAAAATTATAATTATCAATTTATAAATGGCTGGCTGCACTATTTTTAAGAATACATCTGATGCACTAATAATTTTTCCCAGTGATGAGCGAAACTAGTTATGATATCGATTTATCTGTATATATAATGCTGGTATAGAAAAATAATTCCCCAATAAGAAACAAAATTTGTCATTGGCTCTGTTTGTTTTATTTTTTTTTTAGGAAAAACATAACTTTTTTGGTAAAAAAACCTTTATAATCAAACACTCTTATTTTTTTCATTAAACTTAAAATTTAAAATTTGAATCTCCTTCTATAACTATACTTACATTTTTTTTTTCTTCCAAAAATAACATCATCATTAACCATTTCTTACACAATTTTCCAAAAAACATTTTCCTCCAAAACAAATTTCCTTAAAAAAAAAAAAAAAAATCTCATCTTTGAGTTACAATCCAAACATAACCTAGAGAAACAATCCCATCTTTTCTCATCATTTTTTGGGGATCCCACGACAGGAAACGAAAGAGACATTGGCGCGCCTGGCGCAGGGTGATAATGCCAGTTGAGGAGAATGGTCTAGGGGACCGCAGCGTGGAGGATGTAGTTATGGCGTTCTCATGCAAGGTATGGTGGACATTCCACAACTCCAGGGTTCTATGGGTCCAGTTTATGCGAGCGTTACCCAAATCTGCCAGGTCCTCGCGAGTTTGGAGATGCTTAGAGGAAGTGGAGCATGTTATGGCAGAGAACACATGGATATTGGTAGAAGATGGTTTAACGCTGTTCTGGTTTTCCAATTGGACAAGGAGAGATTTTCTGTCTGCTTTTGTAGACCCAGAGGACATTGAGGATCCTCAGTTGACACTACGCCAATTCTTGGATGCACAAGACTTATTCCGCAGCAGCTTTCAAAGCCTTTTTTTGGAGGATGTATGGAAGTGCATTGAGGGGACAACCCTCCGTTTTGAGGAACAGTCAGACCGCCTTGTATGGAAGCTTGATGTGAGAGGCTGCTTTTCCATCAAATCTATTTACGGGGTTATCCGGAAGAGGGGGAGTGTGGTATGTATGGATCTTTGGTCTAAACCCCTCCCACTAAAACTCTCAGTTTTTATGTGGCCATTGCTAAATGGGCTACTGCCTATGGATCATGCACTCAGAAGATTGGGGTTTCAGCTGGCTTCCAAATGCCCGTTATGTGATGCAGAGAATACGGTGTTGCATGTTTATTACGAGTGCACGTTGGCCAGGGAGATCTAGGCACACATGGGGACCTCGTCTGCAGGTTGCTTTGTTGGCCACCGGGGACCTATGGGACCTATTAGACCTCTTTTGGTGCAGAGACGACTTTGAAGTTGCACGACTTTGCAGAGTGGTATCCACTATCGCCCAAGTGGCCGTCTGCTAGGAGATCTAGTGAGCCCATTGCAAGGCGGTGCATGAGGGTTTGAGAGTAGATTCAGGCCATCTGAGGACCGTAGTATTTAAGTCCATCTACGAAGTACTGTCTTTGGCACCGCCTATGTACCAAGCTTTGGCAGCTTTTTTGCTTGGTACTGTGCTACCCTGTTGGGATTATCTCAAACGAAAAGAGGAACATATAGTGATTTGGAGCATGCCACCTTTTGGCTGCTTCAAACTGAATGTTAATGGCTCGTCCCGAGGGAATTCGGGATCTTCGGGGGCGGGTGTGGTGCTAAGAGATTCATATGGCAAAGTTGTATTTGCTATCAGTGCTTCCCTTGGGGTCCTCACGAGTTTCCAAGCCGAAGCACGAGCTCTAATGATTGGGCTCAGTATTTGCGATCGGATTTGCCTACAGCAGATAGATGTGGAGACAGACTCTATTTGGTATTGTTATGGGTTGTTCAGAATGGATCTTCCCCTTGGCGTTCAACAACAACACTGGCAAGGATCTAGAGCATACGTATGAGAGTATCTCTCATATCTACAGTGAAGGAAATGTTGTTGCAGATGAACTGGCTCAAAGCTCGAGTTTGACGGCCCACACGGAATTCTTTGTCTATTCCACCATTTCTAGGAAGGTTAGAGGTTTGGTATGTTTGGATGCTAGAGGTTTTCCCTATATCCGCGTCTAGTTTTTGTATAGGTTACATATGCATTTTGTATCTATGTATAACTAAGATAAGACTCATTACGTCCTCATTAGTATTTTTTTATGGCTATTTGGCCACTGATTAATAGAGGGTCGCCAAGTCTCCCAACCACTTAATCGGCTGTTACCTAAAAACAAAAAATCAAGAGAAACAATAAACTCTCACATGCAAAAACGAAAACTCTCCCAATAAAAAGAGACAACTAAAAAACAAAAAATTGATTAAACTCAAAATTTTGGCTCCGCAATCTTCCATGGATGAGGGGAGAATGAGCCTTGTTGTTTGTTGGGTGAAATTTTGAGAGAAGGCAGAGCAAATACCTGGCCTATCTTACACTGACGCATTATTTTTGAGCATTAATCATGTTCAATCAGATTTTACCATAAGAAAAATATTTAGAGAGTGAAGTGATAAAAAAATGTACGTGGCATGAATTACAAGACTAATTAACTTTAATAATTTTATTGATGAGATGCGAATAATGATTTAGTTTTCTAACCAATAATATATTATTCATTTTAATTTTAATTTTTTTGTATTCTTGCACCCCTAAATTGGAACCGTGAACTTAGGGTGACAAGATTCATATAATCACCATCCCAATTCTCCCCCAATAACATATTATTCATTTTACACTTTTACTATATAATTTTATTCTCCCTATAATCAGTGAAATTCAAACTCCCAAAATATTGTACTTTAGGTACCTCATTAATGAACTAATGTGGTACCGTATCACAAATAGAAACCCAAAATTACCTCACTAATAGTTTCTTTTTCGAACAACAAATAATATAATCAGACTATTCGTACTTAGTCGTAACGGCGAGATGAAATTAGTTCCCCTTTCATTGCTTCAAAGAAGTAAATAAAGCTGCCACTGTCCACATAATGGCTGACCACGTCAACCTCCACGAAGTCTTTGTTTCTTTCCGTTTGTCAATTTTTGTTTGCACTTTCACATTTTCTTTTCTCAGAATTCTATAAAGATCTCTCCCAAACCCATCGATCACCACTTCCATATTCATCAGAAGGTGATTTTTCTCGCGTTCTGCTAGCTTCCCACCTCGTACCATTCACCAGAAAAGGCTCCCAGTTCGGTGCGGCGGCGCTGCCGTGGTGAGCCGGATATTCCCACTCAGACTCAACTTCCGACGACCGAAATGGAGATGTGGAAGAAGAATTCTGTAATTTTGTCGGTTTTGTTGATATTTTCTTTCACTTCGTTTCCGACCTATGCCCAGCAGAACTGCTCCAGTTTTTCCTTCGGGAACAACGTCCCTTTGGTTACCTGCATAAATCTACCGGTGCTGAGCTCCTTCCTGCACTGGACTTATCACCCTGCCAACCACACCGTCGACATCGCTTTCCGCCACACAGGCGCCACCGCCTCCAACTGGGTTGCTTGGGCGCTAAATCCGTCAAGTTCCGGGATGGTAAACTCGCAGAGCCTGGTTGCTTTCCAGAACTCGAGTGGGGCTTTCCATGCATATACGTCGCCGATCACCGACTACCAAACCCATTTGGCGGAGGCGCCTTTGAGCTTCCCGGTGCCGTCAATAAGGGGGGAGTTCAATAATAACAACAACGAGATGATCATTTTCGCCACTATACAGTTGCCGGCCGGCCAGACCAGTTTTCAGCAGGTATGGCAGGTGGGACCACTCAGTGGTGGCGTTCCGGCGATGCACACTACGACTTCTGGCACTGAAAACTTGAGATCAGTAGGAACTGTGGATTTCGTCACCGGCCTAGTTTCCGCTGCAGGTGGAGGTTCAAATTCTAGAGTACGGCGGAGAAACGTGAGTGCACAGACGCTATTCTACTTTCAAATATTTACTTTTTGACGGTTTTAATTGCAATGACTTTATTAAGCATGATGAATGAAGTACCTGAAATAAAAACAGAATCTAATCAATTTTTCTTCTTCTTAATTTAAATTAAAATCATATGTTTTTAAGAAGTTCAATTAGTATTTATATTTTATCATCAGTCTTTTATAAAAAATTATTGGACACATCGAATGTATTTTTAAAAATAGTGCAGCTAATTAATCATAAATTAATAATTTTAATTTTTATTTATTCATGGGTTCTGTGCATGTACATCTACTTTCTCCTAAAATAACATTTTTTTTCCTAATTATTGAAGATTAGTATAGTATGTTGACTCTGTTTCTCTTGTTGAAAGTGCATATGGCAGCCCATCACATACTTTTAAAATTTGCCCCTTTTTTTCGGTTTACTTTATTTTTATTTTTTTTCGGTTTACTTTTAAAATCACAATATTTACTTTGTGAGTAATGATACTCTCCTTAAATAATCTTGTCAACTTTTTTAACTCAAGTTAAGTGTCATGCATTCATTGGATACACTTTTATAAAATAATTATTAATAATATATTATTAACTAATAAATGCATGACACCTCATTTGAGTTAAAAAATATGAAAAAATTACTTGAGGAAGTATCATTACTCTTATTTTATATTTTATCAAATTCTAAAGTATTTATAATTCATTTTAACAAGGATATTACGAATAAAAAGTTACCAACTACAATAAAAATAATCACGAGGGAAAAACAATGCTCTCTTAAATTATGAGATTAAAAGTTTCTAAATTATACTTCTTCCGTTCCATTAGAAAAGTCTACCTTAAAAAATATTTTTTGTTCTGATAAAATAATTTACTTTTAATTTTTAATTTTTTATATCTTTATTAATATAATTATGTATAACCCATAACTAATTCATATTTAATAACTAAGAGTATAAATAAATTAAATAATGTCAAATTATTATTTTAAGGGTTATACATCGAAGTTGCAAATTGGTCAAAGTAAGTTTTATTTTTTAATCAAATGAAGGAAGTATACTAAAGGAAAATAATAGACAAAAATGCCACGCCCGTAGTTTAAGAGAAGAAAACTAGTTTCAAACTTTGACTTTCTCAATGGCGATGGCGGGCTACTAGGCTGGCTGTGGTGGTGGCTGCTGGGGGTAGTTGGCAATGTGGACAGATGTTTTCGTTTGAATTCCCAATATAAACTTTAATGGTACAATTTCCACAAAAGTTAGAAAACAGTAGAAAGGAAAATTCCACGTGTTTGACTTGGACCATGCGTCAGAATGACATCATGTTGATTTCATTTCACTTCTTTTTTCTTTTTCTTTCTCTTTTTTTTATAATGATGTTTTCATATTTCTAAAGAACGCAAATTTGATTTGTTTTAAAATAAAATCAAAGCAAATTGTATAGCAGAAGTGAGTTTCCTTAAAAAAGCTTTAAATTTTGTCTTGGAGTTTTTATGTCAAAAACATTATGTTTTCATTTCTGCTATCAACTCTTTTCATATAATTATGTAGTAAGAATAAAAATACTCGCTCCTTCTATTTCTTATAGAAAAAAGTATATTTTTATACTTAAAAATATTATTCTTTTAATATAACGAAAAAAGTAATATGTAAAATTATAAGTTTGAAAGGCTGAGAATAAATAATTTTTTTTATGTGTTATATTTCTAAAATTCAAAATTATATTTGAAAAAAGATTAATGTACTTATCACAACTAATTCATCACAATTGTAAATATCAATCGATGTGACATGTATTCATTGGTTATAATTTTGTGAAATAAGTTATTATTAATCAATATATTATGTTAAACTTCTATTTTGGACTCAACCCCAATTTACAGCCAATTTTTTACATTTTTAATGCAATATTTTAATGTAACATAAACTTTTACAATTTCAATTCAAAAGCATAATGAAAACTTGTTTAATTATACAGGCTCTAAATTTGGAATTTGTGTATGTTTTTGTAGGTTCACGGAGTGTTGAATGCGGTGAGTTGGGGAGTTTTGATGCCTTTGGGGGCGGTGATAGCAAGGTACTTGAAGGTGTTCAAGTCAGCCACTCCCGCCTGGTTTTACTTGCACGTTGCTTGCCAGACCTCCGCTTACATTGTCGGAGTGGCGGGATGGGGCACAGGTCTCAAGCTAGGGAGCGATTCTAAAGGAATAACATATGATACCCACAGGAATATTGGGATCGCTCTCTTCTCCCTTGGAACACTTCAGGTAATATTTATTACTGGTTTATTATAGTACTACCAAAAAGCAGTTTAAATTCGTAGTTTAAAAGTTCAGAATGCCAAATATAGTTTCTGTATATTCTAGGATTAATAAATTTTGATAACCTCGATTCATATGTTTTAAGAGTGCTCTTAATTCCCCTCCATTTTCAAATTACAAAAACCACCCCTTACAAATTTCATGAGTACAAAATAAACATACAAAGTTTTAAAAAGTACGAAATAAAATATGAATTCATAAGATGATCTATTTATGTATTTACTTCATTATGTTTGAGGTTTAAGGTTCGTTTCGTACTTTTTGAAATCACAATGTAATTTATTTTATGACATGATTTATTTTGTACTTTCTAACATTTCAAAGGGATTTTGTGATTTGTCTACAAGTTTGCTCTCCTCCTTGTTACTATTAGTGAGAGTGAATCTCCTAATAGGTTCAGTGGGGTCCACTCTTGGGCCCCATTGATTCATATTAAAAGTCCACTGTTACATATACAATATTGGATTCGGCCTCCACGTTAGCGCTATATATTAATATTTTGACTCTCTAAAATATTACTAAATGCGAGCAAAAATATGTGCACTATAGTGTCAATTCATAGTCAATAGTGACAGCTAATGACGAAAAATCATGTATCTAAAAATACATGGAACACCGTAAAAAAATAACCTTAAAACATAGAGTTAAGAGGTGGACTGAGAATGAGCATTTATTGATAAATCTGTGCATTTTAATCTCCTATTCTGCCACTAAAGTTCTTTGCTCTCTCCATTCTTAGCTGTTTGCCCTGCTATTGAGGCCAAAGCCAGATCACAAATATAGATTCCACTGGAACCTCTACCACTGGGGTGTTGGCTACGTAGTCATCATCCTCAGCATCGTGAACATCTTCAAAGGCTTCGATATCCTCGACCCAGAAAAGAAATGGAAGAACGCATACATCGGAGTTATTATAGCCATTGGAGCAGTGGCAGCTGCCCTTGAGGCTTTCACTTGGTTTATTGTTTTGAGGAGAAAGGGGAATGGCAGCCAGACTCCCAGTAAGTTCCCCCATACCGCAAATGGGGTGAATGGCGCCAATGGTCCCAGCAGTGGAAGGGAACAGTTGGGAGCCTAGTTTTGATATGTCGCCCTCCTGAATAGATTTACTTATCTATACTTCACTGATCTACATTTCATGATTTGCTTGGTTTTGGATACTTCTTTATAGTATATATGTTTCCATATATATAGAGAGAGTATTTATATACTCTTTTAGTAGTTTTGTCATGTCACTGACAGTACTTAGTAGTATTTTGTAGATTACATTACTGGAGAGTTGAGATTACATATACTTGTATTACAGTTGTTAGACTACATATATACTTTACATTACATCTTTCATTTTTGCTTATAGATTCATGGATCTTTATGTAGGACCCAAAATTAAATCAGCCCACAAACAATTGAACGGAACCAAACTAGATCGTCGAAAGCGCATAGCAAATATCTCCGAGAACAAACAGATCAACTAACTTCAATCTAAATTCAGCACGCTAATCGAGAATAAGCCAATTGATCAAATCAATTTAACTTGCACGGAAGTCAAACACCAAACACATGCAATTTTAATCTTTATTGCAATTCAACGAAGAAACAAAACAGAAGTTTAAAGAACAAAGTTTAACTAACCAAACAAACGAGAGCTTTAAATTGCGACGCTTGCAAATTTATAAAACAGCCGTAAGAGGCTTCTAATCTTTGTATTTTCTCTGTGATTACAATGGCAACCCAAGGCATGTATTTATAGGCTAAACTATCCCTGAATCCTACACTGATTCAGATTGCAACTATTTCCTAAAACAATTAAGTTTCCTAAAATAAATACGAAACCAGACAGGAAACAAACGAATAGGAAACATTAACCGAATAGGAAATAGAAATTAATAGGAAACTTAGTTTAATTATTCTACATAGCCTCCTTAAACTAAGTTCGCGCCGTTAGCCATACCGAGCATCTTCTTCAACTTTGCAAAGATCTCGAACTTCAATGCCTTGGTGAAAATGTCTTACAGTAATCAACAACGATCTCTTTTTCATTAACCAAATCACGAATAAAGTGATACTTGATATCAATATGTTTACTGCAACCATGAAAGACTGGATGCTTTGTCAGCTCAATTGCCGACTTGCTATCACACAACACCGTTGTCGGACCATCTTCTTTATGTTGAAGGAAACCCAGCATCCTTCTCAACCAAATTGTTTGAGTAGCACAATTAGAAGCTGCAATATACTCAGCCTCAGCAGTAGACAATGCTATCACTGGTTGTTTATTTGAACTCCAAGAAAACACACCAGAACCAATGAAGAAAGCATACCCAGAAGTGCTTTTCCTTTCAACTGTATCACCTGCCCAATCGCTGTCAGTATACCCCAGAAGCTTTACAGGTTCACTTCTCGGATACAGAATACCATCTCATTGAGTACCCTTAATGTACCTCAATATTCTTTTTGCAGCCTGCAAATGTGACTGACAGGGATTCTCCATGAATCTGTTTATCAATCCAACACTGAAATTTATATCTGGCCTTGTAGAAGTCAAGTATCTCAAACTACCAACCATACTCTTAAAGTATGTTGGATCCACAAAATTCCCAGTGCCTTCCTTCGTCAACCTCAACCTTTCTTCAGCTGGAGTCATGATCGAATTAGCACCATCCATCTTGAACTTCTTCAAAATATCACCAGCATATTTTCTTTGAGAAACAAAGATTCCACGATCAGTCTGAGAAACTTCAATCCCAAGAAAATATGACATTAGCCCCAAATCAGTCATCTCAAACTGCTTGATCATTGCCTCCCTGAAGTCTGACATCATCTTTTCATTGTTTCCAATGAATATCAGATCATCCACATACAAGCAAACAATAACAATATCCCCACTTGATGAAGACTTCACGTATAAAGTATGTTCATATGGGCACCGTTGAAAATCACTTTTGATAAAGAAGGTATCAATACGAGTATACCAAGCTCTCGGAGCTTGCTTCAATCCATACAAGGCTTTCTTCAATCGATAGACCTTCTTCTCTTGACCTCTTTTCACAAAGCCAGGAGGTTGATTAACATACACCTCCTCTTCAAGAACTCCATTCAGAAAAGCAGACTTCACATCCATCTGAAAAATCTTCCAATCATTCTGGGCAGCCAGAGAAATTATCATTCTCACAGTATCAAGTCTAGCAACAGGAGCAAACACTTCAAAGTAGTCAATTCCAGGCTTCTGCTTGTACCCTTTCACAACAAGTCTTGCCTTGTATCTATCGACTTCTCCACTAGGTTTGTACTTTGTCTTGTAAACCCACTTTACACCAATGGGCTTCTTCCACTCGGAAGGTTTGTAAGCTCCCAAGTATTATTCTTCTCAATGGAATTAATTTCTTCATCCATTGCCTTCACCCAACGATCATCTCCAACATCATCTGTAAAATTAACAGGATCACAATCTGCAAACAGAGCAAAATTAACAACATCCTCATCAGTCAAATTATCAACTTCATCCCCAACTACATAATCATTCAAACGAGCTGGCAGTTTTGACTCTCTCCGCGGAACGTCCACTTGAGGTGGAAGCTGTAGAAGTGGAAAAATCAGAAACTGGTTGTTGAACTGGCTGACACTGCTCTTCAGTTGCATTATCTTCACCAATATACACTGCTGATGATCTTTTTACAATTTCTGGTGCCTTCTTTTTCCAATCCCAAACTCCCTGTTCATCAAAAGTAACATATATGCTGATAATTACCTTCCCAGTATCAGGATTGAACAGTTTATACCCTTTAGTTTCACTGCTATAACCAATAAAGACACATTTTTCTGCCTTGTCATCCAACTTCTTCCGTATTGCATCAGGAACATGGGCATATGCAACACACCCAAATACTTTAAGATGAGAGATATTTGGTTTCTTTCCTGACCAAATCTCATATGGAGTCTTCTTACCAATACTTCTTGTTGGACACTTGTTCGACAAATAAACTGCACAAGCTACAGCTTCAGCCCAGAAATCCTTAGGCATACTTTTGGCCGTCATCATCGACCTCACCATATCCATCACTGTTCTATTCTTTCTCTCTGCAACACCATTCTGCTGAGGAGTGTACCTGGCCGTCATCTGATGCTTAATCCCATGATTTTTCAAGAAATCATCACACACCGTATACTCAGTGCCTCTATCAGTTCTCAGAGTTTTAATGGAAAGCCCACTCTGCTTCTCAACATAAGCCTTAAAACTCTTAAAAATATCACATGCATCATATTTAAACTTCAACAAATAAACCCAGGTCTTCCTACTAAAATCATCAATAAAAGTGATAAAATACTTATTACCACCCCGAGAAGGAACATCAACAGAACACAGATCAGAGTGAATCAACTCCAGTAGCCACTTTGCTCTCCAAACTTCACCTTTTGGAAAAGGTTCCCTGTGCTTCTTACCCAAAACACACAACTCACATTATCGAGATTTAAAGTTAAGTGATGGCAATCCAAAAACAACATTATTCTTCACGATAAAATTTAAACCGCCAAAATGAAAGTGGCAAAATCTCATATGCCACAACCAACTCTCATCACAGCCAGTGGTACTAAAATAAGCCGAATTATAATAATTAAGAGTGATTGGAAACAATCTGTTATTGTTCATGTCTACCTTTGCAATCATCCCCATCCGTTCATCACGAATTGTGCAAATACCATGCCTAAAATTAATATCATAATTCTTCTCCTGCAATTGACCAAGACTCAACAAATTCTGACTAAGATTAGGCACATAATAGACATCACCTATTGCACTGGTCTTCCCATTTTTCAAAGTAATAGGAATACTACCTTTCCCAACAACAGACATAACATGATTATTTCCAAACCTTACTGTATTCCTGTAGGTCTCATCAAGATCAGAAAAAATTTTCTTTCTCCCACACATATAATTACTATAGCCAGAATCAATGTACCACTTAGAACTTTTATCTTCTTCACCAGCACCAGCAATAAATAAAACAGTTTCATGATTATCACCACTACTTTCAGCTATTTGAGCATGTCCAGCATTGTTATTTTTAAGACCCCAACAATCCTTTTTTATGTGACCCATCTTTTCACAATTATAACATTTAATTTTAGACCTATCACGTTTTTGCCCATTATTTTGAGCATCCGAATTAACCTTTGGTTGGTAAGAAAAATTACCTCTACCATGGCCTCTGCCTCTGAAGCTCTGACCGCCACGTCCTCTCCCTTGAGAATTATGGCCCTGCTGATTGGTTTCACCACCATCGGATTCTTTAGGCTTATATACCAAAGCCTTCAATGCTTCAGACGCCGCATCAACAGATGGTCTGTCACATGACATCTCATATGTCATCAATTCTCCTTCCAAATCAGCATACGAAAAAGTAGAAAGATCTTTAATGGCCTCAATAATCTTCTTCTTTGTGTGAAATTTCGAAGTCAACGTCCGAAGAACTTTAGACACCATCTGCTCTTCTGTCACTTTATCACCATTGATCTTCATCTGACCAGCTATGGATTTTACCCTAGCCATGTATTCTTGCACCTTTTCATTAGGTTTCATCTCTGCCAACTCAAATTGTCTCCGTAACTCCTGTAGTTTGACTCTTTGAACGTTTTCGTTTCCTCGATTGGTAGTTTTTAAATTGTTCCAAAACTCCTTAACTGTCTCTACCTCTATTAAACTTCTGCATATGTCTAATCCAACCTTCGTTCTCAAATAATAGAGTGCTTGATTATTGTGAGAACGATTTTTCTCCAATTCTTTACTTCCCTCAGCTTTTAATTTTTCACCTTCTTTGTCTTTCTCAGGTTCTTCAAAACCTGACTCAATTATATGCCAGATACCAACCATCTTGAAAAAATTCTCCATCAAGACACCAGATTTCAAAATTATTTTTCCCATCAAGGACAAATACATGACACTCAGGAGGATTAAATAAAAAAGACATATTGACTCCCAAAAATAACACAGGCTCTGATACCAGATGTAGGACCCAAAATTAAATCAGCCCACAAGCAATTGAACGGAACCAAACTACGATCGTCGAAAGCGCATAGCAAATATCTCCGAGAACAAACAGATCAACTAAGTTCAATCTAAATTCAGCACGCTAATCGAGAATAAGCCAATTGATCAAATCAATTTAACTTGCACGGAAGTCAAACACCAAACACATGCAATTTTAATCTTTATTGCAATTCAACGAAGAAACAAAACAGAAGTTTAAAGAACAAAGTTTAACTAACCAAACAAACGAGAGCTTTAAATTGCGACGCCTGCAAATTTATAAAACAGCCGCAAGAGGCTTCTAATCTTTGTATTTTCTCTGTGATTACAATGGCAACCCAAGGCATGTATTTATAGGTTAAACTATCCCTGAATCCTACACTGATTCAGATTGCAACTATTTCCTAAAACAATTAAGTTTCCTAAAACAAATACGAAACCAGACAGGAAACAAACGAATAGGAAACATTAACCGAATAGGAAATAAAAATTAATAGGAAACTTAGTTTAATTATTCTACACTTTAGACTTCTAAAACTTGAATTCATGGATGCTGAAAATTTTATTTTAATTTAATTTTTGTTGTAATCATTGGCAACATCAATAGTACTCTTACCTATAATGGCTGGGTTTAATTGTGCTTAAAATTGATAACTATTTTGCTTGTAGAAAGAACATTCAACTTAAAACTAAAATGATAAAATGATGACAAAAAGGGAGAAAATGTGATTTTTATGCTTTACCATCTCATCTTAAGTTTTGAAGTTTCTTAATGGTGTGCTTGATTTGCCTTTCGGCCTAACCTGAGACCCAATTACTAAACTTATGATTCGGCCAAGTCAACCCACTGTCGGAAGATTAATTCTATCAGGATAATTGGGGAGATGGATGTAACAAACCAGTGGACAATCCCAAGCTTCGTCCTATCGGATGAGACCGAAGAACCGATGGTTCGAACCACTCGCTCGAACTCATATAAATTGGTAACTTCATCCCATTTACAAGGGACTCTTTTTTTTACTACTTTCTCTCTAGTTTTACTATATTTTCTCCATATCTAAATACTGAGGGCCTGTTCTTTTTGTTTCGTTTTGAAAACGGTTTTGATTTCAACAGTAAATTTAATATATTTTCATCATATTTCATCATTTTCAATACAACTTTTTACTATTCAGCATCTACTTTTTACATTTTCAATACACTTTTTACATTATAAAACTATTTTCCAAAACTTGTTTTCAAAATCGTTTTCAAAACGCCCAAAAAGAACAGACCCTGACTTTGGCATTAGAGCTTAATCGAGACCTCCCCCACTAGTACAGGTACCAGAGATGTCAAATCGGATTGAGTCCGACTCGAAAACCCTCACCGGCAAACTCGGCTTCATCAATTGGCGCCGTCTGTGATGTTCGTCCCCGGATATACCTCCCCGACGTTGAAGAAGTCCCGGCCTTAGGAGCTCCTGACGTCGTCTCCTTCAGGGAAGTAAAAAGAAGACGTGTCTGCGAGATCCTTGAAGCTTGGGGGCTGTCCTCGTTGCGAGGGAGAAGAAGCAGCGCCACTTGCCGCTGGAGCCTGCCTGATTTTGTCACACAATCAATTGTCATTTGGGCCACACATCACATAATAAGATTTGGGCCAAGCTAACATTGCATGGCTGCATTTAAATATTGGGCCAGGCTGCTTGAAAAGGAAATAGGCCTCACAAGAGTCTTGTTCTTTGGTCAAATATCTGACGTGAAGTGAGGTGCAGACCGAAAAGAAAGTCCCCAACTCTCTCTCTCGACAACTGAGCCTCATCACACCATCGACGCCGCTTTCCCGAGCGGGCAGTGACGCTCCTCCACGAGCAAGCAGCGAAGTTCCTCTGCAAGCAAGCCCCGATGCTCTTCCACGAAGCAAACTTTCCGATGATTGCCGCTCGAAGTGGGGTGGTGGCGAATGTAGAACGAAATTTTTTTTTGGGTCAACATGTAAATAGATTTTCTTTTTGGTAAAAAATATATATAAATATTGTTTTGACATTAAAAAATACACAACTAATAAGGGTGAGGGGAGGGGTTGGAGGGGTTCGGGACCACCCCAGCCCCCTAGATCCGCCCACTGTCCCGACAATCACCATACAAAAACTCTAATGCTGAGAGTAGCCTTCCAAGACTGTTGTTCCAATCGATGTTCCTTTAGGAAGATGAAGGAGGGAGGAACCCAGTCTCGTCGATAATATATGGAGAGCCCGAAGCCGGGCCTTTGCTTTCTTCAATTTTGGAGTAAAAAAATTGTTGTTCCCAACAGTCCAAGTGACCTGCAAAAGAATAGAAACAAACACAACGAACAAAAGGTTAAACATTAGACAGGCTGAGGCGCGGATTTTTCGCTCTCTTTAGATGATTCAAGCCCTCTACAAAGTATCAACTTCGGTGCAGCAGAGCAACGCGACTTGTCATCCCAGAATACAACAGCCCAACACACGAGTTGTGTTTCCTAACAATCTGCACAACTATTAGGAATTGTCAACTCTTATTAACATTTTTTTTCAATCTTGCCAAAGCTATATTTTTAGGGGTTTGTAGAGAACATAAGATATAACAAAAATCCACTCAATCTTTCTTGCACACAGCACATCTTTATATACATATAAGTAGCAAAGCATTGAATTAGTATTTATTTAATTCATATTAACAAATGCAATGCTAAAAGAAAGCTGGCGGTTTTATTCTCATAAAAACCATAACTCATATGTTATAAAAAAAACATTATTACAAGTAACTGTTTTTTCATCTTTAAACCAATCATAAATGGCTTAATGGATAACACAAAACATTTGACTAAGAAAGAGCAAAACCTGATGTTAAAGGTTTGCTAAACTGATGCATATTTTGAATGCATTAAAAATAATGTTTATCCAACCATTCTCACACATATTGATTATTCACAAAACTCATGAAATAGAAATGGTAGCATCAGTCCAGCCATAAAATATTTGATATTTAAATTAATAAAAATGAATATTATTAAAATGTTCCAACAAAAGTGGAGACCCGGCGATGCCGGAGCGGCATGGAAATCCCGATGGTGTATATGAAAAATGGAGAGTTTGAAGCCGGGCTTGTGCTTTCTTCAATTTTGAAGTTAAAAGGTGGAGGAGACTCGAGGGTGCCAAAACGGCATGGAAATCCCGAGGATGGGCCTATGCTCTCTTCAATTTGGAGTAAAAAATATAGAGATTTGGCGATGCCGCAGCGGCAGGGAAATCCCAAGTACGCATGTGCAAAATGGAGAGCCCGAAGCTGAGCCTTTCGACAAATTGAAGTAAAAATGTGGAGACTCGGCGATGCATGGAAGTCCCGAGACTGTGTAAAGAATTGAGAGCTCGAAGCTGTGTATAAAGAATAGAGCCAGAGGTTCTCTCCATAAGGTGTACCAAAGTAAATCCTCGTTTGGTATCAAGACTTGATCCAAATCTTAATTTGGATTGTGATTTGAAAATATTAAAATTATATTAAAAATATAAAAAAATATTTTAAAAATAAAAAAAGACTTATTCATATTAATAAAAAATTATTATAATATGAAAATGAGATCCAATACCAATGTTTGCCTTAAACTCACACTTCAGTTGGAGACTCGTCAATTTGATAATTTCGTAAGGAGAAATAAGGTAAAAAGTTGTCATCATTAATGGGTGGGGCCCGGAATTGCCAACCATCACCACTAATAAATTCCAAGCCAAGCTTTGGATCAGGCATCATTGCTTGTGCAGGCAGCAAAGCACCATTAATAGTGAATTGTGTCCAAGCAAGTTCAGCGATCACTGTTTCTTGGGTCACAACTGATGCTATTCGCCGGCTCACAGTGCAAAATCTTGACTTCAGAATTCAGGACAGTCTCGTTCTTATTTATCTATATTATCTGAATTAATAAAGCATGTAAGTTTATCATATGTACTTTGTTTAAATGAATGACGAATGTGCCTTCATTTAATTTATCTTCAATTAAATAAATAAAGCATGTTACCTTATTTTATTTTATTTTGCTTTAAATAAACGAAGCATGAGCCTTTATGTATTTTATCTTAAAACAATTCGCCTAGTGCTATTTTATAAGTACACAATTGTACATATGGATTGAAACATGCATTTGGCATAATTATTTTGGCTTTGGGTATTTTATTAAAAGTATGATATTTGCGAATTCTACAAATAAAATTTCACATATTGATTGTTTGCCGATTCTTATTAGGAACATGGAGGGGTGTATAAACCCATCTCCGAAGCATTTTGCTTAGCGCGAATTCGGCATACTAGCACCAGACGTGGCCGCGAGTGCCCGAACCCGACTCTCATGTGTAGGCGGCTGGATGCCGCAAACCCGAATCTCTTTTGTAGGTGGCCGATATGCCGCGAACGACCGCGAGGCTGTGTTGGAATTGTATACTTGAATCAGGGGTGCCATTGAAGGGTAGGGTCTTCTCACTACAAGACTTAAGGTATTCACTACGACGAGCCTTACAGGACTTATAATTATTCTGAGCACCACAGGGATTCTTATTGCGGGCTCTCGTAAGCCTTATAATTACAGGTCTTTTGAGCCTTCTATACTATGGAGTTTCAAGTTATGAATCTTAGACGAAATACGATCCTGAACTTAGGGGGACTAGTTGGTGTGACTGGTTTTCCCTTCGGCCCAATGTGAGGCCCAATTACTAAATTTACGATCTAGGCCAAGTTGGCCCACTATTGGAAGATTAATTCTACCCAGATAATTGGGGAGACGGATGTAGCAAACCAGTGGACAATCTCACGCCTCATCTTGATAGGTAACACAGAAGGATGGTGGACAATACCGCGCTTCGTCCTATCAGATGACACGGAAGGACTGGTGGTTCGAGCCACACACTTGAACTCCTATAAATTCGTAACTTCATCCCATTTACAAGGGACTCCTTTTTTACTACTTTCTCTCTAGTTATACTATATTTTCTCCATATCTAAATACTAGCATTGGAATCAAAGCTTAATTGGGGGGACTTTCCCAGCTAGTTTAGGTACCAGAGATGTCAAATCAGAGCAAGTTCACCTGAAGATCCTCACTGGCAAACTCGGGTTCATCACTTATGATAGAAAAATAGTTGCTTAAATGATTTATTTCATATTTCTCTATAAAATTACATATTTGTTTTGTCATCATCAAAAAGGAAGGATGTTAGAATTATGGTCTCAATTCTAGTTTAGATGATAAGTTAACAAATATATGATTTTAGTTTAATGGATTTGCACTTAAATATTTTGTAGAAAATGAAGAAAAAATGCATGAAATAAGGATGTGACACTAGTTGCGCTTAATAATCAATTTCAAAGCCAAAATATTAAGGGTGAATTCATTTTTTAGTCACCATACTTTGCAGAGGTTCAACTTTTGGTCACTATACTTTGAAAATCATTTAAGTAGTCACCATACTTTTATTTTTGCATTTTTTTTAGTTACTTCATTAAACTCAGCCGTTAAGTCCCTAACAGACCTTTTTTTTGTTGAAGGCCATTTTCGTCAAAATTGGAACGACGGTGTTTTCAGCAATTACTCCTCATTCTTTTTTATTGTTATTTTGACCAAAAGTGTCTTCTTCTCTAAGTGGTTTTCTTTTTCCCTACAAAGTTTCATAGGTCCTTATCATTTTACACTAATTCAAAGATTTCGCAGCCGTTTCATTCTTCCTTTCAGGCCTTCCTCTTTGATTCAGATTCAACCCAAAGTTTTCGCAACAACTTCAAAGAATTTTTTTTTTCTATTCAAAGAAACAAAGTTTAACAGATCTGCAAAACAGAACCCAAATCGGAGAAATGTTTCCAGTACTACGTTGACGGATAAACTCTTTGGTTCCTGGGTCTTCTTCCACAATTTTGATCGATTCGTTGATTTGGAATTTTTTAGACTGCAAATTTTGTGAGATCTCATAATTTTGCCATATGATTAGCCGTAGGATTGTATTTTTGTAAACTATTTTCATCTTTCAAAATATGTATAACTATGAATCTGTACGATTTTCTTTAAGAAATTTTATTTAATAAGATGGATTATTTAAGTTACGGAATCTTAATGGTTACTAGGATATGTGCACTCGGAATAAGGTTAGAATTATGTTTAAGTAATAAAGCGATTAAGTAATAAGAATAAAGGAATTGGAAACAATTGAAAAATGGAAATAAAAAGAGCCAATCGGTTTTAACCGATTGAGAGTCGGGAAAAACCGATTGAGTTTGGGGATACAAACGGTTTAACACGCTTTGAAATGGGTAAAACCGATTGTTTAGATAAGGTAACCGGTTTTCTCGATTTAAAATAGGAAAAGCCGATTTCCACCACTTCCGAAACGGTTTTCCCGACCTTAAAATGGGAAAAACTGATTTGTAAAAGTAGGAAAAACATCTCACTGACCTCCAACCGGTTGTAACCAATTTGGAAAAAGTCACAACCGACTGGATAAAGAAGGCATTGGTTTTAACTGATTCAAGAAAGGGAAAAACCGATTGTAATCGGTTTTGGCCGGTTCCGAATCGGGAAAAACCGATTCGTGACTGGAATTGAAAAAAATAAAATTACGAAGATAAGCACGGGCTGTTTGGCTTATTAGGCAAGACTTGCCGATAAATACTCCCTTCCTACTTCGTTCCCACACCACTTTTATACCCAATTGCTGCCAATACAAAAACCAAACCAAAGGAAAACCTTAGAGCAAAAGAAAAGGAATAAGGAAGAAGAAGAAGGAGGAAAGAAGAAAGAAAAGCTTAGGACCAAAGTCTGAAAGCTAGGAATCAACTCCATAGCCATGGATTCGGTGCTAGAAGGAGTTCGGAAAGTGCCGGTAAGAAGATCCATGGCTTTCTTTAGTTGAACTTTAAGGAAATCTTATATATTTGGTAGTTTGAGGTTTTTTTTTTTTAAAAGAAAAGTTAGGTTTTAATCTTGTTCTTTACATGAATTATTGATTAGAGGATGTTTGAAATAATGCCTATATGTTGTTAGGTTAGATGTGGCACAAAAAGAAGCAAGAAAAATGGAAATTTGAAGAATCTAGAAGAAACCCGAAAGAAAACTTGGAAACCAAGTTTTCTGGGCACAAATCGATTTTAGCAGATTTGGAACCGGGTAAAATCGATTCATGCCAAGGGTAAAACTGGAAAAGCAATTTCCAATTGGTTTTAACTGATGGAAGACCGGTTAAAACATATTTCAATCGGTTTTGCCGATTTTCAAATTGGGAAAAACCGATTGGGGAGGAAAATATGATTTTCGGAATTTTTATAAAATTTTGTATAAATTCCTATAGTAATTTTGTTTCGTAAATAAGACGAATTAATGCCTTTATGGAATTATAGAATTAGTTTTGGAAAAAAATTAGGTTTAACGGAAATTTAGGTTTAAGAATGGAAATTAGGGTTTTAGAAGAAATTTGGCTTTATTTGGAATAGAATAGAAACTAAACCTTTTGATATTTATAAATTGCAGATAATTTGGAAATTAGTGAGCAAGCATCTCAGGACGGAGGTGAGTTTATCACTGAAAATGCATACTGTTTTAATGCAATTAATAATTGAACTGCATTGAATCTTTTTTACGGCATGTTTGAAATGTTTGTTAAAAATGCTTGAAATACTTTTTGATTTTTAACTGCCAGTTGTGTTTACTTACCAGCTGGAAAGCATAAGTAATTGTTATGTTTCAGTTGTACTTTCTTTGTGCACTGAATATATTATTTGAGCATAAGTAATGTCGGATCCATTATGTTATCCGACCTAATCCCACGAGCTAGCAAAGGGTTTCGTCGTCTGGATCATTTGCGTTCCTGATTTTGAAATCAGTACCAACCACCGGGGCCCACATATAACCGTATACGAAGGGCGTGGCTGTCGATAGGTAAATGATTATGATTTATATGCTAGGTGAGCTGGTCTTCGTTCATCATACCTGCCACATTGACGAACGTCCCTTATTCTCTTTACGCCCGCCGAGATAAGTTGGCCTCGTTGAGCGTTCTTGTACTGCTAGCGATTGCCCTTTATTCTCGAGATGAACTGGTCAGTTCGGTTTAATGTTCACATCGAACTTTAAAACGACTCACCCTTCATTCTTCTTATATGTTTGTGAATTTTGCGTGGGTCATGAATGCTAATTGTTAGGATCTGCCTGAATTATATGCATAGGTAGACTTTACAACTTGGTAAAGGTTTGTGAAAACGATGGACTCTCACTGGGCAATGGCTGATTCCATTTTCTGTTTTAAAAATTTTGTAACAGATCCTTGGTATGAGGAGGACTTCGCTCACTATCACTACTAGGACGGGACTGCATGAGGGTCGGACCTACTATATTAGTTTAATAGGAATGTACATAACGAGGTTATATTTAGCCCTTTTCTGCTTTTATGTTTAAGTTATGATCTATGTACATTAAGGTTTGGCTGTTTTAATAAATAAGAGAAGTTATTAATATCTTGCTCTACATGTTCTGATTCCTGGTACTAACCAATCAGACATTCAGTGAAGCTAATCCCTTGTATGCGGGGTGGTGGATCTAGGGGGTTACAGGCGTGGTATCAGAGCATAAACTTGGGATAAAAATGGTAAGACTTAGATTAGATAGTAAGAATTTAGAGACTTGAAAACCGGGGCATATAGCAACCCTTAGGTTTACATTTTATGGTGCATATAGATAATTTTGTGGCCTGATATGATGAAGATTCTAAATATATGTTTGATATGAACTCCTTCATAAGACTGATTAATTCTTAATCCTGGTTATTGGCTGGATATGGATGAGGATGAACTAAAAGATTTGGAGTACTACCGACCTATATTTTATAGCTATTCAATGGACACACCAAGAGAGATATATGCACATCTCTTTGAAAATGCGGGAACTATGCTTGCATGGAGAAATTTTTTCTCAAACAGGATGGTGCTATAAAGGATGAAAGGAATCAATATCAACTAAAATTAGCTGCTACTGAAGATAAACTAGTTAGGAAGGAACAACAGCTATCCGAGACTCATTATTCTTTAGAAATAATCCATGCTAAGAATAAAAAATTCAAATGGATGATGAATTGGCAACGAGAAGAACTAGAAGGCACAAAAGGGATCTTACAATACTTTGATACTTAAAATACTCAGTTAAGAAGAATAGCTCAAGAGGAACATATGCTAAGTAAATAAGCTTTAACAGATATCAAGATAGCATGCGGCCATATATTGGAATGGATTGCTAAAGCAATGAAAGAACCTACTCAGAATAATAGAAATACCATACAATCAAATATATAAGTACTCCAATCTTTAATCCACACTGAACTGGTAAGGGTTGAAAAGAATGCTGAAGTTGTAGAAGGACCAGTAACAGTAGGAAGCTTGGATTCCGCCGACATACTAGTGGAAAAGAATGCTAAAGCACTATTATGTCAGGTCGTACCTCTGGTTATGAGGCAAACATATCTGGGAATTCTCAGATCTAAAAAGTATTTGGAATAAAATAAACCTATGTAAAATATGTGTAAATTATGGTTGCTTTGTAGTAATAGGAGTATGTTTGTTAAATAAATAGAGGTTGTGTTCTTTTGTATTTGTTAGAATCTTAAAAGATTGAATTGAGAAGATAATGGATTTAGTTAGAAAACCTTAACCTCTGTTGCCTGTTTCAGGAACGGCAATGGAACATGAGAGAGAAGATATTAATCTGGGCCAAGGACAGGCCGAAGGAGAACATGAAGAGATAGAACAAGAACAAGAATACCAAGGGTAAGAAGAGCTGGGATTACAACATTTCGCTGGTCAGTTACTGCTATGCTGCAGCAAGTTACCAACGCTATTACTAGAGGACAGGGTGAACCTCATCGTTGAGTTGAGAAGAAGGACGTAGCCTTGGAGAGGTTTAGAAATTCCATCCACCCAAGTTCAATGGAAAGATGGGGGATGAAGCTGCGGAGAACTGGTTGGAAGTTATGAGGAAACCTTTTGCGCTTTGGATTACTTTGAATAGAAAAAAGTGAACTTCGCTGTATTTCAGTTGGATGAGGATGCAAGAGATTGGTGGACGTTGATTCAGACCAAGTGGGATGACAATCGAACCCCTAAGACCTGGGAGAACTTTGCATTTGAGTTTAAGGCAAAGTATATTCCAGTGATTGTTCAAGAAAAATGAGAGAATTCTTTCATCAGGTTACACCAGGGAATGATAACTGTGTCTGAGTACGAGGCTAAGTTCACACGACTTTCCAAGTACGTGCCAACCCTGGTAAGTATGGATGGATAGAGAAAGAAAATGTTCATCTAGGGGCTTAGGACTGAGCTGTGAGAGCCACTGGCTGCATCACACCATAACTCTTTTGTGGAGGAAGTGGAAAGTGCATAGAGGGTTAAAGAGGCAAAACGAGAGACCCAAGAGGGGCAGATGAGGAGGCAGGCTAACCAGGGTTTTGCACAGAGAAACTTCAATCCTGCTTTTGCTAGGAACCAGACCCGTAAAGTTAACCCGAGATAAAGACCTAGGGGAGCAGTACATGTTCGTACCCCTAACGCCCCTCATGTTCGATGTTCTTCTTGTGATTGAAAGGGACATGAAGAGAAAAGTTGCTGGAGAAAAGGAAATTGCTGCTTTGCATGCGGCAGTTTTGATCATCAAGTTGGTCAATGTCCGAAGAGGAATCTGGACACCGGTGCTGGAGCTGGACCATCTTGACCCGCTGGTCGACCTTAGCAGAGGAATGGTGATGGCAATGGAAATAAGCCTCGAGTTCCTGCTCGAGTCTTTGCTTTAGAGGACACTGAGGTTCCTCCCAGCACTAATGTGATCGAAGGTATTTTTCCTATACTTGGCCGATTGGCTAAAGATTTAATTGATTCTGGTTCTACGCATTCCTTTATTAGTGTTAATTTTCTTAGCACTTTGGATCCTAAAACTGAAAGCTTACCTTATGCCTTAGAAGTAAGTACGCCTACTAATAATAATAAGCTTATTACAGATAGGGTAAGGAAATACTGTAAACTAGAAATAAATGGAAAATCTTTGTTAGTAGACTTGATTTTATTGCCAATTCAAGGATATGAGGTTATTCTAGGAATGGATTGGTTATCTAGGTATAATGCACAATTGGATTGTCGGACCAAGACTTTTAAGCTATGACCACAAGGAGAACCTGAAATTAAGGTTACTATGCCTAAAAGAAATAAAGAAATCGTAGCCACCTCTGGAATTAAAGTTAGGAAACTTCTACATAAAGGAGCCAAAGGATACCTAGCTTACCTGATTAACCATCCGACGGAGCAAGTCAAGGCTGAGAATATTCCGGTGATTAGGGAGTACCCGGAGGTTTTTCCTGAAAAATTAACTACCTTACCCCCTGAACGAGAGATTGAGTTTACTATTGACCTAGCTATAGGAGCGACTCCAATTTCTAAGTCACCCTATAAGATGGCTCCGATAGAACTGCATGAATTGAAGACTCAACTCCAAGAACTGTTGTCTCAAGGATTCATTCAACCAAGTACGTCGCCTTGGGGAGCCCCAGTACTATTTGTAAAGAAGAGGGATGGAACCCTAAGACTTTGTATAGATTACCGAGGTCTGAATGATGTTACGGTAAAGAATAAGTATCCCTTGCCAATGACAGACAAACTTTTTGATCAACTACAAGGCTCTGTAGTCTTCTCTAAGTTTGACCTAAGGCAAGGATATTATCAGCTAAAGATTAGGGAAGAAGATATAGCAAAGACTGCTTTTAACTCTCGATATCGGTATTTCAAATTCTTAGTAATGCCTTTTGGTTTAACCAATTCCCCAGTTGCATTCATGGACTTAATGCATCGTGTTTTTCGACTATACCTAGACCAGTTCGTAGTAGTCTTCATAGATGATATCTTGGTTTACTCCAGATCATTCGAGGAACACGAGAGACATCTGAGGATCGTACTCCAAATGCTAAGGAAACATAAGTTATATGCTAAACTCAGCAAATGTGAGTTTTGGTTGGATCAAGTGATTTTTTTAGGTCATGTTATTTCCAAGAACGGAATAGTAGTGGAGCCGACCAAAGTAGAGGCTGTAACCACTTGGAAACAACCTAGCACGGTAACAGAAATTCGTAGTTTCTTAGGATTGGCTGGATATTACAGACATTTTATCCAAGACTTTTCTAAGCTAGCTAAACCACGGACTAGGTTAACCTGGAAGGATGTTAAGTTTGAATGGAACTCAAAAGCCGAGTTATGTTTCCAAGAACTAAAAGGTAGATTGACCACAACCCCAATCCTTACCTTACCTCAAGGAAAGGATAACTTCGTAGTTTACACCGATGCATCCTTAGAAGGACTAGGCTATGTCTTAATGCAGAATGGATAGGTAATCACTTATGCTTCCAGACAACTTAAGACTTACGAGCAGAATTACCCAACTCATGACTTAGAATTAGCTACCGTGGTTTTTGCTCTTAAGAAGTGGCGACATTATCTCTACGGGATAATCTTTGAGATATTTACAGATCATAAGAACCTTAGGTACCTATTCTCCCAGAAGGATATGAATCTACGACAAAGACGATGGATCGAATTCCTAGAGGACTATGACTGTAGTATCAAGTATCACCCTGGAAAAGCCAATGTAGTAGCTGATGCGCTTAGCAAAAAAGTGTATGTAGCTAGACTTCGAGTCAGGGAGATAGATTTGATATCTCAACTAGATGATTGGAAAGCTGATATAAAAAAAAGTCGGGCAATAATTTGTAACATTAGCATCCAGTCACCGCTACCTCTTGAGATCAAGGAAGCACAATTGAAAGATATCTCTTTGGCAAAAAGAAGAGAGAAGGCTTCAAGAGAAGGATTGCTAGAATACACTCTAAAGGAAGATGGAATTTTAAGATTTAGGAATAGGGTGTGGTAGAGCTATCGCTCGCCCTAACAAAAGATAGTAATTTACTACCAGACCTGCAAACAGCTAAGATTAGCACAGTGAAAAGCAGGGTCGAATCCACAGGGAACGGAGTGATTATTATTCCTAAACCTACTGATTTCAAGCAATTGTTTGGTTAGCAACCACCTTTGTGCACCAGAGTGCCTTATAAAGTCACTTGTGATTATTAAGCTAGAATACTAACGAAAGAGATTAAATTATCAAATCTATAAAAGCAACCCAGCAACATGTAAATGTACAATAATCTCATACATGTCAATCACAAACTCAAAGATATATTAATAGGCATACATCAACCAGTCATAGATTACCGTGAATAAGCACAGACATAACCCAATTCCCCCTTATTTATCGACAACTACCGTGAATAAGCACAGACATAATTGTACTCTAATTAATATTGAACAGGTCGGAAATCCCATTAACTATACCAAGAACATTAATAATTAGGAGAACCTGATTCTAGTTATTCCTAGCCGCGTCACCAGTTTGGAATTACTAACCCCTTACCCTGCATTACCTGACGGTAACTTCACCAGTAATTAACCTATCCACTAAATGACATGAAGTAGTGAGACGGATTAATTGGTTCTACTAAATCTACACAAGTTGATCAGGCTCATATAAATTCAAGTAATGAGATATAGACACCTAGAGTAAAAGGGAACACATTCATGTTAATTAAAAGCAATTCGGTTTCATGACATGCATCGATTAATTGCTATTTACATTATGCTGGATCTGAGAATTTAGCTACTCATATTAATTAAGCTAATTTTAACAATAACTATAAAAGTAATTCATATTAATCTAATTAATTAATTAAATAACTAGGACTCACTAATTGCTACTGACCGAAAAGGCAATTGCATGCATATATTAACTAACCTACAGTACTAGAACTTACGTGTTCAATAAATAACGTGACTAACTACTAAATTAATTGACTAACACTACTAACTTAGGCTACTGGACTCACGGGTTTAATTAAAACAACTAAATACTAATTTAATTAACTACTACGTAACTACTGGTTCAACCAATTAACTAACTTCGCACGTATGGATCAATAACAAACTAACGTTATCAACTAATTAATCAATCACATATCCATTAACCAAACAACATGGAAAGCAAAGCAATTAAGGATAAATGAAAGGAATTAAAAACTGTATCACATGCATGCATTAACGGCCACTGGACTACGGGAATAATTAATCAATTGAGAACTAAAAGACAACCAGCACCGAAAAGCAAATATTAAGCTTTAAAACAAGTAACATGCATCTACTGATCTAATAGAACCGAAAAGCAAAAAATTAAAGGAACAAGAAAACTACTAGATTATTGATGAATCCAATTTCACCGTCGGAAGAATGAATCAAAACGTCGGCAATTGCTTCAAATTGGTAAAAACTCTGCTACTCTACTGCTGCCACTACTTTACTGGAATTAAACTAGAAATCGGAATAATTAATCCTCCACTAACTCTGTCCATTTATAATGTGCAGAGTTAGTTTAACATAAGGAAACTAAAATATTCTACTAAGAGATAGAATTAAACTAGGAAATAATAACTAAGGCAGCAGAATTAAAAAAGGAATAATGTATCATGGTAGGAATAAAATTCCTACAAGTGTCACAAGTCGACTTAAATTAGGAAACATAGTTCCATCACAACTCTTCGTTACTTGCATCAAAAGTAACTCAGATTTGGCAGGTGAATTAATTCCTTCTGGGCTTTTTCTCTTCAGACTCGGTCATGCTCCCTTTCTATTGGGCCTATTTGTGTGTCATGAACCCAATAGAAAAAATAGGCAGAACCCGTAACAGCTTCTCTATTACGCAAATGGCATGTTAGGCTGTCGGAACTTCATTTCTGCCTCTTTTACAGTTCTCCTACACATCACGACTCGTCACCTAAACCTGCATAATTCATCACAAATAACTGCAAATACCCGTGATATATGCGGATTTAAACCTTATAAATAAATAACATAAAGACACACATCAGGGTGTATCTACCTCAAAACCCTGACCTGATTCAGAGAATCTTAGAAGAAGCCCATAGCACCCGTTACACGGTACATCCTGGAAGTACCAATATGTATCAGGATTGAAGCAATTGTATTGCTGGGACAACATCAAGAAAGACATTGCTCATTACGTAGCCACTTATTTGACTTGCCAGCAGGTGAAGGCTAAACATCAACGACTATCTGGCATGTTACAACCTTTACCTATACCAGAGTGGAAGTAGGAGCACATAACGATGGACTTTGTATCTAACCTACCCTAAACCCAGAAAGGACACGATGCCATTTGGGTCGTCATAGATCGTTTAACCAAGACGGTACATTTTCTACCTATGAACATGAGAGACCCTTTAGAGAAATTAGCCCAACTCTACATAGGAGGAACTGTGAGACTCCATGGAGTACTATTAAGTATTATGTCTGACCCTAGATTCACATCGCGACTTTGGAAGCGATTGCTAAAATCTCTAGGCACTAAACTAAGCATGAGCACTGCGTCGCACCTGCAAGCGGATGGACAATCGGAACGTACCATCCAGACCTTAGAAGACATGCTTAGGACTTGCGTTATTGACTTTGGTGGAAATTGGGATAGATATCTTCCATTAGTGGAATTTGCTTATAACAATAGCTACCAATCTTCTATTGGAATGGCACCCTACGAAGTGTTGTACGGGCGCAAATGTCAATCCCCACTTTTCTGGAATGAAGTGGGAGAAAAGAGATCTCTTTCGGATAATGTAATTCCCTTAATAGAAGATGCCTACGAAAAGGTGAAATTGATTCAGCAACGTTTGCTGACGGCTCAGAGCAGGCAAAAGAGCTATGTTGACAATCGCCATAAGAATTTAGAGTTCAAAGTAGGAGATAGAGTTTTCCTTAAAGTCACCCCTCGGAAAGGAATAATTAGGCATGGGAAGAAAGGGAAATTAAGCCCACGTTACACTGGACTTTTGAGATCACCAAGAAAATAGGATCGGTTGCCTACCAATTAGATCTCCCTGCCCAATTAGAAAGAATGCATAATGTGTTTCATGTGTCCCTTCTGAAGAAATACCATCTGGATCCAAGTCATGTAATATAGCATGAAGAGCTTAAGCTAAAGGAGAAGTTGTTGTATGAAGAAAAGCCAGTCAAGATTTTGGATCAACAGACAAAGATCTCAAGAAATAAGGAAGTTCCCTTGGTTTTGGTACAACGGAATCATAATGGAATGGAAGAAACTACATGGGAAACAGAAGAAGATATATGGCAGAAGCATCCTGAGATGTTCAAGAGATAATTTCGAGGACGAAATTTCGCAAGGGGGAAAGGATGTGAGATCTCGTAAATTTTGCTATAGGATTAGGCATAGAACTGTATTTTTGTAAACTATTTTCATCTTTCAAAATATGTATAACTATGAATCTGTACGATTTTCTTTAAGAGATTTTATTTAATAAGATGGATTATTTAAATTACGGAATCTTAATGGTTTCTAGGATACGTGTACTCGGAATAAGGTTAGAATTATGTTTAAGTAATAAAGCGATTAAGTAATAAGAATAAAGGAATTGGAAACAATTGAAAAATGGAAATAAAAAGAGCCAATCGGTTTTAACCGATTGAGAATCGGGAAAAACCGATTGACTTTGGGATACAAACAGTTTTTCCCACTTTGAAACGGGTAAAACCGATTGTTTAGATAAGGTAACCGGTTTTCCTGATTAAAAATGGGAGAAATGATTTCCACCGCTTGCCGAAACGTTTTCCCAACCTTAAACGGGAAAAACCAATTTGTAAAAGTAGGAAAATATCTCACCGACCTCTAACTGGTTGCAACCAATTCAGAAAAGGTCACAACCGACTGGATAAAGAAGGAATCGGTTTTAATCAATTCAAGAAAGGGAACAACCGATTGTAATCGGTTTTGGCCGGTTCCAAATGTGGAAAAACCGATTCGGGACTGGAATTTAAAAAAATAAAATTCTAAGCATAATCACGGGCTATTTGGGATATTAGGTAAGACTTGCCTATAAATACTCCCTTCCTACTTCATTCCCACACCACTTTTATGCGCAATTGCTGCCAAAACAAAAACCAAACCAAAGGAAAACCTTAGAGCAAAACAAAGTGAAGAAGGAAAAAGAAGAAGGAGGAAAGAAGGAAGAAAAGCTTAGGACCAAAGCCTGGAAGCTAGGAATCAACTCCATAGCTGTGGATTTGGTGCTAGAAGGAATTCAGAACGTGCCGGTCAGAAGATCCACGACTTTCTTTGGTTGAACTTTAAGGAAATCTTGTATATTTGGTAGTTTGAGGTTTTTTTTTAAAGAAAAGTTAGGTTTTAATCTTGTTCTTTACATGAATTCTTGATTAGAGGATGTTTGAAATAATACCTATATGTTGTTAGGTTAGATGTGGCACAAAAATAAGCAAGAAAAATAGAGTTTTGAAGAATCTAGCAAGAAACCCGAAAGAAAACTTGGAAACCAAGTTTTCTGGGCACAAATTGGTTTAGCCGATTAGGAACCGGGTAAAACCAATTCATACCGAGGGTGAAACTAGAAGCGAAATTTCCAATCGATTTTAACTGATGGAAGACCGGTTAAAACTGATTTCAATCGGTTTTGCCGATTTTCAAATCTGGAAAAACCGATTGGGGCAGAAAATATGATTTTTGAAATTTTTATAAAATTTTGTATAAATTCCTATAGTAATTTTGTTCTGTAAATAAGTTGAATTAATGCCTTTATGGAATTATAGAATCATGGAATTATTTTTGGAAAAGAATTAGGTTTAACGGAAATTTAGGTTTAAGAATGGAAATTAGGGTTTTAGAAGAAATTCGGCTTTATTTGGAATAGAATAGAAACTGAACCTTTCGATATTTATAAATTGCAGATAATTGGAAAATTAGTGAGCAAGCATCTCAGGACTGAGGTGAGTTTATCACTGAAAATGCATACTGTTTTAATGCAATTAATAATTGAACTGCATTGAATCTTGTTTGCAGCATGTTTTGAAATGTTTGTTAAAAATGCTTGAAATACTTTTTGATTTTTAACTGCCAGTTGTGTTTACTTACCGGCTGGAACGCATAAGTAGTTGTTATGTTTCAGTTGTACTTTCTTTGTGCACTGAATATATTATTTGAGCATAAGTAATGTCGGATCCATTATGTTGTCCAATTTGATCCCACGAGCCAGCAAAGGGCTGGGTCGTCTGGATCATTTGCGTTCCTGATTTCAAAATCAGTATCGACCACCGGGGCCCATATACGACCGTATACGAAGGGCGTGTCTGTCGATAGGTAAATGATTATGATTTATATGCTAGGTGAGCTGGCCTTCATTCATCGTACATGCCACGCTGACGAACATCCCTCATTCTCTTTACGCCCGCCGAGATAAGTTGGCCTCTTGAGCGTACCTGTACTGCTAGCGGTTGCCCCTTATTCTCGAGATGAACTGGTCAATTCGGTTTAATGTTCACATCTAACTTTAAATCGACTAACCCTTCATTCTTCTTATATGTCGTTGAATTTTGCATGGGTCATGAATGCTAATTGTTAAGATATGCCTGAATTATATGCATAGGTAAACTTTACAACTTGGTAAAGGTTTGTGAAAACGGTGGACTCTCACTGGGCAAGGGCTCATTTCATTTTTCTATTTTAAAAATTTTGTAACAGATCCTTGGTATGAGGAGGACTTCGCTCACTATCAGTACTAGGACGGGACTGCATGAGGGCCGGACCTACTATATTAGTTTAATAGGAATGTAGATAACAGGGTTATGTTTAGCCCTGCTTCTACTTTTATTTTTAAGTCATGATCTATGTAGATTAAGGTTTGGCTATTTTAATAAATAAGAGAAGTTATTAATATCTTGCTCTACATTTTCTGAGTCCTGGTGCGAACTAGGCAGGTATTCAGTGAAGCCAACCCCTTGTATGCGGGGTGGTGGATCTGGGGTGTTACAAATTTTGTGTGGGAATCACTATTGTGCAAGAGGTCAATGAAGGGAGCATGATTGTCACGCGTGACATCGAAGTCATAGAAGTTAAACCCCAAGATGTAGCAGTTGTTGGGGGCGGCCAAATCGGGAATTTGCCATGGGAATTAAAGAAGGGGATGCCAACTTGGATGAGCTTTAGGGCATCGACGTCGGTCTTGAGAGCCTTGCATCGGTGGACTTACCGATTCAGAAATCCTGACGTACGACGACGTAAGGAAACGACCAATGACTCCGCGAATCAAATCGAACTCTGACTCTAAGCTACAAGACCATACTGAACGGATCAAGATGGGCTTGGCTTTAGCTTTGTCATTTTCTACCATCGCCTTGGAGGGCGGTGCTGGTGGGGGTGGGGAGGCGACTATAGACCTGTAAGATCTAAGGGATCCAGATTGCGACTGTTTATCATTGTTTTTTTTAATTTTCTATTTTTGGTTTTGATGGAAAAAGGTCACGGGAAAAATCCAAAAATGGTGCGATGAATTCAATTTATTTTTTTTTTTGGATAAGGTAAGCTTCTAAATACAAACACGATTATCTGTTCGCATGAATTATCTATTCCTATGATGATCGGTTCCAATTAATTTTGCTGGGTTTATTCCAGCTAAAAAAAATAAATTGAAATGAAGGCAGGCGGAATAAACCTAGCAAAATTAATGTGGTGAGCTTCCTTACTACGGATCGGATCTGTAGCATCGTCGGCGGCAAACTAATCTGCCGCAACAACGGTGGCAGATTTGTAAAATTTTAGTGGAGGCTGGAGGTGATCAAAAATGCAGAGTTTAAGACTCATAATAGGATGGATATGAGTCTTGACTATTCATTCAATAAGAATGAGTGTATTGAAAAAATATTAGATGGTTAAGAGGAAAAATACGATGAAGATGAAGATATTAAAGAAACCCACTGGAGAAGATGAAAATATTAAGGAAACCTATCGGAGAAGATGAAGATGATATGGGTTTCTTTTGATTTCCTGCGACATTATTAACTGTCGCTAACAATTACCTTTAGTGACATACCCATCAAATTGTTGAGTGTTAGGACGAAAATACCCTTAAAACAATTGCTCTGTTAGTCACTTAACGGTGGAGTTTGATGGAGTAATTAAAAAAATGCAAAAAATGAAAGTATGATGACTACATATAGAATTTTCAAAGTATGATGACCAAAAGTTGAACATTTGCAAAGTATGGTGACCAAAAAATGAATTCACCCAAAGATTAAAGCAGTAGAACAAGCAATGAAGAAAAATAAGCAAAGAAGAAAAACAAGCAAAAGAGTAGGAGATACAAAAAGTGGTGTGGAATAGCACCCTAGGTCATAGACAAGGCAGTTACCAAAGAAAAGAAAAGAAAGGAAAAAGCTGAGAAAATGAAGATCGGCAATAACCGATCAAATGATAGGCTAGAAACGATCCTACCGGGTATAATCAATTCCATGAGCGGGTATAACTGATCTAAGCTGTTGGGCAGGATTTTGAAGAATTCAAAATGTCAGAATTAACTGATCCAAGACAGGTTATAACCGATCTGTTGTCAAAACGGCTAGTTTTTTGGAAAAAGTTGTTGGGAGTTATTCTTTCACTTCTATAAGTACCCCCAAGTATGGAAATGATGGGTAATCTTCCCCAAACAATTCTCTACACTCAAGAGTTATTTAAGAGTTAAATTTCATCAATACACATGTTAGATTAGCATATGGAGTTATAATTGAGTGATTTAGAAAGAGGCTTTCATGGCCATCTTTGGTACTTCATTGTAAACTCCATTTATGGAGGTTTTCATCTTGAAAAAATATTTGAGGAAGTCCTAAACACTTGAGAAGTGTTGTAGACATCTTGTATGCAAGAAAAAAAGTACTAAGCTCTTGACTAAGAGTTGTGCAAGAAGACATGGGGAGCAAGAAGAGAAAGTCCTAAATCCAAGAGTTTGGATCAGACAATTTTAAAAGTCCTAACTCACTAGCTGAATTTTAAGCAAAGGGGTAAAGTCCTAACTTAGAGGTAAGTTAAGCATTTAGGAAAAGTACTAATTTTGAGTTAGTTTAGGCAAAGGGGAAGAGTCCTAATCTAGAGGTAGATTCCGCAAGGGAGTCATAATCTAGAGTTAGATTAAGCAAAAGTCATATTCTAGAGTTAGTATAGGCAAGAGGGAAGGTCTTAAGGATGAAGAGTTTGATCTGAAACAGTTGTGAGGGTTTGAAATACACCTGAAGTATTTCTTAGATTGGACTAGAGAAATCCCAAGTTGTAGAACTTGGGTAGTAGGCTAGGATTCAAGGCGAATTCGAACCACTATAACTTTGATGTATTTTGTTTCTTTGTTTTCATATTTCAGCAAATCATAACTCACACACCACACTTGGTAATGAGGTCATCCCTAACTCAAACCAGCCAAATCAAAAACTGCCAAGTAAATTCAAAGGCAATGTACATTGCAAGAAGAGAGAAATTGTCAAATGAGACAAACAACAAGCCTTTCAGCCATCCACTACCTCCCAATAAAAGAATTGGGCAGTTACTTGAAGTTCTTTAAAGGATTAAACAAGATTCTTCAAATTTCTGAATCATTTCTTGATGAATCTTGAAGTCTTACAACTTCATAGTTTATCAACAAGCGTTAGTCAACGAATCTTGAAGATGAAATATAAATCTTCATTTTCTTAATTTACGGCTACTCTGACGGGTTCCAAAAACTTCTCAATGAATCCAGAATGCTCCATTCTATTTTGTGAAGTTTTCGACGACATCCACAAGTTATCTTATGCCAATTTGGGCCGAAACCCTGTGCGTCCACAAGCCATTAAATTTCAGTTATCTCAATGAAGGAGCACAACCGATTTTCTTAAGTCCACTTGCAAGTTGGTTTAAACTTTTGGAAAACAATTAGAATTTGTGCATGTTTCCTAATTATTTTCCTAGTTTGTTACAACTTGATTAACCGTAGTAGTTAGTAGTTTCCAAAAACAAAAATTCACTTCTTTAAATCCTTTTTGTGATAGTTTTAGTAGTTCTTTTTCCTTATTTCCTTGAGTAAAAGTTTAATGAAAATACACAATATGGCACCCGCAAATTCATTGCCACTTCCATGCTTCTTTTGGATTTGGTTTATAAGGTTTCTATTCTAATTGGTTTCTAATTTTATTTCCTTTCCCTTTCTCATTCACTTTTGAAAATTGGCTTTCCTATTAGGGCAAACACCTCATAACCCCTTGTGGTTTGCAAAATTTACGCGTCACTCCCTTATGAAAAATAAAGTTTCAAATAACCCATTCATGCTTTTCCAAAGTTTGTAAAGTGACGAAAATCACTTACGTTAACGACATGTTGATAATTAACCAAATAACCCTCATACTTAACCCTCAAATTATCCAAATTACCCCATCTTCATCTTCATCGATCTTCACCACCACCACCACCCATCTCCTCCTTCAACCAACGCCACCACTTTCCTTCATCACAACCCACCTCCTCCTTCAATCAGCAGCACCACCACAACAACAACAACCTTTCGATCTTCATCACCAACACAACCACCTCCTCCACAGGGGTGAAGTGTGAGGCTAATATTTGGACCTCATCGGAGAGGACGTCGTCGCTATTGTGCGTGACGAGATTCCAGTGAATGTGCTACTTGAGATTCACTAGAGTTGCCTTGTTGAAAGATTCTGCCTTTATTATTATGCTCAATTTGAAAGGCTCAAGCAGAGCATAGGTCACTGTCACGAAGAGATTCCCCGGGAACCCTTCTTCGCCATCGAAACTGTAATAGCTCAACATAATGAAGGGATTCGGCCCATCTTTTACGAATTCTTCAACTTTCCATGGAACTTGGCTGAATCCTCATTTTCCACCTTGAATTAATTGTTCACAACTTCATATCATATTTTCATATTAACAGAGTATTCAAGAAAATTAAGGTAATGAACAAATAAGTACCATGAAGCATGTTATGTTTCTCATTGGCGTCTAGCTTGTAATGGATCCTATTTAGAGTAAACTAAGCATCTCCAATCCGTGTAGCGACCTGACCCACCAGAGCTCCAAAATATCTCGGATAATTCTGCAGGTAATAATTCAATTCATGTGATTTTTAGGGGAAAATGGAGTGGCCTTATTGGATGTGGAAAAAGAATTATGATTATAGTCCATTTTTAGCCATAAAGTGTAAATCCAAATCATACACAGAATCCCATTCCAGAAACACAGAGAAATATCTCTTCATCTTGTAGCTGTAGCCCATGATGAACATTATGAATTAGTGGTGTTGGTTGAAGAAGGAGGTGGGCGATGATGAAGGTGGGTGGTGGTGGTGATGAAGATTGAAGGGTTGTTGTTGTGGCGATTGAAGGAGGAGGTGGGTGGTGATGAAGGAAGGTGGTGGTGCTAGTTGGAGGAAGAGGTGGGTGGTGGTGGAGATGAAGATCGAAGAAGATGAAGATGATGGTGATTTGGTTTAATAGGGTATTTTGGTCACATAGAAAGCTACTTTGGCATCAACTCTGTAAAGAGACACTCGTCTCACCAACGCGTCATTAACGTAAGTGATTTCTATCACTTTACAATCTTCGGAAAAGCATGGGGTTCATTCGAAACTTTATTTTTCATAAGGGGTGATGTAACTTTTGCAAACTACAGGGGGGTTATGAGGTGTTTGCCCTTCCTATTATCAATAAATAGATGCCATAACTGATTAATAAAATTAGAGATTATAGGATTTAATTGTGTTATACATTCGTGTGTAAGGTGATCCCTTGCCTTCGGGTCTCTCAAATTGAACTAGGTATTTTGTAATGTAGAACTCACTGTAATTCGAATGTAGGTAATTAAGTTTCTTGATTTGCCTTTTTTTTTTTTTTTGGATTCACCTTTAATTTTCAGCCAAGGCTAGGTTAAAGTTAGATTTCCAAGAAATCTCATTTTTGATTATTAAGGGCTTGATTGGTAAGCAAGCTTTGTGATCTTCGTCTGCTTCTTTCTAGGCAGATAACTCATTCTACACCGTGGAGTTATTCACATCACTTTGAGAATGAGTTTCTAGATTGGTTTAAAAAATCATTTTCAAAGTTCTTTTTAGAATAAATATTTTAATTGCCAAGAACCTAGTTCACCCCCTCCCCCTCTTAGGTTGCAAACATTAAATGGAATTTTCAATTGGTATCAGAGCGAGGGCTCAATTTTTAGGTTTAAAAACGTTTGAGTCAAAGATCATTTTTGCAACCTTGTTTATGATTTTTAGAGTGTTTGTTGATTTCTTGATTTTGTGTGTATTATGTTCTTCCCTATTTTTAAAAAATGGCAAGGAGTCTAAGCTATCAAGAAAAAAAAGACATGTGATCAATCCTCAAGTGAGGAGGAGACAGAAACCACAAGAAGATGCTTTGTGGGAAATAAGCTACAAGAGTTAACAAATTATTCACTATCTTCTTTATGTGATAGTGAAAAGTATGATAGAGATAATCATGATGATTTTGATAAATTTGAGTTTGTCACTAAATTGCATGATATATGTGTAGATGCCATGAAAAGGAATCTCATGTCAAAAAAGAAAAATAAATCTTTGAAAAATGATGTTTGTGCTTTAAAAGATAATAACATCATTTGAATTGTGAAAGTGAATATTTGAAATGCAACAAGGCTAACACTTTCTCTACCGTCTCTCTCTCTCTCTCTCTCTCTCTCTCTCTCTTTATGATTTTCTATGATTTCCTAGACCCCGCTTCTTCATGACGCCACAAGCAATGGAGGATGGCCGATACTCCCCTCGGTTGCCCTTAATTTTGCGGCGGCCCAGTCCTAGCACCGCCTGCCTCCGTTACTGCCTTCAATCGATCGACCATTGAAGTGAGTAGAAGAACACTGTGGGAAAGAAGCCTTGAAGTTATCCGATGAAGAGATGGATGCTTTAGAGGCTCCCCTCCAACAAGCTTTGATTGGGAATCTTTAACAGGAAAAGCCGATGATCAAAACCCTACGAATAGACTTCTTGACGGTTGGGTTTGTTAGTGGTTTCCACATTGGAATGATTAATCCATGCCAAGTTCTCATTAGGTTTGAACATGATGATGACTGTAATTAGTGTTTTGGAGTCCGAAATTTCACGACCTATGCCATCCGAATCATAAAGTAGACGCCAGATTTTGACCCTATGGCGGAATCCTTTACAGTTTTGGTGCGGGTATCTCTCCCCCAGCTGCCTTTTCAATTGTACAATGAATGGTCTCTTTTACCTGTAGGAAACATGTTTGGTAGGGCGCTTAAAGTTGATTTCGCATTTGCTCATCTTTCTCGTCCATCCGTTGCTCTAGTTTGTACGGAGAATGATTTCCTCAGGCCCTTGTCGAAATCAGTTTACTTAGAACTAAGGGGAAAATGTTTTATTCAAAGGATTGATTTTGAACAACTTCCCTAATATTGTGTGCGATTTTTGAAAGTTGGCCACCACCAATTGAAATGTTGCAAGGATCAGCCACCACCGCCAAGACAGGTATGGAAAAAGAAACCAGACGATAAGGATTGCTGGGCGCCGACACCTTGTAAGACCCCGTAATTTTTCTCTTTAGTTTAACCTTTATAATTCAGATTTTATATAACAATCATCTTTTCAAACTTAATTATGTGCAACTATAAAGTTGTATGATTTTCTTGAGAATTTTGGTTATTAAAATTTATTTTTTTGAACAGCGATGTTTAATGTTTAATTTAAAGTTATGGTGTTAATTTAAATGTAGGATTTTGTTTAAGGATATATTGAAGTAGATATATTAGTTTAATTTTGAGAATTATGGAATGAGAATAAGAAAATTAGAAAATAAGTGAAAAAATAGCGTTGTAGCAGATCAAATCACCTTAAAAATGTGAAGAAAATATCTCACTGCCCTGAGGAGCGGTTACAACTTCTATTTGAGTGGGTATTACCCAAGTTTGCAAGATTGACCAAAGTCAGAGCGGTTTTTACCTAATTTTGAGAAGTTAAAACCGATTGTCACCTAGAGATGAAAAAAATAATCTTCATCAAAATTCCAAAGGTGGAGATTTATAGTCTTTCAAGATGTCATTAAAAAGACTTCTTTGTCCCCAATTAAAATTCTAGAAACTTTGACCCAAAAAAAGGGTTAAAAGAAGATAGAATTGAAAATATGGTTTTTTAATCTCCATATGGCCGAATGCATGATTTTGGGGCTGCACATTTGATCCAATTTAAATATCCAAGAAAATGATCTTGTTGAATTGTTGTACCTCAACTAATATTCCCTTTGTGCCCTTGAATGGTAATGGTGGAATGCTTGACTGTGAAACTGCACCTTTGATCGAATTTAAATGCTCTAAGAAAATGATCTTGTTGAATTTTTCCTACCACAATTAATACTCCTCAGACTCATGAATAGTGATAACAAATGTAGTGAACAACATTTCTAAATTTTATTGGAAGAGTTTGCTTTCCATGGGATATTGATTATTTGCTATCCAAAATATTATGCTCCTAATTAGACAACGGATAATTTAATTTGTTTTCTCTTTCGTCTTGTCCCTATTTAGAAAGAGTTCATTTTCTTAAATAGAGAGATTCTTCTTATTTCATGTTTGAAAGAGAAGTTGCTAAGGCCATAATCAAAAACTTTATAAACAACGAAGTATTACAATTTCAAAAAATTATAGAAAATTTTCAAAATACATATTGCACTGTAGACAATTTCGACGAGCCAAGCCACAAAACCTAAATCATCACCCTTTGAGCAACACAACTGAAATCCACACCAAATCCATCTACCATACAACACTGAGGTTTCTGTTATGCAAAAGCTCTCTACTCACCACTTCCCCTCACTCCAATCGTCACTGTGCTCCGATCATCATCGTATGCCGAGGACTGCACATTATAGCTAAAGTTGGTCACCACGAGATCGTCACCTAGAGATGAAAAATCTTTAAAGTTTCTAGAATGTTAAAACCGATCGTCACTTGGAGTTGCAAAATATGCTTTCAGACATTTCAAAAGCTATAGAGTCATATCCAAGTTGGTCACGATATCATGGCATTTCAAGTTCAACACAGTGTAATCACATCATGACATTACTTGGTCAATAAGGCACATAGCATAACAGCAAACATACTTCTCATAAAATAGTAAGCAAGAACTAGCTTGTTAAGGCGCAGAAAACAACGTTGGAAAAATAAATACGCAATAGTATATATAAGTATACACGTTTACTATGTAAATGTTCGTTTAAATTTTTATGAACGTAGCGAGTAATCCCTCACATTAAACGTAGGGAGCTCAGGTTCGAGTTTCGCCTTGGTCAACTGTGGGTCAACTTTTTGTAACAACTAACAATTAACGGTCAACTCTTGTAAGTAATGTTTTATTTTTGATATTGTTGGTCAACTGAGGTTGGCTTTAGGTGAACTATGGTTTGACTTTTAGGTTAACTAGGTTTAACTTTAGGTCAATTAGGGTTTGACTTTTAGGTCAACTAGATTTGACTTTAGGTCAACGAGGTTTGGTCAAGGGTCAAAGGTCAATGGTTAAAGGTGTTTGACATTAGGAAAGAGTTCTTGTTCTTTGACCAAAGACAATTGATTCAGAAAAGGCTTAGTTAATTTTGGAAAACTGTTCTTTGACCAAGTTCGAGTTCCAAGGGTCTCAAGTGTTCAACGTCGAGTTCGACATAAGGAGAATGGGGGGTTCAAGACTTTTGGGTTTGAAAAGGTTGAATTTTCAAAGTGTTCTTGACCTCTAAGGGTTCGACATCGTCTCAATCTTAAGATTTCTAGGTTTCTTGCTTTAACGTCGAGGGCCTTTTGTCCCTTGCTGTCGAAGGGTTTTGGTTCTTGATACTTACTTTCAGGTTATTTTGAATCGAGTTTTTAACCAATTTAATTGATTCCAAAACTATATGTTAGAAGTTTAACATGCATACTAGATCTCTACGATTTTGTTTTGTAAAAAAAGAAACACTTCAAACCAAAATTGATCACGAACAGGGTTCAAGACAAATGTTTTTTCAAAGACATGTTCAAATTTTCATGCTCAATCCAAGGCAACTTAACTGATTAAACTAGATACAAATTCATCCTACGTGTCTTTAATATACTTAGTTCATATTCCTCACCTAATTAACATGCAGACTACGCTTTCACATAAAAATCACATGTTCAAACTCTTATCTTCGTGAACAAGTTTTAACTAACTACCATTCATGCTTTTAAATCTTGACTATCGTTCAAAGTAAAAACTCACCATGAAAGCCTAAGATTACCACAATCACCAGAAGCACATGGGCATCAAGAATGAATGGCACGGCGGCGGCTTTGGGTTCTTCAACTTTACCCTTTTCTTTCTTTCTTTTTTTACTGAATTATTTTGGTGGCTAAAAATTTAGGTTTAGGAGTTAAGAATGTATGTATAAACATCCATTAGTTCTAGGGTTAGGGTTTAATCTTCCGGAATTTGGATAGGATTAGATAGAGTTCAAATTTTGTCATCAAATCTGAAAGATTTTTGGTTTGATCTTCGAAATTCTATGTTTATGGGCAGGTTCAACATTAACGTTAGACGTTGAGGCTGCCATCGAAACTTGATCTACCTTCGACGTCGTAACGGTGTCGAGCCCCGCTAGAATGCTTGTATTCTTGGGAAAGTTCATGGGTCTTTTGCGTTTGTCTTCCCTAAGTTTCCTTCTGGTAATTTGCTACTATATAACACACAACATTCAAAAAATCAAGAAATTCACACACTCCATGTGACGTGCAAGTTCAAGAATGAAACCATAAAATTCACAACTTATGATTTTACCCCTTTTAGTTCTAAATTTTGGCCTCAAAATTCTGGGGGTTCACAGTCTTTGTGACAAGCATTTAATGAAATCCCACACAAGTTTGCTTTCCTCAACATGTTTTAAACCACATAACAACTATATGTTTCGTTCCCTTCATGCATGTGTCCAAGTTTCATCAAAAACCTTTCATGAATATTCATTATACATTCGTGTAGGCAAGTCTCAAAAGGCCCTGCCATATGAGGATTTCCAACATTTATAGATTTCTCACCTTTTGCATTATCTTGAACTTGTTAAAAAACTCTACATTCAACCTAAAGTCTCTAGCAAGTAATAACACTAATTAGTGTTCCATCCATTTATAAAATGTACTACTTCAGAAAGCACCAAAGAAAAGTAGAAAAGAAACAAATTCTTGTTGAACTAACCAAAATAAGCTTCTCTGATGCCAATTGATGTGAACTGCCAAAGTCCACAATGCAAAAATCCCAAGAACACCTAATTATAAAGTTTGTTCACTCACTTGAATGGCCTAATCTAAGGTTTGAACAACCTCAATCTAAGTAAAGCAATTAACTTAACCCTTACTTGTTTCAAAGAAAGATGGTGAATTATATTAAAGTAATTAATTCAAGCATACATTCCAGGAGAGTAATATTCAAAAATAAGGACAACAACCTTACAACAATTTTTGCTTAATTTGAATTTACTCTAATTTATTATGAAAGTAACATCCCCTATTTATAGGTAAAGCGGAGACAAAACAAGTCCTAATCTCCCATGGAAAGGGAAGGAAAATTTGACCATGCTATTCATTTATGTCATCTGAACTTCTACTACTTATAATAAAGAAATGATTAGGCAACATGCCTTAAGAGAAACCTATCTTGAAAATAATTAGTAACTAACTAACTAGTTAAACCTTTTAGGTTAAACCTTTTAGGAAACAAATAACAAAACCTAATTGGAAACAAAGAGGCATTCTAATAAGGAAACTACTACTAACAAAATAAGAAACTAAATAGAATGAGGAAAACAATTCAACTTCATTCCTTTAGTCATTGCCACGTTCTTACTCTACCTTCATTCAGTGATGTTCATTAAGAGCCCTAGAACACGCCCAAAATTTCCACATTACCCATTGCACATTCCATCCGGTTTTTATGATTAGATTAACAAGAAGTGAGCCAAGAACCTTACTTGCACCTTCATGAACACCTTAAGAAACTATCAGGGGTTTTGAAAAATCGCAAGAATTTATCCCTACAAATCAGCAAAGCTTTCATAAAATCAAGAACCCATCTTGTTTCTTTCAAACTCTTAAATCAAGTTGATTTAATACATAGAATCCATTTGCACACACCTTTGGATTCCTTCTTTTTGGGTTTCTTCTTGGTTTTGGTCATTGGTTCCCTTTGACTAATTCTACGGGTTTCTTTTGTACTTTAAACCTATTAAGCCTTTGTGACTGAGCCCACTGAATAACCCTTTATAAAGATTAGAGTGAAGTGCATTTCTAGTCACGCAACTTAGCAGAAATAGCAGAAAAATCACGCAACTTTGAAAAGCTGATTTTTAATCACGTAACTTCTGTTAAGTCCCTAACAGAGGGATTTAACCAAAAATAAAATAGTCAAAAACTAAAAAATATCTTAACAAAAAAAAAATATATATATATATATATATATATTGTCTTCTTCTTCTCTAGAAACCGAACATGGAGAACACCACCAACCTCAGAGCTAGTTCCACCATTTAAAGCTTCTCATTAATCATTTTCTCGCTCACATTGATCACTGTCACCAAATCAATCAGAGCTCTCCCGCCGCCAACAACAAACCTGGAGGAGGTTGAATTTTTAGAACGATTACGCAAGTCTAATAACTCCGGCGTCAGCATCCTTGGCTTTAGCATCAATCGAAAACCCTTGAAATTCTTCAATAACTTGCAGCTTCAGCATCCTCAACATTGCCTGGGCCTTCGACGACATGATTTTTCGTTCTAATTCAACTTAATTTAGGGATTCCGGCCGGCGAATTTTTTATTTTGGGCGTTTTGGTTAGTGTATGACCCAAATAAATCAAACCCATAACCACAAAGTAAACCAAAGCTGCGAACGCCAAACCAACGATCACAGAGCTCCAAAATCGAACCCACAAATATGTGTTTGTGCACGTGCAAACTGAATGCATGAAACTCAAAGGCGGCAATAAAGATGACCAACTTAAACCAATTCAATTTAATGCACCTCATGTCGATCGAGGAACTTAAGCAATTTAATTAAATCAATTAATCAAATAAAATAAGATAGAAGGTAACTGCTGCACTGCACCAAGATCAAACTACGAAATTTGAACGAACGAATTATAAACCAAAGCTTAATTAATAAAGTTGAAGCAAAACCAACAGTTGGGAATAATAATTGGAGGACACATCAATCTAGCGGTGAAGTTCAAGATGTTTTTGGCGAGGAAGGTGTCGCAATGAAGGTTCAGTGCTTGGGGGCAATCTGGGGTGTTGGCTTGGTGAAGGGTTTCCAGAAGACAATGGTGAAGGGTTTCCAGAAGACAATGGTGGCGCAAATAAATATGAAAAATAAAATATTAAACTATCTTAAATTGAAAATATTACAATTTAAAATACAAATACTCATATCAAAATTTAAATATATCATAATATTAAAAACAATCACTATTTTTGTAATATTATTATACAATAAAATTTATTTTAGGACGAATATGTAAAAAGATGAAAGATTAGGGGGTTTGTTTTCTAATTAAAGTAAAATAATTGAACGTTAAGACAAAGGAAAAGAAAATCGGGCGATTTTGCCCTCAAAATTTAGCCCATAGTAGAAAAAAGGGTTATAGTGACACCTTTTTTTTATCACATTACAAAATAAATATGATAGTCTTTCTATTATGACACACTATTGATAAGTGTGATTTTATGATTCTATTGACACATTAAAATACTACTACTAACACACTTTAGGAAAAATGTGGTTATATCTATCTATTGACACACCAAATAAAATTCTATTACTACATAATAGGATAGTGTATTTATAAATTTAATATTATCGCATTACCAAGTGTGGTAATAAGTAAAATATGACCCCAAATAATCAGATTAATGAAAAATTAAAAATAAAGAAACAGAAAAGAAAAACCTATCTTTTCTCTGTTCAGTGAAGGAAATTGAAGAGTTTAGAAGCCAGCAAAATACCACCAACGACGAAAATTCCCGCGAAAGGGCTTCTTCTTCAACCTCTGAAATTTTGGCAGTCTTCTTCAACGGCCAGCAAAATGCCTTCCAACAACAAGAATTATCGCTAGCAAAACACTCCTATTACTTTACAGTAGAGGGATTCTTGGCCATCTTCAACCTCTGACTATACCTGAAAGCTTGCCGGTTTTGTCTCTCAAGGTAAGAAATTCTCCACTTCTGAACCTGCCCTTTATCTTTATGCTTTGTGAATGACTTTCTTTTTTGATATTAGATGGTCTTGTTATTTGACTTAGTGTTACTAATTTGCTGAGTTTTTGTATTTTAGAGTGAAATCTGAGACCATTATTTTACAATTTCTCCATATAAGCATTGCAATTTCACCGGATTATAAATGTTGAGCATCTGCACTTCTTTGGGTATAGCCACTGGGAATCAAAATCCTCTGATTTATCTATTGAATTTAAAAGACAGTATATGCTCATACTTTTAGGTTGAATTCATGTGCTTGAATGAAAAATTCGTTTTGGGTCTCAACTTTTCCCCCTTTTTTCTGTCAATTTGCTTGTTGTTTAAATAGCTTTTACTAGTTTTCATGGAAGCGAATTAAGTGAAGTGTGATATTTTTCAGCTTTAAACAAAAAGGTAAAAAAGAGTTAAAAATAACAAGGAATTGGAAAATCACAGACCTCTATTGTTTGAGTTCATGTACTTGAATGAAAATTTTGTTTTGGGTCTCAACTTTTCACCCTTTTTTTTGGCCATTGTGCTTGTTGTTTATCTAGCTTTTGTTGGTTTTCATGGAAGGGAATTAAATGAAGAATACTTTTTTCCAACTTTGAATTACAAAAAAAAAAAAAAAAAAAAATTAAAAAAAAAAGAAATTGGAAAAACACAACCTGTATTGTTTGAATTCATGTGTAAATGGATTGCAACAAAATATCATATTCAATGAACTGTGGAAGTTCTTACATGTTTTCTATTTGGTAAAGACATCAACATATTTACCTTCAAACTCAATATGATAAACTTGTTCTCCTTTATCTGCACACTTAAATTGCTTTATGGCCCTGTTTTTGGGAGCTCTTGTCTTTCAATCTAGTGGGATGTAAGAATGTCATATTATAAGCTTCTTCAATTGTATTTGTTCTTTGTTCTTGTCCAGTTCATTGATGTTCATTTATTATCTTGCTGAGAATCGCAGACAAGAGGTTAAGGTTTATATTAGCTTGAGCCTTCAGGATTGTGGATCAGGTGCATATATTATTTTTTATTTACTTGTTTACTATCCTTGATAGAAACCATTTAAGTCAATAATTATATAGTTTATGTCAGTGAGCCTCTTATATATCCATGTTTTGTTGTGTTGAAATAGTATAAGTGCTCATTTTTAATGGAAAGTAAATATATACATGCATATCCTGTTGAAAATGCATATGCCTGTCAGTTTCTCTTGTAATCATATGAAAGATTGATACCAGAATTTCAATTTCTAATTTAAACTTTGTTGGTGAAGCCTTTAACTTTCAGAATACTAAGGTACCACAATTAAAATAATGTTGAGACACTAGTCACAAGGGCTGGCCTTTGGAAGCTATTAAGGATTTTAAACACCCTCTCAGGATAAGTATTTCATTGAATCATGTGCTCCCTTGATCTTCTTAATATTCAAATTTAGTAGTATTTGTACTCCACTAACATGTATTTAATACCTTAATACTATTCATAAGTTTCTTCATCTTACATATTTAATTTATGAAAATGAAGTAATTAATGAAGTATGTTGTTCTTTAAATTATAAAGTGGTGTTATTATTTTTATTTTTTTGTGTTTTTTATAGTGTGGCAACTCTTTGTTAGTTTCCATTGAGATATGGATAAAAATTGGATGAACAAACCAAGGAATAGTCGGGTTGAAAAAAAAAATTTGGACTTTGCATTTCTGAATCCAACTAGAAATGGAATAATTATATGCCCGTGCAAGGAATGTAAATTTGCTATATGTGTTCGAAGAAATGATGATCATGAGCATTTGATGATTACGGGCGTTATCAAAGGATACAACCAGTGGGTAGCTAATAGGGAGTATTCATTAAATCAACCTTCAACTTCTTCGCCTCCGGGCTGTTCGTATAGTTTAAAAGTCTACCGATGACATACAATGTTTAGTTCACGAAGTGTTTGGGGTTCCACAACAAGACATATAAGAGGATACTCCAATGGGATCTCTTGGGGACGTTGACACTCCTAATGAAGTTGCTGATAAGTTTTACAAGTTGATTGATGGTTCCCAAAAGAGGTTGTATAAAGAATGATAAAAGTTTTCAAAACTTTCATTCATTATACAGTTGTTGCATCTAAAATGCCTCGGTAAGTGGAGTAACAAATATTTTGAAATGTTGTTAGAGTTATTAATGGTAGCTTTCCCAGAGGTGATGGCTGATTTACCTTAGTCTATGAATTTGACAAATTGATGAAGGATTTGGGGGTTGGTTACGAGAAGCTATATGCTTGTTGATGAGGAAATCCAAGGCTAAAATAACACAAGTTATGAGTCAGAATCCACGAAGACAAAGGAAAGCTCCAATGACCTTAATGAGAAGGAAATAAAGATTACAAGAGTTACCCTACTCGCCATCAAAGTGGAAATGGTGAATACTAATCATCCCAGTTAAGGAAATGGTGGAAATGGTATTTACGAGCTAAGAAAATGGTGGAAATGGTAATTACAAGTCTTTCTAGTGAAGAAATGGAGATTTCATAAAGTTTGAAGAATTTTAGAAGTGAAATATTTTTTGAGCTTCTGAAATGATTCCGGAAGCTTCAGAAGATTCCTACATCTACATCATCATGCTACATCAATTGGGCCGAATCCATCAAGTCCACTCCATGAACCCACATTCAGCCAAGCCCAAGCCCAAGGAGAAGCAATTTGCAATTAGGGTTAGGGTTAGGAGGAGAATTGAGGTTTTGTGCATGTTACCTAATTCTCTTCACAGTTTCCTCTTTTCTTTTCTCCTTTATTTTTGGTTTTCCCTTTTCTTTAAAGGTAAAATCTGAATTTTTCCTTCCTTTTTCTTGTGAGAATTCCGTGCATTGCTTACCTTAAAGTAGCCAAAATTCTTCCTTCTTTTCTTTTACTTTTTCAGCAAGTAAGTTCCTTTTTCTTGCTGATTTTTGTGAGTTACTTAATCTCTTGATTGAGTTCCAATTTTGTGTTTTCTTTCCTTATGTTCTTGTGTAACTTTCGTGCTCCCTATGACCTATAAATAGGGGTGCTGCACTTCATTATTCGACAGTGATTAATTGATTGATAAGTTTATACTTTATTAATTCACTCATCTTTATTTTGGCTTAAGTAATTTGCATGATTGTTAATTGCTAAAGTACAAGAACTATAGGCTAATTAGATAATTGCTCTATTTAATTGCATGCTTTGTTTTGCCTTTATTCTCCACTTGGTTCGAATTGCGTGTTTAATTTAACTTGTTAAATTAGTTGTCTGCCGAATCCAAGGGTAAGGATTCTAGAGTTTTGAGAGCTGCGTCTTGCATACAGACTTTCCTTGGCAATATTCCGTGGAGTTCTTGTTTTCACAAGTTGGAATCAAGGGTTCACATCACTTGTCCTAATGACTGGACATTATATTAGAGAGTTCATGCGGAAAGAACGTCTTGTCAAACATGCAATGAACTAAGGTGGCGTACTTCAAAAAAAGATCCAACGGGTCCGAAAAGAAAGATAGCACACAAGGTTTTACGGTATTTTTCGATTAAACCCAAAATTCAGCGCTTGTTTATGTTAGCAAATACATCACAATACATGCAATGGCATACTGCTGGTCAAACAAAGGATGGATACATGAGACACCCGGCAAATTCCTTTGCATGGCAATCATTTGATAACAAATATCCAGAATTTACTAGTGATCCTCAAAATATCAAATAGGGATTGGCTTCTGATGGGTTTAATCCATTTAGTAATATGAGCACAACACACAGTTCATGGCCAGTTGTCTTAATACCGTATAACCTTCCACCATGGATGTGCATGAAACCACCAAACTTCTTGTTGTCTCTACTAATTACTGGATCTTTTGCTCCTGGAAATAACATTGACATTTATTTGTAGCCTGTTATTGCTGATTTGAAATATTTATGGAAAAGGGAAATTGAAACATATGATGCTGCGAGTAAAGAAAATTTTCGATTGCATGCAAGCTTGATGTGGACGATTGGTGATTTTCTAGGCTATTCAAATTTGTCAAGTTGGAGTACGAAAGGTAAACTTGCATATCCCTCATGTCATGAAGCCACACATTCCCTTCAATTGAAAATTAGTGAAAAGTATTGTTATATGGGTCATCGAAGATTTTTAAACAAGGGCCATAAGTTTCAAAAAAATGTTGTACATTTTGATGGAACAGAAGAAAATGTTGTACATTTTGATGGAAAGAAGAGCATGAGCAACCTCCTCATGACTTTTGGAGGATAAGGTATTGGAATTATTGAAAGATTACAACTTCATTTGGGAAGAAAATTGAATCCAATCCAGAATTACCTTTTTAATTGGAAAAAGAGAAGTATATTTTTTGAATTGTCGTATTGGAAGGACAATGTGGTGCATCACAACCTCGATGTTATGCATATTGAGAAGAATGTATATGAGGACCCAAAAATTTTGAGCTAGAAACCATAACGTATTAAGGGTAAAATAAACATTTCGCTTGCTCTTAAATTACGAAAACCTGAATAAATGAAGTGTTTGATTGATTGCCTGAGTGATTGTTTAATTGATTGCGTGATTAATTGCTTGATTGATTTCTAGATTGATTGCCTAATTCATCGCTAGAGTTGATGCTTGATTTATAGTTAATATGGAAGTAAGAATTTTCTAAAGTGAAACAAGGAAAGTAAGAGAACCATAAAAGGAACGAATCTGGAAAATCGTGTCGCACGAGTTTTCATCCGAGTCGCATGGATTCTCAGGTAGCTGTAGAATTCAAAAATGAATGAATTCATGGAATCAAGCCGTGCGAGTTACCATTTGGTTCTGACGAATACTCGGACAGACGAAACTGAAAATGGGAAATAATATTTAATTAAGGAATCCTGAATCACAATCAATTCGGTAGAAGGAAACTACCCAAATTAATCTTACCTTGTTTAAAGAAGATTCTGACATCCCTAAGCCTAGAGGATGCTTATAAATACATTCTTAATTTCAAGAATTAAACTTTTACAAACACTTAAGCAAAATTCTAAGAAAAATCCATAAAGCTTGGAGCAGTACCGCCGCCACCGTCGTTGAACCACCGATGTGCTGCCTCCATTGAAGTCCTTAAGTTCACGGTATTCATAGGACCTCATGGTAAGTGTTTAGATTGGGATTTAGAATCAAAAATGGAATTAAAAGCATAACCATATAGAGAAACTTGATCAGCAAGTAATTGATTAATCCGTGCTAATGCATTGATAGAAAACATGTTAAGAATGTCTATTGAATTCCTTACATGTTATTATGCGTAGGATGCCTACCTCTAGAAATTAACAAGTCGTAAGGTTTCAGATCTAAAATTAAAATATGAAATTATGCATGTTATAGAATCAATGTTCCGAGCCTAGTTCGAGACGAATTTGAATCTAGTTGAATTGCTCGTTTTCATGAAATTAGATTTCCTGAATATATAGTGCGTATGTTGGACTATCAGTGTAGATCTTTGGAATTGATTAAGACAAACTAGAAACATGTTTAAACCAACCCCGAAGGTAGTACCCCTAACTAGCAATTCTGGAAAAAATAGGACAGCCGTGCGAGTTAGTGTCTGACTCGGACAGCAACTCAGACAAAAGCCAGAAAACCTTTTTCCTGAAATTTTAAGCTTGAAACCGAAGAACACAAAGAACATGAAAACCCAGGCCTGAGTTTTCACCTGACTCGAACAGAAAATTGGACATAGCCCAGAACTAAAATTTACCTTATTTTTCAAAATTGGTTTTAGCCCAAAAGTTAACCTTAATTCCGAAAGTGACCGAAAGCTTACATTATTTCCAAAACTTACCAAAATGGATTAAGAAAAACACTTACTTAAAACTTGACCTTGTTTCAAAACTAGACCTTAATTGTCAACTTGACATTAATTGAAAACTTGACCATTGACCTTGATCTTTGACCTTTGACCTTGACCGTTGACCTAAAGTCAAAATCAACCCTAGTTGACCGAAAAGTCCAAGTCAACCCTAGTTTACCAAAAAATAAAGATCAACCCTAGTTAACCGTAAAGTCAAATTAAGAGTAAAACGTAAAGTCAAATCTTAAATTCAAAACATAGCTAACTTATACTAGAACGCTCGTAATGCAAAAATTGACCGTTGACCAAAAAACGAACCCGTAAACCATCGTACTCACGCTCTCGAAAGGTGAGGGATTAGTCGCTATTTTCATAAGACTTAATTGGACTATATAAATAATAATTATGTGCTATACATACTGTGTGCTTAATTTCTCAAAGAGGTTTCCCTCACCTCGCCACTTGCCTATTTTAAATACAACTTATTGCTGAGTGTGCATACATATTTGCTTAACATGATGATGCTATGATTGATTATGTTATGCCATACTTGACTTGATTTGAATGTACGCAACTTGCCATGATCATTTGAATGCCTATGAATATATGCACCTATATATGGAAGTATGACATAGTAGCGTAAAGGTTGGTGCCTTCTCAAGGTAAATTACATGTATTTTAGGATTGCATAATTGCCTCTAGAAATGTATATCCATGAACACATACTAGCATCATGCATCGGCCAAGAAATGACTAGGTTTGTCCCAGGATAAGGACATCTAAGATTTGCATGATTGCCTCTAGAAAAATATGAAGCATGCTAGGGTTGCCATGATTACCTTAGCATGAAATAGGTCATAAGAACCTACTTGAAAAGACTTGGGCATCGAGTCTTCCCGCTTGACTAGATAGCTGCTGCTTGCTCGCTATGTAGGGCTTGTCAGCGAAAGACGTGTCTCTGGGAGCCGACACTCCTTCTATATAAGAGGAACACCCATTTAAACCCGAATTGTAAAAAGGCCAAGTATTCAAAAACCCTGCCGTAAAGGATATCTGGTTCTACTGATACGGCTGTCGTGGGATGATGTATTTTGCAAACCATCACACAAGAACAACCCAATACTCAAATAGATTCTGACTTAGCTTTAGATAAGAAAGCTTAACTGTGCAATATGTCTGCTTAGAGTCTAGTGGCTCAAATGTGCTGCATATGAATGTTGTATCTATTCTGCCATGCTTACTTTAGTATTCGCTATATGTTTGCCTATGCTATATGACTTGCTTGACTTGTTTAACTTTCTTTCCATGCATGCCTATAATTTCGCTATTATATAGATATATGCATGAACTCTTTACTCGCTTACTCTGCTTTAAAGACTTTCGGTGGGAATTTTCTCAAGGAAACTCGAGGTCTCTCATTGAGCTTAGTGAAGTTCACCCCTTTCCATCTTATTATTTTACAAAGGCTTGACTTGAGTGATGATAGAGGTAAGGCCGATAGGCATGAATGAAAGAAATAAAGACAAGAACTTTGTAATAGCTAGACTCAGTACAACTTATTGTTTGGGAGGATAATTTGGTCTACGACCGTCCTTAAAGAATTATCTTTACTTTTCTGCTGCTATGAATTCCTTTACCTGTTAGGGTAATAAATAAAGTTTTACGGTAATTCTTAGGGTAATAAATAAAGTTTTACATTAATTCTTATTTATTATCTGTATCGATTATTGGGCGAGAGCCCTGAATAACGTATCCTCAATCCGTCTCGCGCTTCCTCATCGGGAATGGTCCCTAGCAAGGGGGTCGGGTCGGGGGCGTCACAATGTATGTGAAAGCATTTGTGGCACACTGTTGGATAGGGATGGAAAAATAAAAGACCATTTAAAGTCACGTCTTGACCTAAAAGCGATGGGAATTAGACATGACCTTCATCCAATTCAAAAGGAGCATGGTAGATTTTACTTGCCTCTGGCAGCCTTTAAGATGACCAAACAAGAGAAAAGCATGTTTTGCAAACTGGCATTATTTTATGGAAACTGGCATTTTTGGTTCCTCTTCTTTCACATTTTGGCATTTTTGGTCCCTCTTACCTATTGACCAATGAAGTCAACGATAATTTGGACCATTTTAAAAATGTTATAACTTTTTTGGGCCAAATAATAATTACTCAAAACTTTCAAATTTCTTTAGAAAATTGTGAATTTAAAAATATATACAATGTAAAAACGAATGAGTAGTCTTTAAAATTTTCTTTTGTTTGATAGCTTTTCTTTTTCATTATAATACTATTTCTTGAATTGGTTTCAATGAACTTTTCTTTAAAAAATAATGAATGTTCTAAAAAAAGTTAAGGTGCCCGATAGATATGCTTCTAATATATCATGGGGTGTTCAATTAAAACCACCTAAGCTTGTAGGTCTTAAAAGTCATGATTATCACATTTTGATGCAACAATTATTGTCTGTAGCATTAAGGAAAACCTTGTTAAAGTCAGTGCATGTCCCATTGATGAAATTGAGTAAGTACTTTAGAGAACTGTGCTTTAAAGTAGTTCATCTGGAAGACGTGAATCGTTTGGAAAAAGAAATTGCTGATATACTTTGTCAACTGGAAATGGTATTTCCACCATCATTTTTGATGTAATGGTGCACCTAATTGTTCATTTGGCTACTGAAGTAAAACTTGTTGGGCTAGTTCACTATCAATGGATGTATATGATTGAAAGGTATTTTCAATCTTTTTGTGGTGCATATACTATTATTGTCTTTGCAACTACATGCTTTTTTTTTTTTTTCTTTGAAATGAAGGTACTTGGGAACGTTGAAATCATATGTCTACAATAGAAGTAAGCCAGAAGGTTCCATTGCTGAAGGATATGTAGCTGAAGAATGCTTGACAATTTGTTCTTTGTATTTAGTAGACTATGCAGAGTCCAAATTCAGATCTCAGGCTAGAAAAGAAGTCACAATAGCATATCAAACACCTGGATTAGATGTATTCAGAATGGGAGGTAGTGCAATAGGAAAATGCACATTCAAGAAATTTGATAACAACACACTTAAAGAGCCCATCAATATGTCTTGTTCAATTGTGACACAGTCAAGCCCTACATTGAGTAAGAGTGTTCATCTAGTAATAATGGCATTGTTCTACTTTTCTTTTGTTTATGTTTTATTTTTCATTGCCTTTATCTTCATAAATGCTAATATTGTAAATTTATGCAGCCTCCATCGTCAAATAATACAAATGAACCATCACGTGCAGCACCTCACCAAATAGAATGTATTCATAGTGAAGAATTGCCTAGCTGGTTTTCAAATCATGTAAGCTTCATCCAAAATTATAGTTATTTTTTCTGATCATTGTGGTGATTTTCTATAATTGCTAACTATGTTCCTCATGTAGGTGAACAATTTGCAAATATCTTGAGAAGATTTAGTATTTCAGGATTTAACTATCTTGCTAAGGGACCTAACATCATAGGACTAACCTTTCAAAAATATGTTGTGAATCGCTTCAAGTTTCACACAAGATAATTGGAGTGTAAAAGAAAACCCCAAAATAATGGGGTAGCTGTCAAGGCAATGACATCTAGTTTTTCAAGCACCAGAGATCAAAATCCAATCTTAAGTGAGTTAGATTATTTTGGAGTTTTGACAGAGATTATTGAGTTAGATTATGTAGGGCGCAAGGTTGTTTTGTTTAGATGTGATTGGGTCTCAAAAGGAAGTCGATTAAAGCTAGATGGCGATGGTTTTACACTGCTAACTTCACAAATGTTAAATGCCATACTGAGCCTATCATTCTAGCATCCCAAGCTTCACAGGTATTCTTTGTAATAGATCTAGTTGATGACAATTGGCGTGTGGTGATCTCTTTATCAGCTAGATGTAACTATGATATGCAACCAATGGCGGAAGTGGAAACGTTCTTGCAAAGTAACATATGTCATCCTATGAATGATGGTGAGAGTGAAGAAGTAACATGGGTTCGTGAAGATGTTGATGGAGTTGAAATTGACACTATAACATGATGTTCTAAAAATGTTAATTTTTTTTTATGAATAGTTATACTTTTGAATTGAGTGTATTGGTTCTGTACGCATAGTTGGATACGAATATTAATCGTGTTTGTTGTTTGTAATTGGCTGTGTTAGCTGCATTTAGATGATCTGTTTTGGAAATCTTGATTAATTTTCCATAGTTGGTTGTGCTATTGATTTTTAACAGGGAGTTTTCTTCATTTACAGAAGAAAATGCTGTCAAAATTTTTCTTAAAATTCATTATTTTTTAAAGAAAATTTCATTGAAACCAAATTCAAGAAATAGTATTATAATGAAAAACAAAAGCTATCAAACAAACGAAAATTTTAAAGACTACTCATTCGTTTTTACATCGTATATATTTTTAAATTCACAATTTTCTAAAGAAACTTGAAAGTTTTGAGTAATTATTATTTGGCCCAAAAAAGTTATAACTTTTTTAAAATGGTCCAAATTATCGTTGACTTCATTGGTCAATAGGTAAGAGAGACCAAAAATGCCAAAATGTGAAAGAAGAGGAACCAAAAATGCCAGTTTCCATAAAATAATGACCAAAAGTTTAACAAGAGTAAAGAAGACGGACCAAATGTGCGATGTTCCCATTATTTCTATCTATAAGAGACGTCTAACGTATTACCACATATATAACTACTAGCTTAAATTATAATGAAATATATATAATAAAGTAGGTAACTAACATTATACGTTTAGAGTAATGATACATAACTCAACTAATCTTTACAATTTTCTCATAGCAAGTGTGGTGTCATTCATTTATTGGCTAATAATGTAGTATTAATAAGTATTTTATAAAAGTGTAGCCAATAAATGCACGACACCTCACTTGCTATGGAAAAGTTGTGAAAATTCGTTGAGTTATGTATCATTACTCGTATGGTTATTAGAGATTGATAGCTATAATATAATAAAGTAGGCAACTAATATCGCTTATTACTTTGTATCTATGAATAATATTTTAATATTATAAAGTAGACAGTAAGTATCTAACAATATCAAAATTTTCACCACTTTGATTCCCTCAACTACTACTTATCAAAAAATTAAGGACCTTTCTTTCTACTACATTTAAGTACACCCTGCCTTTATTCATATTGACCGCCTTGACACTTTAATATTAATGAATCTCATCATCGCACTCTTAGTTCAAGTCAATATAGGTGGGAAAGAGTATATTACAACATCTCTGTTAATTTGTGAATTTCTAATGATTGTCATGTTCTGCATGTTGGATCTTCTACTATTATATGTTCTTTCTGACAGTGTTGATCATAATTCAAAGTACAACTTATTATTTAAATTAGCTATACAATCAATACTTTTAACTAATGGTATATTTATATATAATTTGTAATTAGTAACCATATATACTAATTATAATCATACGAGTTTCCTTGCAAATGTATATTTACAAAATGAATTCATTATATATATATATATGTAATAAAATTAATTAAACTATACTAAAATTGAAGTAAACTTAAAGTTGAAATTTATCATATAATGTGAATTCAGAATATTCTTTGAATATAAAAAAATATATTAAAATTGAATATTCACTTAGAAAATAAAAAATAGTTTAAATTGGCTAATAAAATAGGAGGGAAGATTTTGGCTTAAATTTTAGGAGGGAGAAAAGAGGCGCCATTGCAGGAAATAATTTGGCTAAATTTTTTTAGGAGGGAGTAATCCAACGGGTTGGATTTTTTTTGCCTCGCCCTTTTTATGAATCGAACGGCTCTCTGTTGTTCTTATTTTAATAAGGTAAATCCATTGGCACTTGGCCCCTCATTTCTTCTACACGCATCTGATAGGAATCAGCGTGAGAGGGCTCTGCGTTTGCTCCTCTCCCAAATACGAAGAACCCTAGACTGTCAAGGTAAGCTCTACTGTAGTCCCTTTCCATCCTCTGAGAACTATTTATTATTGATTTTATAGAACATCGATTTTTGATAGTTTGCTGCCTGTTTCGTTGTGTGGGCTTATTGCAGGTATGACACCTAGGGCTCTCAAACGTAATCGTCCTCGCAAATCTTATACTAGTTGTAACGTTGTTCCTTTGCCTAGTTTTCTTTTATTCTAAACCTGCATTTCTCTAAAATATAAGTAACATCTATTTTATTACATTCCAGAGCATCAAACACCATTTTTTTTCCTCATTCCCAATGGATCTCTTTCATGAATATCTAAAGAATTAACTTGCCTTTTACTTTTATTTTCTGCCAAAAAAATAAATAGTTCCACAGAACTTTTGGCCCTGTAGCAACGTATTTTTGTAAGATCTTTTATTATGAAGATTGCTTTATGTCTGCAAGAAAACTCAGTGTTGCATTTTATATAAATTTGTAACCTTCCATTTAATATTTAAGGTCTTTTAGTTGGATTGCTATTTGGTAGATATTTCATCCAGAACTCAAGTGGGTAAGCAAGTTTACAATGAAGCTTTAGACTACAATCAACTGCAAGCTTCTAATAAGCCAATGCACCACCATAATAGAGAATGCCAACCAAACTCGGCATGCAATAAAAGCACTGGTATGAGGGCCAATTCTTATAGAACATAGAAGGAAAGTAACTTGAATTAATACTTTGTTACATTTTACTCTACTAAAGCATGACACCAAAATATAATAATTCCATGATTTTAATGAAACTTGATGGCAATGATAAATATTTATTTATTTTATAGGTACTATTGCTAACCTTATGGTGGAAAAACCAACTTTAAATATACAACCAGAAGAGCCATCATCTCAAGGCATGAGGTTGTATATGAATGAAAGAAACAATGACATAGAAGAAGGTAACATACATATGCTTTTGATTCCCTGAAATGTCTATTAGTGGTTTCCTACTCAGCTAAATTATACATTAATTGAGAAAATTTAGGGAAAAAAAAGTAGAGGTGCTACTTATATGAACAAAATTTGGACTCGATCATCACATCTACCCCCCTTTGAGCTTGAGGGTGATGAATTAGGGATACCAGTGGTAAGAATAACCATAATTTCTATGAATTTTTGGGCACCATGGCAAGGAGTGGTATATATTGCCATATTGATATTGAAAGCTGGCATAAGATGCCAACTGAAAACAAGAGGGTGATATTGCATGCTATTAAGATATGCACTTTAGGTATTTTACATTTCAAATTACTTTTATGATTACTAATATAACTTGTTTTGTAGTCACGATTTCCCCTTACTCACATTGATGAAGACTGGATTTTGAAATCCAATGGTTCTAAACTGAAGGGTTGGAAGCACAAAATAAAAATAGCACCTTATCTTGATGATTATGACGTGGACGTTATAATTGAGCAAGAAAATGATGAAAGAATTGTACATGATCAATGGATCAATCTTGTCCACCATTGGAAGAAAGAAACTACAAAGGTATATCATGCTTTTTATATATATTCAGTTTGTGGTTTTTAGTGTTACTAATCTTTTCCTTTCCACTACCCTAGCAACGAAGCCAAAAAAACAAAGTTGCTAGATCGAAGAAAACAATGAATCACTCAACATGAAAGCGATCATTTGCCCAAGTTCGATGCAAACTGGTAAGTTTCCTTAATCCTTTCACATAATTCTATATAAAACTATAATAGTTTTATTAAATAATAAATTATTGTTAGGAAAAGGAAAAAGGTCGTAAGCCATCTCGTGCCAAAATCTTTGGTGGGTGCTTTCCTCATTCCAACCCCATTGTGGCAGGCTATTTAGTAAGTTTACATTCAAATCAACACAACTTTTTATTATAGTAGTAGTATTAGTTGGACTCATAGGCATTCACCATATCATGTTCAAACCTTATTTACTTATTCTTTTGATCATTAGTTTTGTTACATTCTTTGTTCAAGATTTTATATCATAGATACTCTAAATCCATTATGGCTACAATTTATAGAATGCAATTGAGGAACAAAGAAATTAGCTGCCGGAAGGCTCATCAGATCATGTCGGCCCTAATGATTTATTTTCCTATGTCATTTGGAAAGATAGACCTAGTTATATTCGGATGATAGGACTTGTGTGTCTCTATCAGATGTATTAGGAGAAGTACCAAACAGAATCAAATCCAAGCCTATCATTATGGAGAATAAAAATGAATTGGCAAAAAAGATAAAGAAATCGCTGAGTTACAGTCCTCAATTTCTACACTACCAACTTCATCACTTAATGGTCACTCAAGGCCAAATTTAATGAACCATCTCATCAGGTAACATAACATAACTATTATAGTCTTAAGTTAAAAATTTAGCAAAGTGATATTATGGCTTTATTTTATACTTGAATTTTGTGGATGCAATTGTGGTTGAACATAGTGAGATGAAAATTTTGATTGCTTAGAAGCAGTCCAAAATCTATAGTCTCATTGTTCTAAAGTTTGGAAGCTTGAAATCTAGTTCACTGGCTGCCTATTTCATTTTTCATATTTTATTTTGCGTAGAAATTTTGACATAAAGTTACTAGTTCAATGACTTAAGTTGATTTGTATTAAATACATTTTCCGTTGGCTGCTTATTTCACTATTCACAAAGGTTGGTAAAGGGAGTGTTGGGAGGACTTTTTGATTGTTGAGTGATGTCTTGGAAATAAGCTGAAAACTAATGTTGGACAAATCTCTAGCCTTAATACTTTGGAAATCTTGTAACTATAATTGTAATACATATAGGTTGGAGGTGGTGTTATTATTTATAGTGTACTTCACCAAATTAAGTGGTGGCAAAAGGATTTCTTCTCAGTTTGGATACTAAAACATAAGTTTGAGGGCTAGCACTAGGATTATATTTTTGTCAAGTGATTATAAATGCTGCAGTTCAACCAGAAATGGAATTACTTTGGCTTTATGTCTTCTATCGAACTATTGGAGAAGCACTTGGTGGTTACTTGGCCTAAGAGTCTGGTAAATTCATGTGCATATAATACTTTTTATTTGTTGAGATATCTTTTTAGATCCTAATCTCATGTGCATATTTTACATTTAGGTGACACATATTCGAGGCAATTACAGAGCTTTTGTGGATGGCCTAAAAGGATACTTTTCTTTTCATCTCCCTTCAATATTTTGTTTGTGCTTATGCTTCTCTAATGGGCTAGTAATTATTTCTCTAGTGGGCTAGTTAATTCTCATTTTGATCACCCTTCATTTTAGGATTTATGAAATATCTTGGGTAATGGGCAAATTTAGTTCCACTATAGGTAGGCATAGAACAAATACTGAAAACAAGCATTGCAGCATAGATACAATAGTCATATGCAACAAGTTTGAATCACTAGACTCCTAGCAGGCAGATTGCACAGTTAAGCTTTCTCTTCTAAAGCTAAGTTAGAATCTGTTCACATTTTCGGGTTGTTCACATTTTGATGGTTTGCAAAGCACATCGCCCCCACATTTTCGGGTTGTACAATGGTAGAACCGGATATGCTCGATGGTAGGGTTTGTGGATCCTGACCTTTTCTTATTTTGGGCCAACGGATGTTCCTCTTGTAAAGAATGAGTGTCGGTTAACTGTGACACGATCTTTCACCGGCAAGCCCTCCATAACGGGCAAGTAGCTACTATCTAGTTATGCTAGAAGACTCGGAGCCCAAGGGTGTTCTTGGTTGGGGGGTTTGGGAGTGGAGAATGGGAATGAAAATGAAAATAGGTGCTTGGTTGAGGGTTTTCATTGCCCAGGCCCCACTTTCAAATCCCATTTTTCTCCAATCATTCACTCCCCTCCATTTTTGGGGGAATGGAATCATTCCCCTATGAAATAGTTTTTTGTGTGTATTTTTTATTTTAAAAAAATTCAGGTGGTAAAATTATCATTATAATACATTTTAACACATATAGCTTATAATATATTAAAATTTAAATGTAAAAAAATTAAAATAAATTTTATTCTTACAAGTTTATTTGTGAACCAAATACCATCAATGGTAATGATAGTTATTCCCTATCACAAACCAAACAACACCAATGCTATCACTCTCTCTACTATAATTTCCATTCCCATTTCCATTCCCCTCTGTGAACCAAGTGCACCCCAAGTCTTATCTAGTAGGTCGCTAACCTATTTCATGCTAAGGTGATCATGGCAACCCTAGCATGCTTCATACATATCTAGATACTTCATGCAATTCTAGATGCCACGCAACTTACCCTGGGAAGTGTATCGTCCTTCGTGGTAGTAGGCCATGCTATCACATCATAATAGACATGTATAGTTGCATGTAAGCACGTTAACATGTCAAGTCAAGCATCGTATATAATAAGCAGTTCAGGGAATTATCATGTCAAGTAAGCACTTAGCACATAAGCATGTCACTTCATATCAAGTTCAATCGAGAAAATAAGCAAGTTGTGAGGCGCGGGAAACCTCGTTGGGAAAATAGGCACATAATAGTACATATATATACACACACAAGTACTACGTAGATAGTTCGTTTAACTCTTATGAAACTAGCGAGTAATTACTCACCTTGAAAATTGAGAAAGCGAGTGCGGTCGACGTTGGTCCACTTAGGGTCAACGCTCACGATCAGCTCCTGCGGATAACGTAAATCGGATTAGTAACTAGCAAGGAGCAGGTTAACTTTCTAAGCAAGTTTGACATTTGGTCAACTTAAATTAATTTTGACATTTTGGGGTTAGGGTTGACTTTTTGGTCAACTTTGACTTTTCAGGTCAAAGTTGCTTTTTGGGGCTAACTTTGACCTTTTGGGTCAATTTAACTTTTTGGGTCAACTTTGACTTTTTTGGTCATCTCGGATCAACTTTGACTATTCGGGTCATTACGAGTTAAGTTTTACTTTTCGGGTCATTTCGGGTTAACTTTGACTTTTCAGGTCAGTTCGGGTCAAGTCAAGTTTGGCTCGGTTCGAGTCAGGTCTGGTTTGGGTCAAGTGGTTCGGGTTAAGTGGTTAAAGGTCGAGTGTATAGGTCAAAGGTCAAGTGTCTGGTTTAATGGTGCATGGCTAAGGCTTGAATGGCAAGCCAGGGCTAGGACGGCATGCCACGGGCCAGGTCGGCCCCCTGATGGGCGCGCCAGTCGCGCAGCTACGTGCATCGGCACACCAAGCGGCAGCACGATGCGCGCACAAGGCTGGGCGGTGTCGGCCCTGGGCTGTCGCGGCTGCCTAGAATCGCTTGTCGAGATGGCCTTTTCGTGGCCATTATTTTTGCGTCTCTGAAGCAATTTAATCCATTCCAAAAACACACCTCTAGTCCTGCATCAATACTAGCAATACGACCCATTTTGACACAAAAACAACTGTTCTATCAACCTGAAATATGGCCTCAAACATGGCATCACAACTGTTTCTGGATTTCAGACTTTTCCATTTCTTTTATTTTTCCATCAATTCCATACTCCAAGTTTAATCCTCTCATTCACATGTAAACCCTCCTAGGTGTTGTTAATCATGTAAAGAACCCATCTTTAGCTCTAAACACAAGAGATCCACGAATTAAATTAACAACCCACATGCAAGATCTACTTTTCTAACCCATGTGTTCAAGCTACTTTGGGTGAATTTATTCTACGAATTGGGGCTTACCTAGGTCCTTAGATTTCCATGAATCACTTGAGGGAGTGCAGGGATTTAGACTCTAGGCCGCGGCGGCTTTCCGGCGACGAAGGCGGTGGTTCGAGCTCTCCAAGTAGGCTGCTCGCTTTCTTTTTCTGGAAAACCTTTCTTATGGTTTCTCTTGTTCTTGATGAGTGAAAAGGTGTAATTCGCGGTTAATGATGCTTATATAGGCACCCCATTAGGTCTAGGTTTAGGTTAGATCATTTTTATCACGTTAGTTACGGATTTGTATTCGAGAAAATCCAATTCGAGTATGAATTCGAAGCTTCCTGCTGCTAGGCAGTTGGACACGCGCGGCATACCTCACGCGCTGGCTTTTGCCGTGTGCTCGGCTGGCCTCGTGCTGGCCCATCGGTCACGTTTCGTCCTTCTTTTATGCTCGTACACCTTCAGACTAATTTCCTTTTAGTTTATATGCCTTGTAAAGCACTTACTCCCTCCTACTTTTTCTAGGGAGTGTATCACACAACCTAGACATGTAATAATTTCCACTGAATCATTCAAACAAACAAGTCACGTTTCACGTTAACACGCACATTAAACCAAAATTTTTGATTCTTACCAATTTTTAGCCCTATGGGTTTTGCTCTAAAAACCTAGGGCTTCACAGAAATAATAAGGCAATTAGGGAAAGTAAGGAACCTAATTATCTAATTTCGAACTTACGTCCTACAACATGCAAAAATACCTATCTGAATTGAGAATTCTATAGTAAGGGAATTACCTCAAAAATTATAAACAATAATCAAAATTCTCTATATAAAAATCATATATGACCTCTTATTTATAGGTGTTTGGCCGATTTTCTATCCTAGTCTAGAATGTAAATAAAAAAAAAAAAGGAAATAAAAGTAAAAGTTGAAACTAACTAGAGTTGGTAATTCCTTAGTATTACTAGATTGCCCTCTACTAGGTCATGACCAAAAATACTAATTTCCAAAACAAGGAAGAAAAACCTATCACAAAAAGAAATTCAAGGAGTGAATCCTTTTTGGAAACTAAAGAAATTAATAAGTAAATTTTCTTTTAATTAAATTAAAAGAAAGAAAAAGAAATATACACAAATCCTATTTGCTTCCCAAAAACCTAAACTATCCCTAATTGAAATTGGTTGGGCGGTTCTTGCCTTGGCCGAAACTTGGAGGATGTGTGTGCTAGGGTTTCGCCAAGATTGAGATGGATGCATGATTATGAAACTTTCTAGAATCTTCTTAAAACATTTTGGATTCTTCCAGACACTTCTAGAATCTTTTAGAAATGATTTTTTCATTCTTCATGTAACATTCTTTAAAGCTTCAATTTTGGAAGAAACTTCCTGGAACAACCCTTTTATTGAGATGGAAGGTGAAATGACTCAATGGAAAATACATTGACCATTTTACCCTTCTTGACTTGCTCATCTAAGGCTTTGCCTTCTTCAATCTCGTGGGCTTAGAATAAGCTATATCTTACAAGGCTGTTGAAAGCCTTGTCAATTTCTTGTGTTGCCTAGTTATAGGCCCAACAATGTCAACTAACGGGTCTCTCTGATAGGGTTTGGAGCCTTCGTATAACTGGTCCCTTGTGGAGAACCTTTGTGATGAGGTCATCATCAGCTTCCTAAATCCAGACGGAGCTCAGCAGCAGGAACCTGAATTTTCATTTCGCAAAGTACCTAGTAGAAGGGAAAGCTCTGTAGTAATCACTGAACTCGAAGCTAGCCCAACCAAAAGGTGAAATGTCTGTTGAAGTCTGTGGACTTTAAGGGATTTTCTACAATTCACTAACTCATGCTTTATCAATAAATTGGGCCAAACCACTCAGCAACCAAGCCTCGCAACTTGGCCCATCTCATAGCAAGGCAGACACGACAAGTAAGCCCTCATCGCAGCTACCAAGCTCCACGGATCCGCGCGCAAAGGCAAGCCTACACTTGCGAAGCCCACCTGCAATTCTCGCAGGGCTGTTTGATTCCGAAAAGGATTTAGATTGCATGTTTCCTTTTCCTTTTCTATTTTGTAATTTGGATTAAGTCAAGTTATCTAAATTGTTTACAACTCGACTTAATTTACTAGTTTCCTATTTTGTTTCTACTTGGTTTCTTTTACAACTTGAATTTAGATTTCCTTTTCAAGATACCAAGGGAGTTATGGTTTAAGACTTACAGTATTAGAGATCCAATAGAGAGAGAACATGAAACTTTTGAGAAAAAAACCGGGGGGGAGGGGGGGGGGGAGAGTTAGATTCGAGAAAGAGAGGAAGGGAGATTCTGGTAGAAGAAAGGAAAACAAATACAATTGAAAACACTTGTCTAAATAAGGGTAATTTTGTATTAAAAAAAAGAAAAATTTGCTATGTAAGCTCTGTATCACTAAAAAGTGCTTTGACAATAAATTTTACCATCTAAATATACAATAAAGAGAGAGAAAATTGAAATATGTAAGAATTAAAAAAAGGGGCAAAAAAACAGGCAAGGTTAACTTTAAAATAATTTTATGGTAAGATGAAGAAAAAAAAACTAATGCATTGAATATTTTGGTTTATAAAAGTGATGCGAGCTCTGATACCAATTGATTTGAGTTCCAATTCCAATTGATGTGGAACAGAGTACTTGATGCGGAATACTTACCAGGGAAGTCTAGAAATTGTGAGACGCAACTTTTAACCTCTAGAATCTCTACCTTGGATTCGGCATACTATTAAAATTAACCTAAACTAATTTTAAACACGCAAATCGAATCAAGTATATGAATTAAAGAGTTGAAACAAAAGCCTGCAATCTAGACAGAACAATTACCTAGAAAGCTATAGTTTCTAAACCTATAGTAATTCACAAATTATACAAACTATGAAAGCTCAATAAAGGAGAGTGATTTAAGAGTATAAACTAATATTTTCTTCAACTTAAATTAACTGTCAAATAATAGATAATTGGACCCCTATTTGCGTATGAATTATCCAACGCACACGTCATTGGACTTGAATCCTTTTTCTTTTTTTATTTTTTTTTGTTTTTAAACAAAAGGAATACTTAAATTAATAAACGGGCTAAAAATATCGTCCAGCAACGATTTTACAGTAGGCCATGAGCCAAGCAATACAATCTAGAATTTAAGTAGATCTGAAAATTAGATCTACAATCTATGATCAAAGTAGATCTGAAAAACAAATCTACAAACTGCAAAATTAGCCTATAGCTAAGCAAAGAGCAGCAAAATTTCAACTATCTGAGCAGATCATTTGACCGGTGGTACTGGACTACTACTAAATTCTGATATAGCTCCAAAATTGACCCATGACACAAGGGATCTATGGGATCAATAACGAACGACTGACGAAGCCAACCATTGTCGGTTTTATTTTCACTATCTTTTTCATCAACAACTTCATCCCACAGATTTGAAATTAAAGACTTTAAAAATAAGTGAAAAACACAACTCCAAAAATGGAGCGGACAAAACTCTTATAAAGAGAGAGACATAAAACTCTCAATGAGGAGAGACAAGAAAACTCTCAACGAGGAGAGACTTATTAGAGGAGGAAATATATATATATATATAGGCAGAGAAACGAAGGGCAAAGGACTGGCTCCCCCATTCTCCATTAAGGAAGAAGATGAAAAGTCGAGAGAATACGGGAAGGAGAGAGGACTTGAATCGTAATCAAATTTGGTGACATCCACAGATCAGAATTCAATTTGGGAACTTGGATAAAGTGAATACAATTGTGAATTGGATTACTTGCATTCTCAGCCATGCATGCGTTAGATTTGATCACATCAAATTTGGATCAGATCAAAACTGGATCAGCTTTGAATTGGTATCAAGTTGGCATGCGTGGGCTCCCCTCCATTGGCCTTTGATTTGATTAACCCATTAACCTCTTTACTTTAATTTGGGCAAGTTTGTGCTTGGATATTTATTTGGATCAATGAACTTGACTTTAATGTTTGTTGGAAAAATTAAGTATTTCAAAAAGATTTAATTACTGGTTTATTGAAATAAGTATAATTTGTTTATACTGAGTCAACATCGGACTCTTTCCAACCTGTCAGTTGTTTAACGTCGAGATAATTAGGCATGTATGAAAGGGTCAAACTCTACTATGTTCACTGAACTTTTGTAGAAAGTTTCTTCACCGGATTTTCTAACAACAACTATTTTTTTTACCTATAAATACCTCACCTATTTTCTTCTATCGACACAATTAAGTTTTCCTGAAAACCATTTTTCTCTGAAAACCTTCTTCTTTCTCGTTCGTTCAATCCTTTTGGCTTTGCTGTTCCTGATCCCTCTTAACAGAGGAAGAACTCATTTAATCTTAGAGAAATATTTCTGGCCAGAAATAATTTCTTGAGCACAGTGCTTTGCACGACTCGAGTTTTCAATCGATTAATTGGTTAGGCCTACTTTTTCCAACAATCTCAAGAAATTACCATGGCCTCCAATGCAAACGCTACCTCCAGCGATGTTGTTGTTGTTCCACCGTAGACCCAAAATTCACGGCAGACTCAAAATCCACCACAAACCTAAACTGTGATTCCTAGCATCAAATTATGGCAATTTGCTAACAAGGTTTGTCCTTTACAAGTAATGGTTGATGTCAGTCAGTATATTCTCTGTCAAAACTTTTCCTAGTTATAGGTACTCAAAATGGTTTTTTGAAAAGATCTTGAAAATATTTTTTGTCTTCTCAAAAATCTAATCTTTTAAAAATTGATAGTTTTGGAATTAGTTGTCATAGAAAGATTTTTCCCATATGGTATGATGGGATGATGAGCACCGGTTGCTATCAATTATCCATGTACCATTGTTGTACTATTGCAAAAGGTTATTTTTTTCAATTGTTGTTAATTGAGTTGCTCTACAAAGGTTTTACAAGCGTTGATAAACGGTGACAACACCAAGAAGAAGACCTTCAAAATGTGCAAGAATGTATGAAAATAAAATGTCTAAACTTATGTACTTTTGCTAAATTATGAGAGTTAAAGATAACAGTGAAGATGGGAATCCTCCTAAAGCTAATTTAGCTGAAGCTAATTTGGTTGAAGGAGATGAAATTATTGTTGCTTGACTGTTGCAACGAATGACGGATGGTTGACTGTGGGCTACTCGGTTAGCTGTTTCCTCCTACCTTCAGTAGGGGATGTGATGAGAAAGTTTGAGAAGTACTCCAGAAACCCTCAGGAAATACTTAGCTCTTGGTGGGCTGCATTTCAGTGCATTTCAGAATAATTGTATTAATTGTGATTTTAATCTTGTTTCATAAGTAGATTGAAATAATATAGTTATTTGAAACAATTATTATAATCATGTACTATTTGTACTGAATGGTTAGAATGTGATGACTGATGATGCATTTTTATGCTTATATTATTGATCTGTTTCTTTTCAGTGTACTGATTATCTTTTAAGAATCTATTGGTTTTAGAAGTATAAATGCCTATATATACTGTATGCAAAATATGTAATTAGATGTATTACTCGATTCAATTTGAGTATGTACAAGATAAAGAATTACTCCCCATCAATAAGGCCTTTATGTTGAATTTGGTTTTATATGAATATGGCATGTTGGTTGAAAATTATACTGAACATGTTTGGTTGAAAATGGTTTATGTGGTACACATATGAAAAATGGCTTATGTGTTACACATATGGATGTTAAATTATTGTGTATGGATTATGCGGTACATGGATATCATAATATGGTTTGAAATATTGTGACATATAATGTGGTTTGAATCTAAATTCAGAAATTATAAACATATTGATTTATAAGAAATGTGGGGATGCACTGCATAATGCAGAATGAACCTAAAAATAATAGGTTAAATTGTGGTGGTCTAATCATGAGCATTGGTCTACATTGATTAGATTAATGAAATATTTGAGAGGTACCATGAAATTAAGGTATACTTAAACAATGATTTTTCATGTACTAAAGAGGTACAGTGATGCAGATTGGTATCCCTTTTAAACAAAAGGATGATTCCCTATTGTGTAGAAATGGTAATTGTTAAACAACAATTGCTATTATTAAAATGATGTTGTAAAGCAGCTGCTAGAAAATGGAATAACTTCTATATACTATGTGACGTCAGAAGTACATTTGGCCAAACCTCTTACTAAATCTAGAGGAAGAAAATTAACTCTTCACACTTCAAATTAAATGAGAATTAAGTCAATATGATGTTAATATAGATGGAAACCCAACCTATATGATTGGTGATCCATGAAGTAGGTTCATATGGGTAATAACAAAATCTATATTGGCACTGATGCACTACATACGGTGAGTGCTTGACTGCAATAATTGTGAGGTTAAGTTTAAACACTCTTAATGAATTCATATTCTTTATGGATGGTGTATTTAAGCAGTATACACTTGATGAATTCACCTATATGAGAGTGGGGTGGGGCCGCTCCTATAATATTTTGGCTAAATCTTTAGAGCTCTCAGGAAAACCAGGCACGCGTATGGCCTATTTGCGCAAAAATGCGTTGAACAACAAATCTGGGGTGTGCAATTGATTGGTGTAATCTCTGACATACAATAAGATTTATTAGTTCATAGAAATATTACATTTCACTAATAATTCTGTAAGTCAAGTTTTATCGATCTAAGTTTGGTTCATAGTCCAAAAGACACAATACTGATTATTCGTACACCCATACATATCCAACAAAATGTTTTATAATTATCTTTGATCTTTATTCAAATCTTTTTGAAATATGTGGGGAAATGTTGGAAAAATTAAGTATTTCAAAAAGATTTAATTACTAGTTTACTGAGATAAGTATAACTTGTTTATACTGAGTCAACAGCTGACTCTTTCCAACCGGTCAGTTGTTTAATGTGGAGATAATTAGGCAGGTATGAAAGGGTCAAACTCTACCCTGTTCACTGAACTTTTGTAGAAAGTTTCTTCACCGGATTTCTAACGACAACTATATTTTCACCTATAAATACCTCACCTATTTTCTTCTATCGACACAATTAAGTTTTCTTGAAAACCATTTTTCTCTGAAAACCTTATTCTCTCTCGTTCGTTCAATCCTTTTAGCTTTGTTGTTCCTAATCCCCCTTAACAGAGGAAGAGCTCGTTTAATCCTGGAGAAATATTTCTACCCAAAAATAATTTCTTGAGCACAGTGTTTTGCACGACTCGAGTTTTCAATCGATTAATTAGTTAGGCCTACTTTTTCCAACAATGTTGACTTTGGATTTTGCATCATTCCCTCCATGTTCGAAAAGATTTGTCCTCGAATTCAAATCTGCATTTAATTCAGAGACAAATATATTTGTAAGATCAAAGCAATATTTTGCTCTGTACATACCAGTCAAGTTAAACTTGCGAGCAATCATCATTGCCAAGACTGCCATCGTATTCTTATGTTGTAGCATAACATCCTTCACTCTAGAAGGAACTTGTTGATGTCCATGCAAACCCAAACCAATAGGCTGGTTAAGATTCAAGTGTTGTTTCTCATCACTCCCCCTTTCTTTGAAAAGATTCGACCACGAATCGTAACCATGCAGATGTAGTAAGTGCTAACAATAACGTACAACCTATCTACATGCTCAACACTCATATCAGAAAAATTATGCACTTTCACAATTGCATAATTATTGGAACAGCAGAAATTGCACGTATAACTGATATGAAGACCAATTAATGATTACAGAGACAATTTCTAAGAAAAATATTTTAGGGAATAGGTGAACTACAAAATCATACATTCTGAAACCATAAGATGTATTGCTTGAGGCTATGCACATGTTTAAGATTCACAATACTTAAGATGATGTAAAATCCTTATCATGACGATAACCAATAGAAGGAGAATCAATGTAAAAATAAATGCGTACATTTTTTAAGCATATGCTAAGAGATATTTGACACTGTACTTTACCTCGAATCCCAGGTGTATGAAGTCCCATGAGTACATCATGGAACTGCAAACAATATTGCTATGCGTCTTTGAAGCACCAATCCAAACTGTGGAATCCCTAGAAAACAAATAGAATAGTATTGCTCAGAGGTATCCCGGGCAACGGATTAGTGAGCAGAAAATCTGTAACCAAATTTTCAGCAATTCGTACTAAGTATAAGAGTATACTTCACATGCATATCAAACCTTCATTCACGTTCCCTGAATAAGCAATGAACTTGCTGTGGAACCTGGATGGTAAAAGGAGTATACCTTCCGGTGTTGGTGGGCACGACTTCCTTTAATGAAGCAGGAATCTCCTGGAGTTCTAAGAGCTTCTCCATTTGGATTCCCGAGACCAAGTAAGAATAACCAACAATCTCCCTAGCGGGGTCAATTTGCACAATGCAGTATCCTTATATTGCCGTTCAAGGGTTCCCGTAGAACAGGACCCCAGTAAGTCACCAAAAGAATCATGTTCAACCATGGCACCATATTTCCGTTTAGGGATCAATTTACTCAAGGTTGAGTTTCCAATAGTGACTACTCAAGTAACAGAAAATTCCATTCTAAGAACAAGTAAAAGTGAGTAGAGTGACCCTACTTCCTTGTCCCCCAACTAATACCCTCCTACTAAGTTACATACAAACCAGTGTTTCACTCGTAGGGTTGGTGGCCCTTGTATACTGTATCACTTAGCCTTTTATCTCAATCTGTATACTACTCAAGATATTAAGCAAAGGTAGTTAGCAATAAGTAAATCACACAAGCACGAAACTATATAGGAATGTAGCAAAAGAAATTTTCAAAAACAGAACTATGTTCTATTTTGTTTGTAAAAACCTTTCGAAAAGAAATTTTGTAGTATAACTTGAATAAGATGTGCACACAAAGAAACTTTCAAGGATAAGCCTTCAAAGTTCAAGAAATTAATGTAATGCACATGATGAAAAAATTCAAGTTATATTTCAGAGTAAATGTTCAAGGTTGCATGAAAAGTTAGAATAATCTAGGCAATTTAGTATGGCAATTTAGAATTGAATGGAAGCAAAGAATAATATAGCAGGTTTGAAACAAATAAGGAAAGTATTACTTAACCCAAGATGTGATCACCCTCCCGATGGGTAATTAAGAAACTAATTCCCACTATAATTTTTTTGTTTTCCAAAAATCAGACACTAAATTTTGCCTAGGGTTGTGCTTCAAAATTTGCAGAATGGAGGTTCTGTGTGATACGGAATGCGAGTAGCACGCTGGATCGTACAGGAGGCCGAAGCTAGCTAAAGAAATCAGTAAGACGTGAGAGATGTCGTGCGAGTCGCACGACATATCGCACAGCCTCCAATGCTATGTGCGAGATGGCGTACGAGTAGCAGCCTCTCGCACAAGCTCCAGTAAGCAAAGCTCACTTGGTTGAAAGGAGTTAAGTGCCATGCGAGTCTTCATGCCACTCGCACGGCTCCTCGCTCGAACTCCAGTGGCGACTAAGAGATGCAATTCTTTGATTTCTTCTGAAATATGAGTCTTTTGGTTGAAGTGTTGCATCCTAACAAATGAATGAATGATTGCATCCATTCATAGGCTGATCGTATCCCATGCACACAAGCTTTCAACTCTAGATATAGAGAGTGATTGACTACAGATTAAATCAACTTTTTCACCTCCTTTCTTGTTTAAACAATCAAAGAATCTGCTTCTTTGTTGTTGACGACCAATCTATTTTATCTAGAAGTGATCTTACTGCATTCCCTGTTAGCAAGAATAGTGGGGGCATTAAAAACTTTAGGGAAAGTGTGTTTTATACGACTTAGATTACTTTCTTACTTTCATTCTATATATACAAAATTTCTTGTTCTTGTTTCTTAAGTTTTTGGATATCCCTACTTATTATCTTCAATCTTAAAGTGTTTTATTTTTGTAATCGTTATGGAGACTACACAAAAAACAACCATTAAGTCATGAATCAAGACTTTATGAAACTCGACAGGCTCGATGGAATGCGAACAAACTTCAACCGCTGGAAGGATAAACTCAAATTCTTCTTGACTGCATTGCAGGTCATTTATATTATTGATCCTGATCTTACTCCCATTCATCCCCCTGTTGATACCGATACTGAAGAAATTCGGAGGTAGTGAAGGCATCAAAATGAAGATGAGGTGCTTTGTCGTGGGCACATTCTCAACAACGTAACAGATAATATTTACGACATGTTTACAAATGAAAGAGATCCCAGGGTGATCTGGGCTAGATTAGAGCATGAATATGCAATTCATAAGCAAGGCTCAGATAAGCGTTTAATTAGAAAGTTTTTAGATTTCAAGTTTGTAAATAGCACTCCTCTTCTTGATCAAATTCATAATCTTTAAGTGATAGTTTCAAAAATAAGAGACAATGTGATCGAACTTCCTGAACCATTACAGATTGGAGCAATTATTTCAAAATTGTCTTCTACATGGAAAGGTTACCAAAAGAAGATGTTACACACTTCTGAAGTTTTAACTTTGTCTAGTTTATTGAAGCATCTACGAATTGAGGAGGGAACAAGGATCTTGCACAAGGATGAACCTAAAGCAAGTGATCCTAAAGTGAATGCAGTGGAGAAACACAAGCCAACAAACAACAAAAGGAAGAAGCCAGATTTTGCTGCGGCAAAAGATAACCAGAAGAAGAACAGGACATGCTATAATTGTGGCAAGAAAAGCCACTACAAGGCAGAGTGTAGGTCCAAGAAGCAAAAGGGGAATACCTCAAATCCCCCTAGCACCAATCTTGTTGATGACTGTGCAGATGTTGTAGCCATGTTATCTCTAGGAATAATGACTGAGTTACGCATGGCCACTCCTTCAAACAACAAGGATTGGTTCTATGATTCTAGAGCAGCAATTCATGTATGCAATGACAATGACCAGTTTGAGAACTACAAAGTTCTTGAAGATCACTTTGGCGTCATGGCAAATAGCCGGAAGGGTAAAGTGCATGGGAAGGGAGTTGCCCACATAATCTTCACTTTCGAAAATAAGCTTATAATCACAAATGTTCTACATGTTCCGGAAATTATCAAGAATCTTGTTTCAGCATATATTCTCAACAATAAGGGAATTAAGGCTGTTTTAGAATTTGACAAGGTAATCTAAGAATGGTATCTTTCTAGGAAAGGCCTACTCCTGTAATGGCATGTTTATGCTTTCAATCAATAAAGTTAAATATTCTACTTATATGATTGAGTCTTATTCTTATAAGTTGTGGCATGGTTGATGAGGACATGTTAATCATAAGGTGCTACAATTTTTATCTAAAAATGATTTCATATCTTTTAATGATCCAGTGAATAAGAAATGTGAGACTTGCATACAAGCAAAGATCACAAAGTTACCATTTCGGGGAGTGGAAAGAAACACACAATTGTTTGAATTAATTCATTCAGATGTGTGTGTGAGTTAAATAAATACTTTGTCATTTTCATAGATAATTGCCCAAGATTTGCGCATGTTTATCTAATGAAACACAAGGATGAAGTATTTGGAATGTTTAAGGCATTCAAGGCTCTTATAGAAAATCAATTAAACAAGAAAAGCAAAATTTTGAGAAGTGATAGAGAGGGTAATACCTTTCTAGTGACTTCAACAAATTTTGTGAAGAAAATGACATTGTACATCAAAAAAGTGCACCATATATTCCACAGCAAAACGGTTTGGCTGAAAGAAAAAATAGAACTTTACAGGACATGGTTAATGCTATGTTAATAAGTTCAGGATTGCCAAAGAATTTGTGGGGAGAAGCCTTGTTGGCTGCTTGCCATGTGCATAATAAACTTCATATTATGAGGACTAAAGTGTCCCCTTATGAGATTTGGAAAGAAGAAACCCAAACCTTTCATACTTGAAAGTTTGGGGCTGCATTGCTTACTACCGTATCCCCGAATTCAAGAGGACTAAGTTATAACTTAGAGCACTAAAATGTGTGTTCATAGGATATGCAAAAAATTCCAAATCTTATAGGCTGCTAGAAATTGATTCCAATGTAATTGTGGAATCAAGGGATGTTGAGTTATTAGGAGACAAATTTCTACAAAATTCAAAGGAGAGTGATGTTCCATCTCATGAACCTAGCACTTGCCAAAATACTACAAGCAAAGAACTTGACTCTTCTATTGAGCTTAGAAGAAGTCAAAGACAATGGAAGGAGAAAACTCTACCTTTATATTTTATTTCCTCTCAATCCATTGTCTTTCTAGTTGATGGAAGTAGGGATACTCTACTTAATAAAATTTGTATTTTTTAAAGCATAGAAGATGACCCTAAAACATATAGTGAGGCTATAAAATCAAGCAATGCTGCATTTTAGAAAGAAACAGTAAATGATGAAATGGATTCAATATTGTCAAACAATACTTGGATTCTAGTTGATTTACCACAGGGTTCAAGACCTATTGAATGAAAATGGGTGTTCAAAAGGAAGAGAACAACGGATGGAACAATTCTCACGTATAAAGCAAGGTTAGTAGCAAAAGGTTATAAACAAAAAGAAAGAATTGATTACTTTGACACTTATGCACCTGTTGCTAGAATTGCATCTAATAGGATTGTAATTGCGTTAGCTTAGTTTTTTAATCTTTATGTTCATCAAATGGATGTAAAGACAACATTCTTAAATGGTGATTTGCATGAAGAAGTGTACATGGAACAACCAGAAGGCTTTGTTCTTCCTGGAAATGAACACAAGGTATGCAAATTGGTTAAATCATTGTATGGACTTAAAAAGCTCCTAAACAATGGCATGAGAAGTTTGAGAATGCTATACTACTTGGTGGTTTTAGATTTAATAATACAGATAAGTGTATTTATTCTAAAACTACAAGTGAGTATTGTGTTTTGATATGCTTAGATGTGGATGACATGCTTATTGTTAGTACTACCTTGAAAGGTATTGCTGAAACTAAAAAGTATCTTGCTTCTAAGTTTCAAATGAAAGATCTTGGTGATGTTGATATTATTTTAAGGATAAAGGTGAAGAAGCATAGTAGGGGTTATGCTCTTTCTCAAACTCATTATATTGATAAAATCTTTAAAAAGTATAAACACATGGGTGTGAAAGAAGCAAAAACTCCTATGAATCCAAATATTAGGCTTATTGAAAATGAAGGTGAGCCAATAGCACAACTTGAATATTCAAGTGTTATTGGTAGTCTCATGTATGCCATGAGTTGTACAAGGCCAGATATTGCTATGTAGTGTGCAGATTGGTGAGGTACACAAAGAATCCAAACAATGATCATTGGAGGGCTGTAGCAAGAGTGCTGGGTTATCTTTTGAAAATAAGAGATTTGGGACTCTTTTACAATAATTTTCCAAGTGTAATTGAGGGATTCTCAGATGCTAATTGGATAACAAGCATTAGTGATCAAAAGCCTACAAGTGGTTGGATCTTTATGCTTGAAAATGGTGCTGTTTTTTGGGCATCAAAGAAACAAACAATTAGGGCCTGTTCTTTTTGTTTCGTCTTGAAAACGGTTTTGGTTTCAACAGTAAATTTAATATATTTTAATCATATTTCATCATTTCCAATACAACTTTTTACTATTCAGCATCTACGTTTTACATTTTCAATACACTTTTTACATTATAAAACTATTTTCCAAAACTTGTTTTCAAAATCGTTTTCAAAACGCCCAAAAAGAACAGGCCTTATAACTCATTCTACTATGGAGTCTGAGTTTATTGTTTTGTGTTCAGCAGCAAAGGAGGTTGAAGGGTTGAGAGATCTATTGTTGGACATAGATTTCTGGCCAAAGCAAATGCCACTTATTACTATCTATTGTGATAGTGAAGCAACTATGTCTAGAGCTTTGAACAATGTATACAATGGAAAGTCTAGATATATAAGCTTGAAACATGCCTACATTAAGGAGGTATTGAAGAACAATGTTGTCACTATTGTGTCTGTTAGAACACACAAAAATCTACCGGATCCGTTGACTAAACCTCTTGCAAGGGAGTTAGTGAATTCGATAACATTGGGTATGGGATTGAAAACTCTAATCTAAAATTGCTAGATAATAGAAACCCAACCTCCTTGTAGTGTCCCTAGTATGAGAGGTTCAAAGAGTAATAACAAATCACTAGAATAATTGTGTACACAGAATTTGTGTAGACCATACCAAGGAAAGGTGTTAATAAAAAGTAACTCTTAAGTGAGAGGATGACTTAGTGTCTTAATAAAATTTTTCTGAAGTGTTTATTTGGTGAAGGACAAATAAACTAGATTAAATTTCACCTATGTAGTTATAAAGGGTGGTGCCGCCTTCGGCTAAAGTTCAGAATTATCTCTAGTACATGATTACAGAACTAGGATGAGCGCATGGCCAGATGAGTGCTACAACCGGTTGTGATTGAGATAGGGAAAATGAAGTTCACATGTGTGCTAAGTTTTAATTGAAATCAGATTTTAGTTCAAAACTTTATGCCACCAACTTTTGTTCAATTTAGTGATTTAGTTGCACTAAAGGAAAGTTCAAGATGAAAGTCACTTTCTCCTAAGTGTGATTTCATATAAGTGTTGATAATTTATACTATAGGCTAAGTGGGGGATTGTTGAAGATTCGCTTGTAGTTTATAGTATAGAAATGACTTAATAAAATTGGGAAAAACTCATGCAATAGAATGGAGGTCCTATGTGATACGACTTGCACGCCGGATCGTACAGGATGCCAAAGCTAGCTTCAGAAATCAGCAAGACGTGCGAGTCGCATGACATCTCGCACATCCTTCAATGCCAGTGCAAGATGGCGTGGGAGTCGCATGCCTCTCGCATGAGCTTCAGTGAGCAAAGCTCACTCGGTTGAAAGGAGTTAAGTGCTGTGTGAATCTTCATGCGACTCGCATGGCTCCTCGCTCGAACTCCAGTGGCGATTAAGAGATGCAATTCTTTGATTTCTTCTGAAAAATACATCTTTTGGTTGAAGTGTTGTATCTTAACAGATGAATGGATGATTGCATCCATTCATAAGCTGATCATATTCCATGTATTCAACTCTATATATAGAGGGTGATTGACCACAGATTAAATCAACTTTTTCATCTCCTTTCTTGTCTAAACAATCAAAGAATCTGCTACTTTGTTATTTACAATCAATATATTTTATCCTAGAAATGATCTTGCCATATTTCCTGTTAGCAAGAATAGTGGGAGCATTAAATACTTTAAGGAAAGTGTGTTTTACACGACTTATATTGCTTTCTTACTTTCATTCTATATATACAGAATTTCTTGTTCTTGTTTCTTAAGTTTTTGGAGATCCTTGCTTATTATCTTCAAAATATATTTTAGTCAGCTTCCTTCCAATTTATTAATTAACTCATACAAGTTAATGTTAGTCTTATTGACATTCCTTCCTAGGGACAATATTTATTAAAATATTAAAATATTAACTCTTAGAAAATTCCAATTTTAATTTTTACATTACATTATTTTATTAAAGATACAAGATGATAATTTTTTATTGAAAATTTTCTTTTAATTTTTATTTTTTAGTAATGAATTGACATAGTTTCGGCCTAGTTTGGTATGAAGACTTGATCCAAACCTTAATTTGGATTGTGATTTTAAAATATTAAAAATGCATCGAGAATATAAAAAAGTATTTGAAAATGTAAAATACTTATTGAATTGATGAAAAATTATTATAAATAAAAATGAGATCCAAACATAGTTTTGATCTTGATACCAAACAGGGCTTTCATATTTCAGTTAATTGTTAAATTTGATAGAATATGTAATTTTAGTATTAAAAAATTTAAATATTAAGTATGAAAAAGAATGTAATTTAATATAAATTATTAATATATAATATGTCATAATGACGTTGCCCGTTGATGAAGGGTCGACCACCGGGTCATGCGACCCCTAAAGTTGCCTAGATAATGTCCGGTTCCGGCTAAAATCTAAAAAGGAATAAGAGAGATTTCTAGACGTTGAATTCAGCCGAAACCAAACAAAACTATCTTTGACTTATGGGATCTGGCCAGTGCAGAACCCACTTTTTCAATATGTGGCTCCAAGAAAGTTAAAATATGCACTACGCAAACGCTCTTGACTTTTGTCTTTCCATTGCTCTCGCTCACTCGAGTCTCACCCGTTACTGTAATCAAAGGCTTCACCTGTGACTACTTTTTCTCTCGCGTTTCTATCGCAGCCCTTTACCTGAAATTCTTTAAACGTTCAATATAATTGCTGTTATGAACGATATTTAACGGGTTCCGGCCGTTTAGTTTGGTTGTGGATTTCATTTACCAGTTGTATGATTTGGAACGACTCCTGGGCTCTCCTTCAAAGTTTGCATTTATGGGGCTCTAAGAAAGGTAAGTTTGAACGCTGTAATTGCTTGTGTTGACTGGTCCATCACCTGCTTTGATTGAATAATTTTGTTATTTAAGCTGAGAATTTCACTGAATCTGTAGGTTGTATTTCTCAATTTAGTTTCAATTTTTGAGCTTTCTGAAGCTTGTAATGGCTGTGCTTTTGATTTCTTGTGTATGTTTTTGTGTCACTGATACCCTTTGATGTTTATAGGTTCGGTCCTGTATTGCTCATCCTTTACAGTTTTGAACTTTTGGTGATTGAAGCAGTTAGGATTTCTATTATTTGGTGCCATTCTATTGTGCTATAAATTGTGAATTCTGGAATTGGTGGGGGTTCTTTTGCTCTGTGGTATCCTCCTAGTTCATAAAGCAGCCTTTCTGTCAGCTTCTCTGTTGTTGTCATGGACTCAAACAAATTACAGTCTGATTTCTTGAGTCCGGGTTCTGAGGAACCAGTTGGCAATAGGGAAAAGAGTGACAGTTTGAAAAGAAACTCAGAGGGTTTCATTGGAGTTCTAGATGTTTACATTCATGAAGCTAGGGATATCCACAACATATGCATTTACCAAAATCAGGATGTGTACGCCAAGCTAGGCTTTACTAGTGCTCCAGAAAGAACAGTTTCGACTCGAATTATTAATGGTGGGGGAAGAAATCCAGTTTTTGATGAAAATGTTCAGTTAAATGTGGAAAAGATTGACTCAACGCTGAAGGTTGAGATTTGGATGCTTAGTAGGGTGCGAAATTACTTAGAAGATCAGTTGCTGGGATTCGCATTGGTACCCCTTCGAGATGTGCTAATCAACAATGGGAAACTAGCCGAACAATTTTCACTTTCTTCAAGTGATTTGTACCATTCTCCTGCAGGTTTTGTGAAACTAACTCTTACATACACTGGTGCATCACCTGAAGTTCTTGAAATCCCTGCATCATATGCTGTGCTCGATGAGGGCAACCGAGATTCAGGCACTGATGATTCAAATCCCTGTGAGATTTTTGACAAAATTGAGTTTCTAGATCCTGAGATGATAAATGAAAATGAGGAGATGGCTTCAGGGTATTTTTCGATTCCATGTCCTGATTTAGATTGCAAAAGTCCAGAGCAGTCTTACCCTGATGGACATGATGGCCAGACTACTAGTGATGAAATTGTTTCTCCAGGAGTAGATTTTGGTTGTCAAGCTGCAACTGATCCCCCGAATGTCGAAATCCCCCCCACAACTCCGAAAGTTACAAGATCTGATTCAGTTAATGTTCCCATTTCACCTGTTTCTCAAGCATCAAGCATTCCTGGATCGAAGAACCAGGATGACATCTCAGAATTGGAGGAGAAAAATGCTTCAGAAGTTAATGGTGTGCCTCCCGAAGCCGCCCCCCCTACCTCATTACCTCAGCCTCTTATCAATGTGAATGTGGAACAAGAAACAAAACTAGTTCAAGAAGAGATAGTTGAGATGTATATGAAGAGCATGCAGCAATTCACTGAGGCTCTTGCAAAGATGAAGCTTCCCGTGGACATGACAGCAGAAGCTTCTGGCAATGAAAATGCAGATGGAAGTTCCAGAAATTCTGGCTTGGATGAGAAGTCGAAGGCACCAAAGGGTAGTGAACCAAGTCCAAGAGTATTTTATGGCAGCAGAGCTTTCTTTTAGCTGATATTCGACTATAGTTTCTTGTCTTTTTTCTGTTTCTTTTAGTTTTTTTTCTTTTTCTTATTTCAGGCTTCGTTTTAGGGTAAAACTAGATAATGGGAGGCAGGATGTTTTCATTTTATGTTTTAGGCTTTTTGTTTGATAAAAATAGCTGCATTTCCGACTATGCTTTTTGACAGAACGTTTCGACATTTTAATAAATGTTTTTACTTCCAAAAATCTAGTTCTTATAGTTTTCATTTTTAACATTACTAGGACAATTCTCTGGAATATTTAAAATTTAATGATAAAAGCATGTGAAATTAAACTTAATAGTCCGTCAATTTTAGCATGTGAGGAGGGAAGAGACTACGAAATTATGAAGGAAAAAGTAAAAGAAATTTGAGCGGTACTCAAGCACACCACTCCTGCTACTATTTTTCTCTCAAGCCTTTTTGACGTAAGTTGATAGATACTGGAGTGACATGTTATAAAAATTATTTCTTTTTCATCCTCTTATTTCTCATTGATGGATTTTGTTGAAGTAGTATATGTTTAAACTTTTATTTACTAATTGGGGTGGATTATTTGCTAGTTGTTTTAGTGTAGCTACAACTCATTACATATTTATACCGAGAACAAGAGCTTTCATATAATAACGCACAATCAACACAAAAAAATTAATTGATAAGTTTGATAAACACAAGTTAAAGACCTAAACTTGATAAATTTGAGTTGTTTGAAGAGAAACAGAAGACAGAATAAACTCACAAATTTTATTTCTTCAATTTGAACTAAGGGCCTGTTTTCACGTTTCGGTTGACTTTTGGTTTTGGTTTCAACATTAAGACTCTGTTCTTTTTCATTCTATTTCAAGAAAATCATCACTTTTTTCTCAAAAATTTTACACAAAGAAACAACATCATTTTTTTTTTACTGAATTCATAAATTAAATTTTAAAATTCTCTCTAAATCCCTACTTACATAAATTTAAAAAATAACATAATCATTACACTTTTTTCTTCTCTTTCTTACACAAATCTCCAAAAGAAATTTCTTCCAAAATAAATTTCTTCCCTAAATAAAAAATTTCTCATTCTAGATCAATAAAAGAATAGATCATAAATTTAATATATTATAATCAATTTTTATCATTTTTAATATAACTTTTACTATTCAATTATATATTTTTATATTTTCATTACTTTTTTACATTATAAAACTATTTTTTAAAAATTAAAACTTAAACCTGAACATGTCCTAAATAATGTACAAAGGTGAAGCATTTATAGGCTAAAGTGATAAGAAACATTACTTGTCAAGAAAAGTCAAATGACATATCTCAAAACCCATCAAGATAAGTTATTCTACTTATTGAAGTTTTGAATTTTGAGAAGGGGCATATTATTTGCAGTAACTATTTTAGTATTTGCAGTAATATTTTCTTATGAAAAGTCTATTTTAGCCTTAGGTATTAAAAAAAAATTTCGAATAAAATCTCGTACTATTTACAGGAACATTGAGAAAATACGGCCTAGCTGGGCGATATTTTCCCAGTCAAATACCGCGAAAATACCGCCAGCACTGGGCGGTATTTAAATACTGCCCAGTGCTGGCGGTATTTTCAGCTGGGCGGTATTTTCTGAAATACCGGCCACAACCCCCAAAATTTTACCCGGTAGGAATTTTTCTCCGAAAAAATCACCTTTATTCGAAAAAATGTGTAGGTTATTTATATACCGTGTAATATAGATCGTACTCGTGACTATAAAATCAAATTTATTTAACGTATTTTTTTAAGCTAAAGAGTAAAATAGACTTTTCAGAGGGAAATGTTACTGCAAATAGTAAAATAGTTACTGCAAATAACAATTTCGTTAAGAATTTGTTGAATTCTTGGAATGGCTTCGACAAAATAGAAACTGATTTTCCTTCAAATTTGTTCTTGTAAAATAATTGAAATCTACTTTTGAGTTCACACTAAGGGGTGTTCTTTTATATGTTTTAAAAATGGAAAATAGCAGTTTTGGTCCCTCAATTATACTCTCGTTACACTTTTAGTCCCTCCATTATTAAAACTCGCACTTTCAGTTCCTTAACTATCACTCTTTCGCCGGTTTGGTCCCTTTTACCGGCAAGCTATCAGGTTACCGGTCATTTGGGGTCAAAATAAAAAATATATAAAATATTTAGACCAAATCATAATAAACAAAATTAGATGCTGAGTTTCCCTCTTCCTCTCTCCCTCTCTCCATTTTCAGTCAGCCATTGTTTCCCTCTCTCTCCACCCTTCTTCTTCAAAGTTCAAAGCCTTCTAGTCCTCTCTCCACGGTCGCACTTCTCCCCCTCTCCATTCTTCTTCTTCAAAGCTTCTAGATCCAAAGATTCGTTAGTGATAACAAATATTTCTTCATTTGTCAAATCAAAATCACAGCAAATTCATCCCTAATTTCAGAATCAAAGAAACCCATTTCAATTTCATAGACGCCCACTCCGAATCCCTCTTTTCTTGTTTTTTCTTTTTTTTTTTTTTTTGCACAGAGAAGACAAGAAAAAGATTATTACCTTCTGCCCACTCCATTAATGTACATGGGTACTATTCACAGCACAAAAAGCTTGAGCCTCCATAAAATTAGCAAGCATCTACAACTATGCATTATGATTTAATGCTCAAACAGAACATTTCAAAGCACAAAGCAGCAAAACTCCATCACACAAACCGAATATTCCAGTAACTGGGCTGGTACAGCCAAGCCAAATGCAGCAAAAACCCGAAACTCAGTCCAGTTTTGCAGCTCATTTCCGCAGCAAAACAGAGGAAGAAGCCAAACATTTCCCTAAACAGCCAAGGAAAATGTACCAAGGCACCAAAGAAGAAATAAAAAATTACCAGCACCGACCAGTACCAAAAATTCCAGTAATCCTTCAAATCCTCAAATTCCAGCAACTAATTTCATCTAACAAGGCAGCAAACACCTAATTATCCAAGAAACTAGTAGCCGCAGAAATTGAAGAACAAGGATACTCTAATTCCAGAAATTCAGAGAGCAAGATTCCAGAATTTGTCAAATTGAGCACAAATCCAGTACTATTTCCAGAAAATTGCAGCACACAAATTATCATTTACCAACTTAAAATTCCAGTAACCGAATAAATTTCAAGAGACGCTATCACCTGACTCATCGGCGACCAAATGCTTCTCCCGAATCCGTCAAAGACATATTCGGAGATGCCTGCCAATCGCCGACGCCATAACTCAGAGAGGAACCACCTTCCTTCTGCCAGAAAATTCACAGCCGACCAAGCTCGATTTTAGGTCTGCCCGGAGCTCAACCCCATACCACCCTTAATAGAAAGAAGACCCAGCCAACCTCCTCGGAACTTCCATTTTTCACGGCCGACCACAAATCCTTGGCCCGTTCCAAGCATTATCTTCTTAGCAACCTCCATTTTAGAGCTCTGAAAACATGCATTGAGGCTCTGGGTAACCCCTAACAACTGTTTCTTGAAGAACCCACCTCAAAATTCACAGGAAAATGAAAATGAAGAACACCAAAAACCCCAGAAGAAAGGAAGACAGCGAGTGGGGTATTGGGAGGGATGATTGGACTGAGAAGAAACAAACACTACTACTGCTGCTGCATAATTGTCCAGTACGGCATAACTACAATGGCATAAAAAAATTTCGCTTTTAGTTTTTTTTTTCAAAAATTTTGAGTTATTATAATTTAGCCCAAATATTTTATAAATTTTTTAAAAGGGTCTAAATTACCATTGACTTTGTGGGTCAATCGGTAGCTTGCCAGTAAGAGGGACCAAACCTGCAAAAGAGTGATAGTTAAGGGACTGAAAGTGCGAGTTTTAATAATTGAGGGACTGAAAGTGTAACGAAAGTATAATTGAGGAATCAAAACTATAATTTTCCTTTTTAAAAACATATTTTTAAAAAATAATTTTATAATATAAAAAATATATATAACATATAAAAATATATAATTGAATATTAAAAAATTATATTAAAAATAATAAAAAACAAATAATAATAATATATTAAATTTATTGTTAAAATAAAATCAGACTATCTCCCCCATACTGATAACCTTTAACTTTATTTAATGCTTGTTTTGATTGATTTTGAGGGCTGATTTGACCACACTTTTGGATATTGCATAACGACTTTTATAGGGATAATTGGTCTTTGTTTTAATTAATAAAACACAAAAATTTTACGATTTAACACGCGATGCATTAGAAGTTAAATTTGATATGCGTATTTTTATTTATTACATGTGATACTTGTATTTTAACATAATCGTAATACATTAGAAATTAAACTTACGAAATATTTCATATGTTAAACTTAACACACAATATATCATACATTGAATTCGACAAGTATGTTTTCAATACATCAAAAATTAAAGTCAGCAATTATCTTGCTTCACTTAAATAGGACAGAAGAATATTGTGCACAGTGTAAGTAAGAGCTTCATAGCCTTCGTGTAACAAATTTTCAGATGGATGTATCTCTCATCAAATCCTTTGAACGTGCTACCCCAGACACTGGATGACGTTGAGTGTTGAAGTAGTGCAAAACATAGACTTTTCCTTTGGATTTAGGAAGTTCAAGGAATTATTCCACCAGTGATCAAAAAGACCTTTGTGGAGCCGAAAGATTTCTACAAGTAATCACAAGATGTCCATCATGATGAATGGAGAGGAACAAATTGTGGCCAAAGTTTATGAGAATAATCAGTATGGTGATTGATGGCAGAAGAAAGAATAAAGCTTGGGCTTCATATCTCAAACCAAAACTTCCTGGATCAATAATTGGGAATGAATATGGACTTTTCCCAATCCAAGACATAAGATAGTAGAGATTCTGAAACACAAACTCAAAGAAAGGTTTGTGTTGTTATTTATAGACTGAACCAATCATAACACTAAATAAATAGTTGTGATTGAATGGTGTCAACACCTCTCTGTCATGTTCATCGACACATGCAGATGAGATACCAACTACATATCCAGACTATCATCGTGTTCTTCTCCATAATACATGTCTCATCCTCTGTTCACAACAATTGCACATACAATAGAATGAAAATAGAGAACATCTGAATGAATATCAAGTTTTTTCCTCGAATAGATACAATGAATATCAGCTAGCAAAAGATTATGGTCCCTTTTATGAGATTCCACCATCCATCATGTTCAATGCAGAAGACTTGCCTTGCAGATAAGCAATTTATTCTTCGCTTAAGATCGGAACGATAAGTGGTTTCATCTGTGCTATATACACGATAGCCCACCTATACAACAATTTACAAGGCAATATAAGTTAAGAAGCAACTCAAAGATAAGGAAGCTAGAAACTGATTTGAAAATACCACATTTATTGAAGAGGTGAAACAGCACACAGAAAGAAAAACAGAATACTGTAGCAGTTACCCAATGGGGTAGTACAACATAACACTCGTGTGTTAATAGAAACTCAAGAAAGAACAAAATGTGAACTTACATCATCCAACAACATACTGTAGCAGTAATAATCAATGTCAGGTGCAGCCTGAAATAGATATAGAGTAATTAGGCATCCAAAGTAATGCTCACTAAGTTTAAGAAACAAGACAAATATATCTTCATTGAAAATACCAAGGGAAATAGCCAGAAGGCGATAATGGTTTCAAATAGCTACCAAGACATAGGACACAGTCAAGCCACACCCTTAGACATATAAATTGAACTTATTTCTTCCATATCCAACTTCTAGCCACTTAAGAATTCCAAAAGTCATCGCAAAATAACTGATATTAATGGACAGCACTACTGCATAAGCATGTTTCGTGCATCCTAGAATAACTGCTAAATTAGAAGAATACTCCAAAGATAAATCTTGCAAAACAAACTTTTTGAATGCAGATAAGTCAAAGAAACTTCATGTGGAAAAGCAACAGCAAAAATTTAGAAAAAACAGGACAGGGATTTAATATGAATAACATTGATATTAGACATCATAGACAGATGCTTGCAATGATTGATATGTTCAAGATTTCAAATTAAGTTGTTTTCCAGTTGCAACTTTGAAGCCTGAATTCAATAAATCAGATTCATATCGCAGCATCCTACTAAATAAAAACTGAGCCACAAGCATTATGCAAGTATGCCCAGCAATTCAATTCTTTCCATGTATCAAGAATAAACTTTTTTCCGTCACACCTAAGTGAGCAACTGCCCAACAATAAGGTTAAAGTTAAGCAACATCTCATAAGCACTAAAATCCAACCAACCTCAGAATGATAAATCAAGATTTTCCCATATTCAACTTCAAACACAGGCTTCTCATTAAAAGCTAATGTTATAACTATGGATCCAACTCAATGGATGCAATATTAAAAATAACATCAATAATGAGAGATATGCATAATCTAAGCTCCATGTGTATAAACATTACTAAAGTACTACAGCAACATATTCTCGACTAAAGAACAATCACAGTACAAAAAGTCAATGCATGTATTTTAGGTATCAAGATCAAGCCCGCAATCAAAGAATTGCAATGGGGAGCTACAACATTGAAGAATATTTAGGATTTTAATGCAGTGACGGAAGCTTTCCTTATTAACCTCAAAGGAGCACAGAAATTTATCAACTTTGAGGACATCAACCAACTGACAAGAGTGGAAATGGACGACTGCAAGGTATGAAACAACGGATCCAGCTACAAAGTTCTAAACTTTAAAAAAAAAAAATCTTCTACCATTTTGTCGAAGATAATCCACATTACAGCATCAAGTAACTATTCAGTCCAAAAACAAAGATCAAACCAGCTGAAATTATTATCAAAAACTACAAAAAGATAAGAAAACATATAAAGTCCCAACAAACCATGGACATATAGAATCTGAATTCCCAAAATGCAATCATTAAATAAACACAAGGAAGTTACAGGATTCAGAATTGAACAAAACAATAAAGGGTTTTAAACAAAGATAATAATGATAACATACAGATTTGCAGAGGGCCCTCTGTTACAGCAAATTCTAGCCATGAGAGATGCGATAACGCCGATCACAACAAAAATTAGGGTTGTCACGAAGAACCCCATCGCAATTGAATCACACCTTCTGGCTGCCTAAAGATTAACAAACGCGCTAGTTCGATCCCACGATCACGATGGAAACCTTCAAAATAACAAAAGCAGACAATAGATACACATGTATGCATTCATAATCTCGTTGCTTACGAGTAAATCTTGTAAATATTGCGAAAGCTGATGTGTACGGCGGCAGAGTGGAAGAGTTAGATACCTTGGTCTCCGGCGATCGGGTATGCTTCCGAACAGGGAGTGGCGAAGAAGTTGGATGGATCCGGCGTCGCTTTACCGGCGGATCAGAAGGTTCGTAGTAATGGATTCAAACCGATACAAAGGGTCCGGAATCCAGATTGATTGGTTTTTATTTTTTAATAAATATTACTGGTCCCTTACCCGGCTGCACTCCTAAAAAGAAAAAAGGAAAAAGAAAAATAGAAAATAGGAAAAAAATCATTGGGCCAGGCTACTCAATACATAGAACTGGATTTGGAATTAATTGTTTGGAGAGGAGGCCCAAGACTAATTAATTAAATATTTAAGGGTTAAGTTTTGCTAGGAACGGTGAAACTTTAAAAATTAATATGTAAGGTCTCATTTTTTTTTTTATACTTATTTTTGGAAAAAAAAAAAGAAAAAAAGTTCTCATTTTTGCATAATGTCTAATAATAAGAGTAGTAATTTTTAATAAATAAAAATAAATTTGTGTGGACATAATCACCCTCAACCAAAAATGACGTCTTCTACTCGCAAATTGGATATAGCAAATTCTCCCAAATTTTGAACGAAAAATTGCAGCAAATATCCTCTTCTCACAATATCTCCGAAATTATTAACCAAAAATTATAGCTACTATCCAGACATGTTCTTCCAAATTGGCCTATGCAATTAATGTCATTACAAGTAACAAAAACACAAAATCCTCAAACTAATTGTACTCCTGCTCCAACTTTGATACTTATATGGCCTGAATATCAATTATAGAAACTCAAGCATCGCTAATTTTTACCAATTGTATGAATATAAGGAACTAAAAGATGTTGAAAATTCAAACATAATAAGTAGAACAAAAGCTTGAAAGAAATACTTTTGATCTCCGAATATAACTGTGACAACTTAATTACCGTTGGCGTCTTATTTTATACAACAGTTAGGATATTGCCCTCGTAAAAGCGGATGAGATAATTAAATTGATGTGGAATAAAGTTTGCCTAATAGGCAGACTTGGAAGAACATGACAATGTAAATGAATAGTCGCTTTCTATAGTCTGTTGTTAAGAACTTGGGCGAATTTGATAATATTTGGAAGAAGATGACAAATCCCTTGCTGGAGAAGACCCGGAATATGTTCATATATAAGAAATTATAATATGCTTATTAGAAATTATATAAAAATTTATTCTAAATATTAATTTTTAATGTTTCACTTACCTCAAAATTTTTTTCCCAATATTTAATCAGTATGTTTATTTTTTTAACTCAAATATTTAATTAGCTAAACTTGAACTGGATTGCAAAATTTTCTTTTGGTACAACAACTACTACTATTGAACTTTAATCCACATTATAAAGATCAGTTATATAGATTATATTTATATAGATTATATTGTTATCATGTACTCTGAAATATGTTGATTTATTTATATCTAAATATAGCATGTCATTTTAGAATAAAAAATTATTTATTTTTAGGTCTTCATCTACCCATTTTAGTTTTAATTAATTATCTTTTCGTAGATTTCTACACATCATAAGACATTTAGGGGTCTCTTATGCAAGTGTCTGAACCATCTTAGTCATGATTCTCTCATTTTTCATCTATGGAACACACTCGTATTTTCTTTCAAATACTTGTAATACTTATTCTATCTAACTTACTATGTCCACACATCCATCTTAACATTCTCATTTTTGCTACTTCGATTTTTTTGTTTGTGTTCATATTTGGTCACCAAACACAACAAAATGTAAAGTATTACTGGTCTTATAACTATTTAACAAAAAAAATTCCTTTAGTTTTTGTGAGACTTTACAATTACTAAGTTTAGAGAGGACACATTTCTCCATTTGTTCTACCTGAATAAATCCTATGTTTTACAGATTGTAAGTGTTTCTCAAATGTGGGAAGGATGGTTGATCATTTATGCATATGGTATTCAATTTAAGCATTGTTGTATTTATAAATATCCGAAATGCTTACTCCAACCGCTCTTTTAAGTTTGCTAAAAAATTGGCATAGTGAAACACTCATGTCGAATCGATATCTTTTGTTCGCATTCGGTTAATTTGTTAATTTGTTCAACCGAAATGCTTACAACATTTCTCCAACCGAAATGCTTACACCTCATTCGGTTAATTTGTTCGCCTTCTTTTCAACGTTTAAATCTAGCGGTCACTATAGCATTTAATGCTACTTCTTCATATACATGTCGAGTCGATATCATTGTCAATTTCCTCTCATATTTTGCGACTTCAGCATTTGATTTTTTTTACCGTTGACTTGCCTTCTACATGTCGAGTTGCAAAACACTATAGTGTGAGTCAACATCCTTTATCTTTTCCAGGACTAGAGAGATTTTTTCATGATTATCTGTTCAAGTCAATACGTTTGTAGTGCGATTCGACATTAGTTCCAAAGTGCGAGTAGACTTGTGATCAGTTTCCTTCAAGCATACTGCAGTGGGAGTCTAGCACCCTTCAAACTTATGTAGTGTGAGTTGGCATACGATGCTACTGCACTTTTTCTACAATTAATTTGGCACTGAAATTGTAAAGTCATTCACTCAACTTAATTACTTATTTGTGACTCATCTTTTAAAACCATGTTCTTTTCTTTTCCATTTTATTCTAAGAAAATTATCACTTTTTTCCTTTAAAATTTTACATATAAAACTAACTTTATTTTTTATTAAGTTCAAAATTAAAAATTAAAAATTCTTTGTCATTCACATAAATTCAAAAAATAACATAATCATTGCACTTTTTCTTCTCTTTTTTACCCAAATTTCATTCAAAAAAAATTTCTTCCCCAAAATAAAATATTTTCCAATTCGGTCAAGAAAGAACGGAGCCAAACTCTAGGTCTAACACCCCCTTCATGAAGGCTACCCATTGGAAGCAGCGGCCTTGATTCCCTTGCTCCACCTTTATCATCCGACATAATCGAGCACCCTTTGATTTTGCCTCCCCACAAATGGCATAGACAATGTCGAATCGATTGGTTAAGAGCCGAACAGGCCCAGATGGAAAAGTCTCATGCGCAAACTTTATCATCTGCCCTAGGCCATATATGTCGTAGACGAAGATGCGGCCATCGCTCAGGGGAAGACGGGCGTCTTTGAACATTTTTATTTCCGTAAATTACTTCAGCATTTAATAGGAGATATTTTAGTTTTTCCTGTGTTTTATTTTGTTTGACCGATATAAGGCATTTAAGTGGTGGTAGTTTAAAACATAGGGACTAAACGTACAAATATGAAACACAGGAGTAAAATTTAATTAAGCCTTAATAATATTCAAAAACTTCAGAAGAGTATTAATAATTTCTCCAAACATCGATCGAAAGAGATAAGCTTGCATCGCAGCAGATCAGTTGGGCATGATATGGATAATTCGGACAGTAAAATTAAACTGACTAATCAGGAGGTACGGATTATACATTTTCACAAGATTATGAATGCCTACAAAGATTTGTCGTTCCTCTATAAACATCTTCACTTCACTAAATTAAAACCCGAATGAAAGATGGAAACCCCGAAAATTCCTCAAATAACTAATCTCTTTTGATACAACAGAAATCTCAAATGAAAAAACTATTAATAAGATGCTGGTTAGATTAAGCTAAGCTTTCCCTTTTCTTTCTTCTCAAATTATTTTTCACTCGGTTTTCTTTTTCTGTTTTTCCTGGCCGGGGACGGGAACAAGATGATCAGAAGGCTGATCAGAGCTATAACTAAACTACTAAAAAAGCATCAGAATCTGAAGCTCGGATCAACATCCATGGCCCAGACAAACTTTGCTAACAGAGCCGAGCTGAATATCTGCATAGAAACGTATGAGGCATTGAATTAAAGCTTTTCATCTCGCAGCTATAAACATTGAAAATTACTTCAGACCACATGCATTTCTTATATATCAAGGATAACTCAAAGGTACAAACCTTCTGGATGGGAACTTCGTGACTCTTGCACCATGCAACTGTTATTTAAGGATCAAGGTAGTTGATCTTTGACGTGCCCAAATCTACGGTTTTCAGATCCTCTTTGGTCAACTTATCACGTTCCATTTTCTCAATTTTAACATTGGTTTGAGCTATCTCTCTCTCAAGCCTGAATGGAACATCAATCATCAGTCATACTAACTCACAAGAGCATGTTTTTAAGTGACAAGGAGGGACTAGCACGCTCACGCTTCGGGACTTAAATTCCTCTTTGGCTTCCCATCTGGACTCTGTGATGGCGGCTTCCCCTTTTTGGCTTGAAAGAAGTCCGTTTTCAGTTCTTCCAACACAGCCTACACAAACATTTAGGTCAACCTTCTATGTAGGTAATAAATGAAATCACAATGCTTCTGAGAAGATTTTTTTTTTTTTTTTTGTAATAATGAAAGGATTAGATTATTACCTTAAGTTTTTCAATTTTTTCATTCAACTTTGCAATCTGTACACTATGCGACTTCGATTCAGTAAGTTGATGATTACAAATGATTGCAACCTGCATTACAACATTCAACAAATTACGAAATTCCCACCACAGAAACATGATTACATCGCTGTGGGAGAAAAAAAATTCAATGGGAAAACTCCCTTCTCAATCTCAATTTACCTCCTTATTTGCATGGTTATACACCGCAACTTTCTCTCCGACATCTCCACCCTTAGTTTTCCTGCTCAACTGTCACCAGTAATCGACAGACTTATGTGAAAACAGAAGAGTGACTGCATTAAGGAATACAAGTATCATATTTTATACAGATTTTGTTGCACCTTAACAGAATAAAATTGTCAGCTTTAGAGTTCAAACAATAGCCTCATGTTGCTATCAGCCCACAACCCCCTCCCAAAGAAAAGAAAAAAAAAAAAAAAAAAAAAAAAAGAAGATACAGGAAACTGAAAGCTTTTACATTCAAGCAAGTATTCCTGTTAGCTTGTTGAGTATTGGACATGAAGAAGTATTCAAGAATCAAGAACAATCCAATTAGCTAGTACAATGGAAAATTAAATATTAAAGTGACTTTATATATCAAGAAGAAAAGTGAAAGCATCATTCAATTGGGTATATCCTCTGTTTTTGACAGGATGGAGTGTCTAAATATTTAACAAGCTCACAAGCCAATTTTCCATAGCAACAGATTCAAACATTATAAGTCACAGGTACATAAAGGAGATAATTATGCTGGCTTAGATGTTCTTTTGCATGCCTGCACAAATTAGAAAATAGAACTGGAAATTTTGCACATGAAATAAACTAAAATAGGGCAACAAGGGCTACATTAAAGAGTTATCATGGAATTTGTAAACAATGGTGTCAACACTGGAAGAAGTTCATGCATTACCATGTAATCTAATGTTATAGATGCATTATATGTCCGGAAAACTTTTGCTGTCAGACCAGGCATAAGTTCCTTCAGATGAGCATTTAATTTACTGGTATCAAGCAGATAAAAAAGATCTTCATTCCCCTCTTTACCTGAAAGAGAGCATCAGAATAGACTCAGAAAGCAAACAAATGTGAATGCAAACATGCAGATGTAGAAGGTACTTAGCGAACCGCTCCGAAACTGTTAAATTGCCCTGAAAACAGCAGGTTCAACCTCAACCTCATTTTGATATCTAATTGAATCTTTTCCAAGGAAGTCAAACTGTACAGAAAGGAAAAGAAAGTTATTTGAAGTTTTATCATATACTCCATCCGTTTCATTAGAAGAGTTAACTTTCTAGTATTAGAAAGGGACCTCTTCTAATGCAACTGAAGGAGTATTATGTACAATGAGGAAAACCCACAGCACGGCACCTTCAAGATACTTGGAGGCACAGGTTCTACATTTTCTACTTTCAGTGTGCAGCAACCAACTGTATCAGCTTCATCATCATCCTGAAGGATAAGAAAAGGATAAGTACTCGAGGCACAATACTCACATAAATATGGAATTTAGTACGATATAACTTTTCTTCGTAAAAATTATTTCTACCCTAGGCCAAACTTATCAGTGATTCATGAGGATCAATTGGACAAGAGAAGATTAAATACAGACATTAAGCCCTGGAGACCTGATACCTTTTCATTGCCTGCCCTGAGAGCTAGTTTATCAATCAGATATGTTGCAACGGCAATTTGTTTCTTCATGCACTACTACAAAAAGGGGCTTTAATGGCGGTTATTTAGCACATTTAACGGCGGTTTTCGTCCATTTTGAACCGTCATCTATCCGGCAGCCGTAGAAATGTTACAGACTTTCTACGGCGGTTATAGAAAGTCCGACTTTTTACGGCGGTTCCTAAGCGAACCGCTGTAGAAAGTTAGGTTTCTATGGCGTTTTTTTTCAAAACCGCCGTAGAAAAGACTTTCTACGGCGGTTCCTAAGCGAACCGCAGTAGAAAGTTAGGCTTTCTATGGCGGTTTTTTCAAAACCGCCATAGAAAGGACTTTCTTAGGAACCGCCGTAGAAAGTACCAAATTTGTAAAAAAAAAAAATTTAATATTTCATTTTTTTATCTCTGCATTCAAAATATATATATCAAAAACAGCAAGAACAGCCGTAGAAAGTTTTTGATATATATATTTCAACATTATTCAAAAAATATATATATCAAAAACTTCCATGCTAATAAACCGAACAACCACAAAACTTCACAAAATTTTTGCGTGCATCCATCAAATTCTAATTAATTTCATCATTAACAGCAAGAACAATACAATAACAACATAATCCTGAAGTAAACAGCCAATATATATATATATAAATATCCAATCTCAACCTAATAAATTTTGAGAATAAATCAAACCAAAATCAGTAGGAAAATTATAAAATGGAACATACAATAAACCACTGATATAACACTAATCAAACCCGAATTTAATCATTCATCATCTCACCAAACCCGAATTTAACACTAATAATAAACCCTAGGCCAATCGCAATAATCAAGTAACAATCAAATTTGTAAAGCTTAAATAAAGTTGAAACTATTCGATATAACCTTTTTTATGATTTGAAGCCCACAACAAGGACCGATTGTGGTGAAATTATGATGGGGATTAACTCCAAGTGGTGGGTGATGGCCGATTAAGAAACCATCTCCGGAGTTAGGTGACGGCGGATCTTGTTATCAACGTCGCCGGAAGAACGGCTTCGGGGGAAGACAAGAGAAAAAACCAGCGCCGAGAGGATGGGCGCCGGCGACGAGAGAGCGGCTTTGGTTTGCTGGAGATAGAAACAGGGGGAAGCCGCAGTTGGCTGGAGATGGAAACAAAGGGAAACCCTTAAAATTCAAACAAAATCAAGTTTCTATGGCGGTTTTAATTTCAACCGCCGTAGAAATGGACGGCGGTTGAAATTAAAACCGCCATAGAAACTTGATTTTTATGGCGGTTATAAAGAAACCGCCATAGGAAGTAACTTTCTATGGCGGTTATTAAGAAACCGCCATAGAAAGTAACTTTCTACGGCGGTTTTAATTACAACCGCCGTAGAAAGCCCGTAATTGTGAATTCCCGCCCGTTCCTCTATTCCTATTAATTTCTAGTTTTTTTTTTTGTAAATAACCCCCAAATTTTTTTAAATTTAATAATAAATATGTAATTTACTATTTATCAATTTTATAGTAAAATTCATCATATTTATGAATTATTTACAAACTCATGCCTTTATGTTATGATAAACAATAAATAAACTTCAAATATTGTTACATAATAATTATAAGAAAACTTTTGAAGTATTGTTACATAATAATTATAAGAAAACTTCAAAAATAGCAATTTTCATTGAATTACTAATAAGATTTTTTAAACACACTTTCTACGGCCATTTTTTTTAAACCGCCTTAGAAACATACTTTCTACGGCGGTTAGAAATAAAACCGCCGTAGTAAGTAACTTTCTACGGCGGTTATTCGAAAACCGCCGTAGAAAGGGATCAAATAAACGCCGTAGATAATGTCTTTCCCGTAGAAAGTCTGTACTTTCTTTTTAATGGCGGTTTTGATCTTTCCGCCGTTAAAGCACAGCCATTAAAGTCCATTTTGTAGTAGTGATGGAATCTTTAGTAGTAAAATCCTTCTTATAAGCAGCTCTGATGCCATGTATGTAATCCTGCATTAATGGTAACAATTACTCTTCATCATTGCATCTATTAAGCATCTGGATCCACATTTGGCTTTATCAAAGGTACCTTTAACTTTCTTGCTTTCTCATATTTATCCTTGTCACTCTGCCCCTTTAAGGTACTGCTGGCTGCTAGAAACACGTATTTGAGCTTTTGATTTATTAGATCGTCCCAAAATGCTAACCATGTCACCGTATTGTCATGCCTTCCTTCCATCTGCCAAAGGTTATATTAGCATAAAAGTTCTTTATGAGAAAGCAAAAGAAAGAGAATTAATGTAAACTATATTGAGTAAGAAGTAGAGCCTTTCCCCCGGGATCGGACATTCAGGAATTGGAGCATCCTTCCCAATATTTATGGTAATATCATTTGGATGGATGCGTTTTTTCAATTTTCCCATCTAGGAAGAGAAAATCAGCAATTAGTGGGAAATCCATCTGAAAACATGTTAAGATAGTGATAGTGTATGGAAATGTTTTGCTTCAAACCACAATGAGAGTAAATGACAACAAGAAGCCAAACTCTAAATTGTGCAACCAGGATAAGTCAAGACACTTGGGGATGGTTTCCACGTCCTCGGAACAAACCAGGTGGTTCCACCCTAAAGTTGCCAACCTGCAAATAATAAGTCAGTCAGATTTCAAGAAGTTGAAAAAATGCAATCAACAGGAAATGGATCAAATCTTAACAATAGCCCACATGTACTTCTCCTCTTTCTTGAGTTTTTCTTCTTTAATGTCTTCTTTTCCTGCAAATTGGTCAGCTTTAAAATTAAGAAGAAACACGACAACATAACGAGGTTAACATGTGTAGCTAACAGCATCATTTGTTCAGAGTCCATCTCGTTCCAATACAAAAACTACCAAAAACTGAGACTAAATCATTTCAAGAAAAATTGCAGTGCGGATGGAAGTAAAGAGAAAAATAGAAACAGACACATGGCTTTCCTTAAAAAGGGTCTACTTCTCTAGATAAAGGGATAGCTTCAAATTTCAAAGAATTTTCAAGGTTATTGATCCACAGATCACCCTACAAAGCAAAGATCATGAACAAACTCTCTGCTCAAATTCAGAAAAAGAAGTATCCACACCTATTTGAAGCAGAAGTTGCTTCCTGGACTGATACATATGCCAGTAAACACATGCATCACATACATAAAAAAAGGATAGTTCAATTAGTACAGCTGCTTAACATTACCATGCCATAATGCATCAATTTTTTAGCAAGTCCAATTGTACCTTCCTAGGTCTTTCTGTGTTAAATTACTATAATTAACCCCTGATTACAGATTAGCCGGCATTTTTACGGAAGCTCCTAATCGTGTTTGTTTTCCTGCCTTGAATCTTGGAAGAAAAGAATATTCTTGAAACTTTGTGCATCTAGCACCATATTCTGACACAAGCTAGGAATGTCCAAGTTGAAAAATGCTGTATCTTCTATTTCTCTTTTCTATTCCCTTAAATTTTCGAGGGGTGAAAAAATCGCTTTCATGAGAGAATAACATCTACACAGACATTATGACCAGGAAGATACAGGCTACTTATTTGGAAGATAAGCTTACTACAAGTACAAAATTTTCCAGAGACTAAGGAAACCAGTAACAGCAATATCTACCACTTTGATAGAAAGAAGTTTCTTATGCTTCTTTCCAGATGTAATTAATTAAGCTGACTAAGATAAATGAGAGACAATTTGTGTAAGAGATCTTGAAAACTGCATCACCCTTTTTACTCACTCAGTGGTCATTTGTTTCTTTTTCTCCTTTTCACTTTGATGCCACTCATATATAGGGGTGAAATCACAGTCTTCCAAGTTCGGAATTATATGATTTTTTCCTAGTATCTCTTTCCAGTCATTAAAGAAGTTCTCCTTGAAACGAGGTTTCGTCATTTGTTCAGTATCTAACATTACTGCAAACATTGTAGCAACCTGCCATCAGATGTTAAAAAGAAGAAAAACAGATTAAAAAAACAAAGCATTACGTATGATTATATCTAGCTAAAAGGTCATAGATTTGGGTAGCAAAGAGTACAATCAAACGAATACGCTATGGAAATGGGAGAGAGATATATAAATATACCTCCTCTTGCTCAGGGGTCAGAGTTATGGGCTGACCCTTGTACAACATCTTAATTCCATGAGGCTTGTAAGGAGGTGGAAATATCAAACCATTGTGAACCAAAGTAGTCCACTTTTGACCTTCACCAGAGCTAGGTAACGCTTTATTACCAGAAGTATGTGACTTCTTAGTTCTTTGGGATATCGGAACATTATCATCATCCTCATTCCTCGGCCTAATTCTTGTGCTTTGTGACTTCTTCCCTCGTTGAGACAAAGGAACATCATTGTCGTCGTCGTCGTCCTCCTCCTCCTCCTCCTCCTCCTCCTCCTCATCATCATCATCATCATCATCATCATCAACCTTTGGTTCTGCCTTCACAGTTGCCTGCTTCTTGGTGATCATATAAGTAATTGGACTTGAAAGCTTAGGCTTCTTAGCTGATGACTGATTTGTCAATTTCACCTCACCTAGTGGTCTTTTATTTGACAAAGAGGATGACTTGCTCATTGGCCCACCACTGGAGGCAGAACAATTTTGTTGAACTTTTGCTGAACTAGTAGATTCACCTAAACCAGACTTTGATGAGATCCTATATGATAGAGGTTTTTCATATTCTGAATCTTCATTTTCTTGCATTAATACTGGCTTTTGAACTGAACTGGAACCGCTGCTCTTCTTATTAGCATGGTCGGAGTCTCCCTTGGACGAGCCAACAGGATATGTAACTGGCGACGCCTTGCCTGATGGATTTGATGCTTTTGGGCTGGCCAGAAGTGATTTTAGTGGTGGTGTCTTGACTGAGGGGGTTGTTTTGCCCTTTTTATCTCTGGAGCTTCCCCATTTTCTGGGCGTACATCAGAAATAGGCCTAGCAGTTTGTCCATCACTCTTCTCGTGAGAAGACAGCTTCTTTTTTCCGAGTTGGCTTGATTTTTCTTTGATGATGAGCTTGTTCTCTTGAAAACCATGGGCCTCTCAGCCTCATCCATGACAGCCATATTCACAATAAATACCTTTTCATACAATGCACATACAATTAGTGGCGTAGACAGAAGAACAAATATCAGAGGCTAGAGTAAATTTTTTGTTAGAGAATTGGAGAGTAGTATAAAACATTTTCTATATATATATATATATATATATATATATATATATGCGGTCATTGGAGGGTTGTAAGGGTCTTCAGACCCCTCCAAACTCCCCTTGCATACAATTGAAAATAACAAACCGCTTCAACCACTGCAATACAGAGAAAAAGGCAGATCGGAAAACATAAACACAATCAAGCCAGAGTGCAGATGCATTATTGCTAAGTGAGGATAAGAGGAACCAAAAGAACCAAACTTGAAACCCTAACCCTAAACAACAAATTCGTCACAAGTAAATCAGCATTATTACTGGGCCTATATGGCTATATCTACAACCAACCATGGCCTTAATATTTCCAGTAGCATGTAATGTTGCCCAACATGAACTAACAGCAGGAAACGTAATTTTCTAGGAAGAATAACATAAATTATGATGGAACAAAGAAAAGCTCAGCTTTTCCACAAACCAATTCATACCTATGAATTCCTCTCACGCTAAAGATTTAAACTTTAAACCATATACACAATCGAACGGGGAAGAAACATATTGCTCAAAATAAATAAATAAATAAAATCACAAGCTTATAGTGCAATTAAGTCCCAATTCATCCCCGAAATCAAAAGAGAAATAATAGAGTAAGATAGAGGAAGAATCTAATCTAAGTATTTAAGCCGTACTTACGGTGGCTATAGGGACAATGTATTCCAACGGTTAAAAAATTGTGTTCCTGATCGTTTTCTGAGCGCAAAAATTTTGAAGAAATTATGAATATTAATTTTTATTTTATTTAATTAATTTTTTTTGAAGTTCTTGCAATCGACTTATCCACCTTACAATTTTGAAGGAAAAAAAATTCCACATAAAGAAAACATCGAATTTAGAGATAACATGGAAGCCCAAAGTTAAAATTTGGAAAACTCGTCATTAAAAAGAAGATAGCTTGCGAATCAAGTATCACACAAATTCAAAGAGAAGAAGAAAAGTAGCGTTTCGCGATGATTAAAATAAGTACCTCGTTAACTGTTTCTCTGATGAAAGTGGGATTGAGCCGGCGTCAATGACGGAGTCGGCCGGGCTAATGGAGTCATCGGAGTTGACGGTGTAACTGTGTGTGTGTAGTCTTGAGAGTTACTTCTCGAGTTTCCAACGTCGATTAGAGCATTAGGTTCAAACTGATTATTCTCTTTTATTTTGCTTTCTTTATTTACATTTATCTTTTTCGGTAACTACGGTAACTTTCTGGAAGTCTGGTTAAATTATCAATAGCACTCCGTTATTTCTACAAATACCTCTAAACCATTCAAAATATTTTAAGTAACAAAAATGGCCTCTTAGCTTTATGTTTATAATCAAGTGATAGAGACTAATTGTAATTAAAACCAACTAAAGGGGACGGTATTGGTAATTGTTAAGAATAACGGGAACACTTATAATTAGACCAAACTTTAGGGAAAAGTAAATATAATTCATCCCTTTTTTGGGGGCGGATTTCAAAATACCCCAAATTTTGATTAAACATGAAAATATCTTCTCAAGTTTGGTAAACACCAAAATATGCATGCCATGGATTTGGTTAAAGTAATCTTAGGGTCGTTTGATAAAATTTAATGTCTATATTTGAATACTAAATACGGAATTGATTATAAATAGCTCCCTGCAATCCAAAATAAAAGTCGTTTTAGGGAGAATAACAATCTTCAAAATAAATGACGTTTTAGCAACAAAAAAAAAAAAACATAATTTTTTCCCCAATTTACCTTTGTTTTAACCTATCTAATATAGAATTAGTGATTATATTGAATACCTAATAATGATCTGATTGAGTATTAATTAAAGTTGTTCATATATATGGAGTATTAATTGGATTAAACTCCAAGAAATCCAGTAGTAATAAATTATTAAAGTCAAGAGTTTTCTTGTCATTTAAACAAATTCTTTAATATGTTTGAAAAACTCTAAAACGACTTTTATTCTGGATCAGAGGGAGTATAATGCTGAAAAATCAATTTTCAACAAATGAATCATAATGTTTAATAAGTTTTTTTTGTTTGATAAATACACTTATGTAAATTCTGAAATATTAATATTAAAAATGTTCAGTTTTCCCTTACATTATTTATTAATGTTACACACAAATATTAATTTTACAATAAAGCATCATCATATATGATTACATTAAATATATAAAAATAAAAATATATTATTTAATTATATTTACAAAAATAGGTAAATTATATAACTTATCATATAATTTTTAATATAAAAAATAGAATAAAACATTGACCAATTAAATTTTATTTGATGACATTATGATTAAAAAAAGAAAAAAGTGTGGCATGTTAATTAAAATTGTTTAAAATACTGATTATTCAAATAATGCTAGCTATTTATAGTTAAATCAATATAAATAAAATAAAATGGATAGTTTCAGAAATAAAAGTGAAATTATTTTAAAAAATTATTCAGTGGAACACAATTGATAAGTAATAAGCTAACTTTTACTGCTTAAATTTTTTTAAAGGAAATAAGTAGTGGTTAAGAACTCAAGAGGTTCAAGTTTTTGATATCAAACACAGTAAAATTTATTATTTCTTAATCAAATAATTTTAAACATTGTTATCAAACAGTCTTAGTTCCTTTGTATGTGCGAACCATTTTTAGTCTTAGGTCTATAGTTCTTAAAGTTTTTTGCTTTTCAATATAAATATATATATATATATATATATAACTATTCACCTATTTTGGGCACCTATATACACTCTAGATGGAGCACTATATATACTAATGGGGACTTGCGCTTGCACACTACTTTACATCACGCGGGGGATGGGGACTGAACGCCACTACCGATAACTTGCACACATGGAAACCATGTCACCTGGGGCTTGTACATCAAACATCAATACACCACCACTGGGGAGTAGCCCCTAAAATCTTGACAAGAGTTTCCTTTAAAATTTGCAACTCTTTCCAGAGGTGCGATTCGAACCCTTGACCTCATGGTCTGTGCACCAAATGTTTTACCACTTGAATTAGAGAAGATTCGCTCAACACATCTTGACCTCATGGTCAATGCATTTTTTAAATAGTAATGATAGATTTTAACTTATGGAAGACGCTAGGGACTAGTCACTAAATTTTACTTCTTGTTAAGTCAAATTGATTTGAATACTAAGATCAATAATCATTGGTTAAAAGCAAATAAGGTGTAAATATAAACTAATGTTTCATAGATGTAGGGAATAACCCAAATGATAACCAGTTACTTGATATCAATTTATTTTGGAAAGTAAATGGATACGACAAAAAAAATAAATTTAAAACTTAAAATTTTTTTGTACTAGTTATCATTACTTAAGCTACGACATTGGTATAAATGTTCTTTATTTGAACTATTGCTAGCTATCTCATGAACATGACCAAAAAATGTCATATCTATGCAATACTTTTAACCCATGTCATTGTAAGTATTAGATTTTTTTTTTAAATATACCTTTGATTTAGCCATGAAATTAAAGTGACTATACTGACGTGTGCTAATTTCATTATGAAAAACATTTTTAAAAAAATTCGAAGAAGCGCCGTAGCATAAATTATAGTTGTTTGATTCATAACCGATGAACAAGGCATGGTACGACATTTAGTAATGACATGTGAAATGTGAACAAGCCATTACTAAAGCCATAGCTTTATTAGGGATTTCAAAGTAGAATTTTACAGCAATAAACCCACAGTAGCATCTTCAACCAATTTTTTTTTTTCAAAAAAAAAAAAAAAACATAGACGGTGCAACAGGTTAAAGGTGTAGCATATGAAACATAACAGAAAACGGAAATTAAGTGAATTGTAGGTATTTAAATCCGTGAATTAAAGGGAATTTAATGAATTATAAAAGAAAAAAGGATAAATAAATGAGTTTTCGTTTTCTGGTCCGTTTATACGTGGGTGACATAATATTTGCTTTTCTTGAGAATATATCTTGCTTCATAGATATGAAATTGAATAGGTAATTATAGAAAATATACGCTAGATATTGAAGCCGCGTTTGAATGGATAACATTCTAACGACAATGAGGAAAGTGGAGACCAATGTCTACACTCCTGAAAATATTCTGTCTGGATGAAGAGCACATTAATATGCAAGTGAATAAGTTTTTCTTACAAATGGAGTAGAAGTACAGTCTGCGACATGAGTCTACTTCCAGTTGTCAAAGGTAGTGTGCCTCCAGTTAGCTGCTTCTACTTTTATGTTGGCAAGCTTGTTTGGTGTTGGTTATCTATTATCCTATACCATTCGTTTATTTTTTATTTAGGTTGTGTAAGTTAATCAATTTATGCGCAGTTCCAATGACTAGGGCTATATTTATAGATATCAGAATGGTATAAACCTATTACCAGTAGGAAACCTAATAGAATAGGAAACCTAACACAAATAGGAAACCATTATTAGATATTTATCAATAAGTCTTTATAGTTAATTTATCCAATAAATTAACCCATAATATATCATTTTAACCCAATCAATTATTCTTATGTGTGTGACCCTTTAGGTTCCTAAAACACATTAGTAATAAATATAAATTATAATTCCATAATTTAATTGGCTTTAGGATATAAACCCAACAAACTCCCACTTGGCCTAAAGACAATAGGCCATGTGATTTTGGAATTAATCTACTTATATTTATAGATCAAGATTGGCCTCTAGCCAGGCATCATGACCACCCAAGTGTTAAGAAAAAGTCATGTGATCGACTTCACCTTTCTATGAACGGATTCCGTGTAATTAACATCATTTCACCATACCACATCCCAATTAGTTCAAGAGTAAGGATCTGTGCCAACTCTTAATGAACTAATTATTTCTTTGCTTGTTCCCAAAATATAACTCCTTGAAGTCGAATTTAGAACAATTCTAAAATCACTTCTAGTTTGCGCAAACATTTTAAGTTAGACTTCAACAAGTGGCCATAACTGGATATACTCTTCCTACTCTTGGAAGTGGTGAATTCTTTGTTTATCATAAACTTCCATCCATGTTTTATACTATACTCAACTCTTAAAGCACACAGAACCAACTAAAGTTAAGGACCAAAAGAGTGAAAGTATATAATCTACACTCTGGATACACTTATGATCTCAAGTCGAAGGATTTATTTACACTACCATTATGTAGAGATTTATTTCATTGGCACTCAAATAGATCACTTCATGACAATCTCTAGACGGGTCAATCCAATGAACTCGTTCTCTTAACAAGCATCCACATATTAGCTTTTGTGTCCCACACAATAGTCAATGAGATCAACTATTTCCTCATTTAGGAAGAAAGCATAAAATGTGCTAGTCTATCCATATTAACAATGTCCCATCTTGTTAATACTATGACTAGGGATTATTTAAGAACAATATATAAGTATAGAAAGAATCTCATTATCATAACCCTTATGATTTCTTTCATAAAAATATTATTCTAGGGACT